>CAWUFW010005194.1:600000-905000 GCA_963921515.1 Calotriton arnoldi | reverse complement strand
GTATGGGTGAATGAGTGGATGTGTGTGTAGACCTAGGAATCAAAGAGTGAGTATGTAGTAACTGGTATTGGTGTCTCGATGGTTTCGAAAATGGTAGTCTGTATTTTACAGTGGGTGTATTAAAGGTTATATTAGACTGTGAGGAGATGCATCAGATTTTCACGTGGATGATGTCATCAGTGATGTCATTTCAGATGTCATCAGTGATGTCACTGACCATGCCATGAATGATGTAATATGTGACGTCATGAGCAGTGCATTGCGGGGCGCGAGTTATAGTTAGCTGAACTAACTATAACAGTGGAATTTCTATGGTTTTGTACGAGTGAAATGTCCAGCTAACTATAACGCCCCTGAAACCTATGGTTTTTTCAGTGAATTGCAAAGGTTTTTAAATGCTAATTTCTAACTATAACGCCTGTAAAACCTATGGTTTTTTCAGTGAATTTCAATGGTTTTTTAAATGCTAATTTCTAACTATAACATCCCTGAAACCTATGGTTTTTTCAGTGAATTTCAAATGTTTTTTAAATGCTAATTTCTAACTACAATGTCCCTAAAACCTATATTGTTTTTAACTAAATTTAAAAAAGACGTGCATACTTTTTGTAGTGAAAAACTAACTGTAACAGTAGTCTAAGTTATAATTTAACAATGTTTAAAACTTAATTAGCACTAATTAACATATAAGTGTGGAAAAAGTGTGACGGAGCAGCTATGATACCGGACTTCGAACAACAGCGTTCACAGTTCCATTCCCGGCTCCAGCAGCAAGTTAGCCCACCACTATGTCACTGTGGGCAACACCTTGCTTAATCTTTCCGACGCCCCCGCACACCTTTCCAGGGTTAGCTGTACGCTTTACAAATGTTCGTATTTTTTTAAATTTAAAACCATAGTGATGAGAAATATTATCACGTTTTTTTTCTTCTTATACTCTGATAGATCTTTTTTTATGTCTTCAATTTAGAATTACGGCAATCAATAAATGTATTTACTCATGAGAATGGAAATGACACGGTTTTCCGGGTAACAGTTTTTAAGCTCTCCAACGTATGTACATATTAAGGACCTTATACGTGTTAGGTTCGAAATCGAAACTTTTTCCGCTTCACATTTTGTAACTCTTCCCAACACGTGCACAAGTGAAACAGTTAAAACGTGAGCACGTGTCAACTGTAAAACGTGACATCTAAATGGGCGGAGCCGCATCTTCCTTCCATAGACTACTGAATAACCAAAAAGTATATAAACCACACCCGTTGATAGATTAGTTTCGCTTTTGCGAGTTATTTACGCGTCTCCATTCAGTGATGCAGGTGCGCTTTTCTACAGTCGGATTCTTCTTTTGCGGCCACAAAACATAATCCTGAGTTGTATGTTGTTTGATTATGCAATACTAGATATTTATAATACGTAGCTATTTGTCAATCTTTAAACACTTGTATTTAGAAAAAAGTGTTATTGGTTGTTTTTGCATTTATATGTAACGTCAGCAGCTTGTTTTCAGAAACAGACAGAATACAGCAAACATTGTTCCTGTTCTGGCTCCTTTGAGCTCATATAGTGTGACTTTGTATATTATAATATTGACACTGTACTTGACCTCAGAAGTGTTGGTGACCTGTCGGCGCGAAGACTAAAGATTTATATGTAATGTCAGCAGCTTCTAGTTTGTAGTCTATTTCCCCTTGACATCATATAGTGGGAGTATGTATATTATAATAACCACACATTATGATCTCAGAGGAGTTTGTGATCCGTTGGCGCGAAGACTAAAGATTTATATGTAACGTCAGCAGCTTCTGGATTTGAGTCTATTTCTCCCTTGAGATCATATAGTGTGAGTATGTATATTGTAATATGAACATTTATACTGACCTCAGTGGAGTTTATGACCCGTCGACGCGAAGACTAAAGATTTATATTTAACGTCAGCACCTTCTCGTTCTTACTCCCTTTCTTTCTTGGGATCATATACTGTGAATATGTATATAATAATATTAACAGTCATTGTCCCGGAGAAAAGAAGCTCTCAACATACTCATCGCTGGAAAGTATTTTGTTATTGATCTTGTTTTGTATTGATGACTTCATTTTCATTTTCCTTTTGTGTGCCATCAGTGACACTGTGTATATTGTAAGAGTGTGATATTTCCACACAACAGGAATTGGAGATTTCTCGCCAGGAGTAAACCATCTGAAATACAGTTTACTGACCTTTATAACTTACTTGATCAGATATTTTTACAGTGACAATATTTTGGGAAATTGCAGTTTAAAAAATCGTTTCCATAGATACTTTCTTAGTGAATACCTTTGATAAACCCTACATTTCGGAATGTTTTTTTACTATTTCTATTTTTGTCTGTTGGTGTTCCTATTCACCTTTCTCCCTATAGAATATATACGACCAGTAGTGTATATTATTATACTACTATCCTATATATTCTTAAAGGAGTACGTGATCTAAGCACTACGACCGAACTTTCCCGAATTGTACAATAATAGAAATTATAAAAAAATGATAAACCGTACATTTCTATGTAATATAAAGTGATTTGTGTTTAACTGTTTATTACTTGTTATTGTTCTTGTGACCTGAGATGATGTAGTGCGGGAGTGTTTCTTGTAGCACTTCTTTTCTACTTTATCTAAAAGTAACTCATGCCCTCTTATATTATTAAGAATATTGGGCAACACTTTTACAAACTATAGCAGAAAAAAAAGGGAGGGTGTGCCCACGCTAAGGGATATTTTATGAATTGCGTTTTTATTTGTCCCCCTTGATATATACAGCTTCAGTTTCCGAACAAAGTATATTTGTAATTGCTTAATAAAAACTATTTCAAACCTAGACTGAAATTTTGCTGCGCAACCACAGCTCCCCGTTAGAAAAGTAAACACCACATTATAACTAAACAGTGCTCCTGGGAAGTATCCCACCCGCAAACTTAATAAAAAGAAGACCGCAACACACTTTGTTATTTTCCCGCCGTGATTTGTACACCCCACGCCAATTATATAAATGGCCCTTAAAATATATAAAAACTATTTTTACCTTCACAATCCCTCTCCACCACCTTGTGACCACTGTACAGAGTTAATAGTGTTCCTACCTCCCCGCTACTACTTTCTTTTCCCGTACTCCATTGAAGTGCATCACAAAATGGTTCACAACAGTGAACCGTTCCCAGCCAATAATGAGCAAACTTGTACTAGGAACAGTTTAGCCAATACAAAGTCCATGGTGTTCCGCAGAGGGGGAGGGAATAGCTGCCAACACTTCTACTTTCAATGGTTTACAGCCAATGAACATTAAGCTTGGGAAGGTCCTGCTTGGAACACGTTACCCAATCAGATGTCCCTGATGCTCCGCGGAGGGGGAGGGAATGGCTGGCAACACTTCTACTTTCAATGGTTTACAGCCAATGAACATTAAGCTTGGGAACGTCCTGCTTGGAACACGTCAACCAATAACATGTGCCTGCTACTCCGCGGACGGGGAGGAAATGGCTGGCAACACTTGTACTTTCAATGGTTCGCAGCCAATGAACATTAAGCTTGGGAAGGTCCTGCTTGGAACACGTCAGCCAATCAGATGTCCCTGCTACTCCGCGGACAGGGAGGAAATGGCTGGCAACACTTATACTTTCAATGGTTCGCAGCCAATGAACATTGAGCTCGTTGTTGGAACACCTCAGCCAATTAAACGTTAATTTTGTTCCAGACACACGAACAGAACACGCCCTCCCACATAATATTAATTTTCGTGTAAGAAAGTGACACTGTCCGTGATAAAAGTGAACACCGCATTATAAGTAAACCTTACTGCGCATTATATTAAAGGAAGGCTGCAATACGGCGCATTGTTATTTTTCCGACGGGATTTCCAGAGCCTACGCAACTTTGCCGCAATATCGCGCACCGTTGTTCTTCGGACGTGATTTCCACGTCTGCGGACGTGATTTCCACGGCCTACGCAACATTCAAACTCCCTGCCTCTGCACCGTACAGACTGCTTAAACTAAGACCACAGTGTTCCTACTATACCCTCTTATACAATTTTTCTCTTTTGTTTCGCCCTACGCCTTTCAACTCAGTCACAAAATGGCTGCCAACACTTCCTAGTTTGAACAGTTCGACACCAACAAGCCGCACGCTCGTGCTCGTAACGCCTCAGCCAATCAGATGTCAGAATTCTCAAATATCGATATCTGTAAATTTTGACATTTCTCTAAAACTACTGAACGGACTTACCCCATTTAAACAAAAGTGTGCTTTCTGGACCAAGACCTTTCCCCCTGCCACATTTGGCATAATTCCGTTCAGCAGTTTGACCTGTAGCCTTGTCTAAAGTTTCCTATGGAAATTGGATGGAGAAAACACGTTTTGGGACCCCCCTTTTTTCTCAGCCCCCCTTCACAAATCACCCCCAAACGTTCAGGATAGGAGCTCACCTGAAAAGAGGAACTTTTTGGAAAATTTCGTAAAGATTCGTCAAACGACGCCAAAGTTATAAGCACATCAAAAAATGCTTTTCCTATGGAAACGTGGTCCTAACTATAACTATCTACTGGCGACCGCCAGTAGATAATATATACACACACACATATATATATATACACACACACACATATATATATATACACACACACACATATATATATATATATATATATATATATATATATATATTCATGTGTTGTAAGAAAATATTAATCATCATCATTTGTACACAAAATAGAAACAACGAAAAACAATGTAACATTGCACGGCCAGACACAGGTAATGGAGAACAAAAGAATTAAGAAATAATGTTGATTTCGAAGCTCTTTCACATGTGTAGCACATGCTGCAATGTAGACAGTCAAATGCCTATCTGCAGATTGGCATCCGAATATTCAACTTGGACTATGCTGCAAATTCAAACTATCTTGTTTTTCTACAAATCCAGAGACGGCATTTCAAAATTGTTGGTGTGGTTTTGCCCCTAATGTTTTGCCTTCAACCCTCCTGTTTTGTTGACTTTGTTTTTGCTGGACTTAGAGGACTGTGCCCTTTACCACTGCTAACCAGCGCTAAAGTGCTTGTGGTCTCTCCTTAACACATGGTAGAATTGGCTTATACCCATGAGGCATATTTAATGTACTTGTTAGATCCTAGTAAAGTGCCTGTAAATTAAATGTTAGCAGTGGGGTAGCCCAACTCACCCTCTAGAGTCTTGGGCCAATGCACATAACAAAACAGTAAACACAACTCTGGAGGGATAAATGTACTTTTGTTAGTCTACGATAATACCGGATTTATTATTGGACCCATATCATACTTTATCAAAACCATAATCAGTTATATAAATTTGTCCCAACACTTCCTGATTGTTGCTATACATCAATATTTAATTCATAATTACTTGTTTTAAATCAAATTCCACAACCTTAAAAACAAAACACACTATCCTCATATACATAAATAATAATGCATAGACGGCTCAAAACGTAATTCTTTATTGGGTCCGTCATGAGGTAGTCCACATTTCTATGTGTCTTGAACCACAATTGACCTAATAATCATATATTGCACATATAATGTGATTATGCTGGTAATCCTTGCATCAGTCTTCCTTTTCTGTTTTTGATGTGGACTTATCTTGAGAAATAGTCGAAGCGTTTCAGCCAGCCAATTTCTGGCCTCTTCAGGACCATATAAGGGAGTGTGGATCCGCTTACTCGATAATCCTCCAAACTGCTTGGAGTCAGACTCCTCAGAGCTAAATCTGTATGGGTCTATCATCCTTCTGGGTAGAGAACTTCTGAGGAGTACACATGGCTGGTTAAGATCCTGTCAGTGTGGTTTCAGTTGCTTGCATGCCATCCCTCGTTCTTCAAAGGCATCTCGTTGGGTTGCAAGGTCTGTAAATTAAATGCTACTAGTGGGCCTGCAGCACTGATTTGCCACACACTTAAGTAGCTCATTTAACATGTCTCAGGCCTGCCATTGCATCCAGTGTGTACAGTTTTGAACTGCCATGTTGACCTGGCAAAATAAACCTTTTTGCCTGGCCCAAATCTTCCTTTTTAATACAAATAAATCACCCTTAAGATAGGCCCTGGACAGTCAGAGGGCAGGGTGCAATGTATTTAAAAAGTAGGACATGTACTTTTAGGTTTTACATGTCCTGGTAGTGAGAAACTCCTAAATTCGTTTTTCACTACTGCAAGGCCTAGCTCTGCCATATGAAAACATGTGAGTTCGCCTATTACATTTATTGGACTAACTTCAAATGGGAACAGGTAACCAGATCATGTTTGGTGTCTTTGGAATTGTAATGAATAATCCTCTCTTATGGTAAAGTCGGCTCTTAAATTACAATTTTGAAAATAGCACTTATAGAAAGTTGGTATTTTCCTGCCTTAGACATTTAGTGCCTGTAACCTGTCTCTGGGTCACATGACTGGATGTAACTGACAGTTGGGCTTTGTGTATTCCTCCTAGCTACCACTCACAGTAGAGAGCTTAGGTGTGCCTGAATGGGGCCATTACTGACAGAATGGGAGTGCGGAGCTAGGCACAGCCTTACTTGCAGTTGAAAAGGCTGTGTCCTACCTCCACACAAAGGGCTACATACCCTCTTTAGTTAGTCTGGAGCCAGAGCAGGGAGTGCAGGAAACCTGTGCACTTCAGAGGGAAACCTCTAGAAGCTTCTCCTACTTCAAAGGGAGGCCCAGGTATAAATTTTGGCCTTCGGACGCCAACCCTTCAGTAAACCTCTGGACCTATGGAGACTCTGCCAGGATGAAGGACTGCTGTGCTCTGCTGGACTGCTGCACTGCTGTGCTGACCTGCAGCCCTCTTGCCTGGGTGAGAAGGACTGAACCTGTATCTGTTGAACCCAGAACCTCTGAGTGACTCCAAGGGCTAGATGGCTGGCCTCCTGACTAGAGCCTCAGGGACAGAAGACTCCAACAACCTTGCACCCAGCACCTGGACTCTACCATCTGTTAGCCCGACCCTGCTAAGTGGTGCCACCCCAGTCCTAGACCCTTGGAAGTGGGCCTGAAGGTGCTCTACCAGCCCATCTGTGGATCCAGCAGAACCGACACATCTCCTCTGCTGCAGGGCGCAACCCCGAGCAGAACCGATGCATTGCCTCTACTTTGAGAATTCTCCTAGCGTAACATCACATTCTGCATCGCAACCACCGTGGTGCGTCGCATCCATGACACAGGCCCTTACATCGCAAATCTCGTCAATCGCATCCTCAACGACGACACAGGTTATCGCATTGCAGTCTCGCAGCCCCTGGAAAACGACACATTGCCTCAGCTGCGTATCGCATCCTCGATGCCAGACTGTGCATCACAATCCCTCGTCGACAATGCAGGACCTCGCATCGCAGTTTCACATTTCCTTTGCTGCATGATGTATTCTCGACCTGGGACCTTGCAATGCTCAGCAACCAGGATTTAAGGTACTTTTCTTTAGCGGGCCTAACTAGGTACCTATAGACGGCCCATGCTCCATCACGGTCGGCCTGAACGTGTGACTTTATCCTGGTCCGGAGCAACCAAGTATCCACGATTGGCGCTTTGTGCCTTTTGCCACAATTTTCACTTAAAACTTTACAAATGCATTTCCACAGTTCTAATAATTGGATTTTTGCCGTTTTGGTCTTGATTTATTTATTAAAATGTACTCTATTTTTCTAAATTGGTGTGTGATTTTTCTTGTGTTTTGTTTTCACTTAATACAGCCTGAAGTGCTGCATACATTCTTTACACATTGCCTCTAAGTTAAGCCTGACTTCTCTGTGCCAAGTTACTAGAGGGTTGAGCAAAGGTTCATTTTTAGAGTTTGCTTGTGCCTCACACCGACAAGGATTGTGTATCCTGCTTAAGTAGGGTTTCACCCCCCTCAACCAGTAAACAAGTTTCTTCCAAAAATGCAAAAGCAGGATCAACAAAAGAGAACTGTTAGTGACTTCATATCCTTCCACATCCAACACTGGAAACTGCATTTAAGTGACATACTCCAAACACAGTAGTGGTGAAGAGTCTGTCCATCCATATTTAGTGGACACAGCACTAGCAGAAACCAGTCCCTGTTCGGAGAGCACACGTTTCACCTCTTGCATCATAGAATGAATAACTGAACCCATTTAGACAATGCTTCACTAAATCTAGCTGCCCATGGTGTGGAGATATGTCTAGGGCCAATAAGGCCAAGGAAGGAAAAGGCACAGCAATATCTAAGGGAAAATGGAAATTTGTTCTGTGCTCATTTTTCTATTTATTCAAATACAAGCAAGCAATATACTGCCCCAGAAAATGACAGAACTTACAGGGATGACTAATGTGGGAGTGATCACAATGAAGATGGCAAGAAGCGTAGATAGCATCAACCAGTATCTTAGATCTGACATCATTGGATGTCAAAAGTTTTGCCTTCACTCCTACTCTTTTGTTAAATTTGTTTTTGTTGGCACTTGGACTCTGCACACTTTACCACTGCCAACGAGTGCTAAAGCACTTGTGCTCTCTGCCTAAAAGATGGTAAAATTGGCTTACAGATAATTTGCACATTTAATTACTTATAAGCCCCTCGTAAATCGTACTCCATGTGCCCAGGGCCTGTAGATTAATTGCTACAAGTTGATCTGCAGCACCCATTGTGCCACCCATCAAAGTAGCACTTAAAAACATCTCACGTCTGCCACTTCAGCCCGTAGTGCAATTTAAAAAGGTCATTTCGACTTGGCAAAATAAACCTTTTGCCAGGGCTAAACCTTCATTTTTAATACTTATAAGTCACCCCTAAGGTAGGCCCTAAACGCTATGGCAGGGTGCATAGTATGTAAAAATTAGGACATGGGTGTTTAAGTTTTACATGTCCTGGCTGGGAAAAACTCCTAAAGTTGTTTTTGTCTGTTGTGAGTCCTATCTCTTCCATAAACTAATACTGGTTCGCCTTTTACCTTTAGATTGGAAACAGGTAGAGAAATACTTTTTGGTCTCTACCATTAAAGATGATTTTAAATTACAATTCAGTAAAGTCTGATTTTAAGTTACAACTGTAAAAATGGCACTTTTAGAAAGTTAGAAATTTTTGCCCAAATCCACTGTGCCTTTCTGCCAGTAGGCTGGGTCACATGACTCTGTTGTTGTGGGTTGTCTATTGCTGCCCGTGAGAAAAAGGAAGCCTAGTTGTGGACAGGATGGGCCATCCTGAGATAATGGCTGAAAAGGGGCTGTAACCAGCCCCAATTGCACTAACATCAGGCCTGCACTTGCTATTGTTCATCTAGACAGTTTGAAGCCAAGGTATGAGGTGAGGGGAATGACATTGACAAATTACCTTCAGCCAATGAGGTATCCCTAAAGATGCACAGGGTCTCAGAGGAATTTGGAGGCCTAGTCTCTAGAAACCTATGCCTGTAGTGAGTAGAGATGGGTGACCAGTTGAAATATGTCCCCATAAAATCCATTCTTGTCACCAAATTTGGGCTCACCCATAGAAAAGTACTACTTAAGGTTTAGGGACAGCCGCAAACTGTCAAGCCAGTGGTGGGTGGATTTCATTGATTACTCCAGTAAGGCAGTAAGTGGTTGGGTGAAGGGCAGCAAAGTGACAATTATGAGGTGATGCATGATCTGATTTTGAGAAAACTCATGCTCAATACTTGCTTTACAGAGTTGCGTCAGCAGCTTATTGATAGCAAGCTCATTTCACCCAGAGAGCTTGCAAAGGAGTCCAACCAAAATTAGATGTCATCTGGTGCCATCAGAGCAGGTACTTCACAAATCTAGTCCCCAGGTTGTAACCACTGATAACCACGAGTCACTACCAGTGCCTGTGGTTTCCTTTGAATGGGGGGCATCTCAGGTTTCTTAAGAGCAACTGTGAGTCCAGCCATGCCTGTGGATTGTCTGCTTTGTAATGATATAGAGCACAGCATCTGGAAGGAGGAGGGGCTGCTAGGTTTGCCTTAGGGGGGTTACCTGACCACACGTTCCACGGGAGCCCGTGAGGAGGGTCAAAAGGACCTTGAGCTTAGAACACTGGCCCAGGAACCTGCCAAGCAGAGGCGGGGCAGCGGGCATCAGGTGCAAAGTCACCTTGATCTTGGTGACAGATGGCGGTAAGAAGGGAGAGAACCTCTCACAGATCTCCTCTCCTCTCCTCTAAAGAGCAAGATGGATCAGTAAAGGGAGTGAACCTATACCCCTGTCTGACTTCCCAACAGGAGAGATACTGCCACCGGCTGTTGGAACAGTTCTTCTCATTGTTCTCAGCTAATCCTGAGTCCACCTGGTTTAGCTATGACATTAAGACTGGGGACAGTATGCCTGTGAAGAATACGATCTACTGGCTGTCTGACAAGGTGAGATCAAGCATCAAGGAAGAAGTGTCCAAGATCCTGGAGTTGGAGGTGACTGAGTACTCCAACAGTCCTTAGACCAGCCCAGTGGTGCTGGTACCCAAAGCTCTGGTTCTATGTAGATTACTGGGAGCTCAGCTCCATCACCAAGACAGACACACAGTCCCTCCCCAGCGCTAATGAACTCATTGGTCAGTTGAGAACTGCCAAGTTCCTGCGTACCTTTGATCTGATATCAGGTTACTGGCAGATTGCCTTAACTGAGGGGCCAAGTAGAGGTCAGCATTCTCCACCCCAGAAGGCCACTTCCAGGTGATGCCCTTTGGGTTACAGAATGCCCCCGCCACCTTCCAGAGATTGGCCAGCTGGACCCAGGCTGGGGTAGAGGATTTCAGTGCTGCATACTTGTTGACATTGTGTCTTCAGCGCCAGCTGGGATGACCAGCTCAACAACCTCTAGACAGTGCTTCAGTCCCTGCAGAAGACAGGCCTCACTATAAAGGCCAGTAAGTGCCAGATAGGGCAGGGCCACCAGGTCGGGCTACTTGGGCCACCAGGTCGGTGGGGGCAAGGTGTAGCCCCTCCAGCCCAAAATACAAACCATCCTGGCTTGGCAACTCCCCAAGACCCAGACAGAGGTGAGAGCCTTCATAGCCTTCACTGGTTATTACATGAGATTTGTCAAGGATTGGCGTCATTGTTGCCCCCTTGACCTAGCTGACTCCAAGAAGCAGCCCAATAAGCTGATCTGGACAGAAGTGTGCCACAAAGCTTTCGACACCTTGAAGGAGGCCATGTGCATGGCACCAGAGCTCAAGGCACCTGACTCCTCCAAGGAATTTATTGTCCGGGTGGATGCTTCAGATCATGGTATAGGGGCTGCACTCTCACAGCTGAACTAGACCACACAGCAGCCTTCACAAGCAGGAGGCGACTTCCTAGGTAACAGAGGTGGAGTGCAAAACAGATGAAAATCTTTGTAGTGGCCTGGGCACTGAAGAAGTGGAGCCAAACTTACTTGGGAGTCAGTTCTGAGTTCAGACAGACCACAGACCCCTCAGATGGCTGATGCAAAAGAGGAGTGAGAATGCCAATCTGTTGAGGTGATCAATCCCCCTACAAGGAATGGACTTTACGGTTGAATAGTGCCCTGGATCTGACATCTCCAGTGCTGATGGTCTTTCCTGTTTTTCAGCCTTAGAGTTGGGGAGAGGATGTAGCCTTACGGCTAGAGCGGTCGACCTCAAAGCTGGGGAACTGGGTTCGAGTCTCGGCAACGACGCTCAACATCCTGTGATTCTGGGCAAATCACTTAATCTTCCCGTGCCTAACAAAAATGAATGTGACCTTCTGTAACGAAACTGGTGCTCATGTAAAGCGCTCTGATACCCGATGTCTCGGGTCTAGTTCATGCTATATAAAAAAAAAAATTTTTTAAAGATGAGATCTCCCATGAGGGTGGGTAGTTTCCCTGCTTTCTGCTGGGGGAGCACTTGAGGGGTGGGAGGGACACATGTTAGACCTGACACCTTTGGGTGGTACCTTCACCCCTCCCCATGCTGCTGAATTCGGTTTTATTGGCTTTAGGACTGTGCACTTTACCACTGCTAACCAGTGATAATGGAATATGGACAATGACAGGTACGCCATTGTTAATCTAACATATTGAAACTAAAATAGAGGGATTATATTTTCTAGTGATCGCATACTGGGTGGGGGAGATGTTGAGTTGAGCAATACATATGCACCTAATATAGATGAAAATTGTTTTATCCAAAATTGAAGAAACACTGGGCAGTGTACATGTTCCAGGTATTGGTGGGGCAATTTATCTATGTATTAGATGGTAAGAAAACCAAGGCAGGCCTGATGCTCAAATAACCTTCAAATTACCATACAATTCCTCAGAGGTTAATTCCCCATCTGGGACTCATACATATATGGAGGGAACAACACCCCACAAATAAAACATATACATTACGCACCCCGCTACATGGAAAGCACATTGGCATAGAGCTTGTGTTGGTGCCTAGTGAATATGCTGCACACATTAACATCACAGGATACCAGGGAACACTTGATGATCTCTCAACTGTGGATGATGTACACCAGGATTATGACATGACCAAACACCCCAACATGGAGTCAGTCCTCTGAAGGGCCACAAGTTTCAAACGTTACCCTGACAGTGAAAGTAAAATGCTGTAATACATTAATCAATGATGAGACTAGCACGAGTAGAGGAATGGAGTGGGATGCAATAAAGGCTAATGGTGAGGGGACATGCCATAGAGGAAATTGTGGGTGAAAATAAAAAAACTGAAGCAAGATACCACCAATTATAAAAATGGAATGCCAAATCTCAAGAGGAAAATGCTGGACTCTCATCGCCACAGAGTCAAATGAAGCAGGTAAAAATATTGTGGGCACTCCATGAAACCCTGGAAAAGTTTGAAAGAACATTCTTCATGTGACCATGGAGGGAGACAAGTCAGAAACTATTGTAAGGTTCTTGCAAGAGCCTGATCATACATTTTAACAACGTAACCGGAGTGCTTCTTTCTACATTTAAAATAGTATCCACCAGGAAAAGAGAAAGCATTGCACCTCCAGCATCTGGCAGGATTTAGTGCTATAACAATAGTTGCTGCCTCATCATTACTTAACAAGAGGCTTCCATTAAAATCTATAAATAACATTTGCACCATAGGTGTGGGACCCTGAAAAACGTAGGGATTTGGGGAATAATGTGCCCTTTGACCTCTCCTGATGTCCCTACCTCAAACACACTATGACAATTAGAGAGGACATTAAAATAATTCACAATAATTCCAATAATTTGCCATTTTAGTAAACATTTGAATAAGTCATGTACTTAGTATGGAGTCCCAAATGAGTAGGATATGGCTGGGGTTCTGGAAGGTCATATGGCACTTTGACTTTCTGATGAGCAAAGAAAGATGCTGGAAGCGCCATTTACAATGAGGAGATATTGGATGCTACAGAGGGGTAGGGTTGATGAAAACGAATGGTGATGGCTTCCCAGCAGAAGTTTATGAAACTCATGGTTCAGGGAAGTTCTGGACCTTACTATCTATAGACTCTATCTATGCTGAACAGGAGTACAACAATATTTGGAAGACTACTGGCTACAAAATTGCAGAGGGATTTACTGCAGTTAAAAAAAGAGTAGCAATGTGAATTCATGCCTACTATAAAGCTGTAATTGAGGTTGACTGGTACATGTAATGGAGGAAGTGCTTATGACAATGGGGAATACACTTTGGCGCCACTAAATGCAGATAAAGATGCACTTTGGTCCACTCTACCTCAAATGAGTACAGTTATTGTATTCAAATCTCATGGTGTGAGTGTACACCCACTGTACATCAGAAGCATGGGAAATGAGCAGAGGGACTAGACAGGGCTCTCCAGCGGCCTCACTCCTACTTGCTCTTACAGTGAAACCTCTTGCAGAAAAGCTCCTTGATGGGTCTAGAATATGATTGAGCCCACACAGCATGTTGTGTTACTTTCTGTTGACAATGTGTTGATGTACATGAGAAACTGTTGTGACTTGTATTCTCATTATGCATCCTTTCCCTTAGTTACCTGTTCCCTGCTGCTCAGCCAGTATGGATGTGGTGTGATTGTGGAATGTTGGAACACTTGATGAGGTAGTGGAATGCTGGAATGCCTGGTGTGGGTGACAGAGAGACAGTTGGAGTGTGTGGGCTGAGCAGCAAGGATGCTGCTCCTGGTGGGGCTGAACTTCTTCTCTTCTACTTACCATCTAAACCTGTAACTAAGCTTAATAAACCTCTTACTTATAACCTACTTCATGGCTACCTTTGTACTTCCTTTGGATTGTAACAGAAACCCTGATAGAATGGTGAACCAGCTTCTGGAAGTGCTAGAACAATTTACCCCAATCCCTGGCCTGAAAGTAATTTTTTTTGTATCCTCATTCCTGATGGGAACATTGTTTGTCAGAATGACAGGCTCCCTCCCTCTACTCTCCCTTAGGTGGAAAACTAAAGCTTTTTGATATTTTGGAGTGAAAGTCACATACTGTACTTACTGAACAAGTAAAAAGGTAAGATGAGAGTGGTGGCTAAGTAAGGCAGTGCACTTTGGATCAAACTACCCTCGTGTCAAATGAGTAGAGTAGCATTGTTGAACTTGGTAGTGCTACCCCAATGTTTGTGCATATTTCCAAGGTGCATGTACCAATATCCCAGGACAGTGAATAAAGAATTAGATGAAATATTAATATGACTGATATGGAGGGGAAAGAGCAGTAGAGTGAAACTGAGTGCAATGAATCTTGGATCAAAGGAACAAGGACAGAGTACCAAACTGAAAGACCTAATATCTAGCAGCAGAACTACCATTTGTGATGAGTAATTTGGAGGGGAAGATTGAATAGACGACAAATTATTGGCAAGTTTGAATGAGTCGATGGCTCAAGGAAATCTATCACTGACTTCTACTAGAAGTAATCCGGAACAACCAAGCCTGGTGCACCTGGTGTTTCATCAATTATGTCAAATTTAAAATAAGATAGCAATCCCTTAAACTGAAACTGCCTTTTTTTTTTTTAGAGACAACTGAACTTCTGAAAAGCGGCCTCTGTCGTTAATGTCACTTGAAATAAGGGAGTGTACAAGAATGAGGGATCTGTTTAGAAATAATGAGTTTATACCATTTGTAGAAACAAATCAAGTGCACAATATCTGTTCCACAGAATTCCTACACCTGGAGCACATTCCCTGAAGGCTCAGTGAGTTGAACACTCAAACATGTAGTGGGCTGCAGGTCCCAAATTCGAATCCCATCAAGGCCAATTCACCCTCCCATCCTTCTGGGATAGATTGAGTACTGCAAATCACTGTGTCTTTGTGCTCACACCATGTTATAGAAGTGCCCTAAGCCATACCTGCCCTCAGGAGGCGCGTTGTGTGCATCCGATAAGTGTCACACTGTGAGTGTGCCTCCTTAAAGCAGTCCTCTGTAGGTTGAAAGGGGGTCCCATGGACATTCAGACATCACCTCTGCAGATGGTAGCTGTTACTTACTGCACCCACCTGCAGGGGGGTCTCTGACCCCTCTTCAGAGTGCAGGCGGGTTTCCGCCTGCAAAGAGAAACGCGGAGCAGCTTGCAAACCGCCATTCAGTATTTCAATTAATGTGTTGTCCCCAGGGCAGCGCGAGTTCGCAGCTCCTCTAGGGGCACAGCTTTCATCATATTAGAGCGCACTTTCCAGGTCTGCGCCAGGCACACTTTTGAAAGGTGCATCAAGGCACAAACAGACAGTGGACCCTATATCTAATACGGGTTCCTTCTCATCACAAATGTCTGTAAGGCAATTGATGGGAAATGGGATATACGCATACCCACCACCCTATGCAAACCTGAATAAAAATCGAGGCACTCAATCCAGCAGAATCTCGTGCTCCTACACCTGCCTTCCTTTAGATAGTATCAATATTGACGTCTAAGTGGATAACTTATGTGGGAAGTACCTGCCCTTTTAGTTCTCTGAAAAAACTGACGACTGTGTGTTCTCCCTATTTTCGATGCAGGTAAAACTGTTGGAGAAATTATAATTGATTTAATTCCAGCGAGATTGGCTGGTGTCTTCACTGGGTTTACCAAATAAAAGCGCCTTAAGCAACATAAGCACTTCTCTTTGAAATAGAGACAGCTGGATAGTTCCCTGAATACTAAACACAACAATTCGTTCTCAGAGAACAAAGAACCTAATGCGGGTGATCAGGAAAGTCACTTCATATAAATGCAGCTGTAATCATGTTACTCTAAACTTTTTTTCAGTAACTAAAATTTTCAATTTCCTCTGGACTTGTATCATTTTTAATAAAACAGTGTAATTACTTACCGTCTTCACCACTTTCTTTTTCAAGTAGTCTTTTTATCTAATCTGATTAACCTGACTATTTTTTCTGCAGCTGTGTTTTACTAAAGCTGCAGTTCAAGCTTTGTTTAAACAAAATGGGTCAGTTTATGATAATCTAATGACAAATATCAGTAAACGCAAGAAAATCTTTAGACTGCTATCCATGGTGTCTTACAAACTTTAAAAATAATTGACCTATTACTGATTAGGAAAATTAACTTTAGTTTTTAGGATAATAAAGGCAATCGATCCTTGGAATAATTGTGATTCTTTTAATATACAATGATCGTTTATATTTCTAAATGGCACACACCAGATAACATGGAGGGGGTTGGTTCAGTAGTTTATCAGTTCTTGCATGTGCCACAAAAGATTTTGCAGCATCTCCCTTGGCGAAAATATGGAGCTTGCCTTTGTTTTGAATCTTTAGTCTAAGAGATAGCCAGACTCAGATAGTACACCAATATCTACCATATCTCTATACCTGATCACTAGCTATTGTCATTTGTAATTATAAATGAATGCATAGGTCTGAAAAAAGGAAATGGCTTTTCCCCTTTGAATGGAATCTCCATGTTTGTTTTTTTAGGGTATCTTTCTTGGTGGGTCCCTGGAAATCAACAGCAGTGTCCACTTTTACAGGTTTCCTGGCTCTTTAGCGTGATGATCACTTTCCAGATTTGTTCGTCGGAGGTTCTTCCCACTGTCATAGTGAAATTGGGACAGAAAAAGTTTTGATATGCTCCCCCAGATCACCATTCTTCATCCACCTGACTTCATTTGGAATACTGAAGTACTTATCCTGATCCATTCTGCCGTGTCGATTGTGATTTTTCTTGGGACAGCTTCACAACACTCAGCTTAGCTTTCACAAAAGACACTATCTAGTTCACTTCGAGGTCTTCCTTTGCAAAGCAGAACTGCTTCTTAAACTGCAATCATAGCGGTTGGGCAAAAATCACAATTTTTAATTTACTCTTATTGACAAGTAAATTCCTGTTTTGTTGAACTCATTCACTGCCTCCTGTAAAACACTCAGGACCTAATTATGAGTCTGGCGGTCTTCAGACCACCAGACTCGAGGTGGGACGGCGGTGGTGGTCTTCTGACCACCACATTACGACCATAGCGTGCGTGCCGCCCTGGGACTGCTGCCACCACCAGGGAACTACCATTCCCTGGTGGTGGTCTTGAGGCAGTAATATGCTGCGGTCCCGCCAATCATATTACGACTTTTCTCACCACCACTGATTTCATGGAGGTCTTTCCTCCATGAAAACAGTGGCGGTGAGGAAAGAAAGAGGGCCCTACGGTGCCCCCTTGTGCCTCACTTCATGTGGATGCACGCAGGGGGCCCAACATATGCCCCCCGTGTGCATGCACACCCAGTTCCTGCACGCCATGGACTTACGAGTCCATGCCGTGCAGGATCCTTTTTTAGCGTTCCCATTGCGGTGCCTGTTTTTATAGGCACCGCTGTGGGAACGCCAAAAAAAGCCCATCGGACACGAGTTTAACTCGTAATCTGGCGGATGGCCTGACCATGGATTTGCAGGTGCGGAGGCGGGGCAGACCCGCCCAAGCACCGTTAAACTCGTAATCGGGCCCTCAGTATTTAAGCTATTATACCCCAAAGCTAAAATGGACAGTGTTCTTGTCCTCCCTCTGATTGAGCTGTAGAGAGAAACACATTAGGGGCCTATTCTATTACAGGTGTTAACATACATACCCTGGGGTATTCGATGCACTGCACGTTAACTTTTTCAGACCTGGCAATAAACATGGGCTTTGCAAGAGTGAAAGTGTTTCAAGGAAAACAGGTTCCTCCTTTTATGCATTAGAAATAATGAAGGAGAAATAAAAGACGCACTTAGTTTCTTTCTCACCTTTTAAAAACCAAAAACAGAAATACACAAGACCGTTTCTCATAGGCCTGTAGAATTGAATGCTAATTAAAATTGGTTTAGTCAGACTGACATGGTGCACGTTTAAACATTGGCTACGTGTCAAGCAGTGTGCTCACGGAAAAAAATGAGATTAGGTAACTGTAGAGGTCTGTAGACAAACATTCACCTGAGGTCATCTTCCAATGAACTAAAAGATAAGTTGTTAGCACCTTCGTTTCCATCGTTTTACACATTATTGAATTACATTAGAAAATAAAATAATATCAACACATTTTCCTTTGAAAATGCATTTTAAAACTAATTTTCCACCCTAGCAATGAATTACTTTCCTACACGTAACTATTCATCAATTTGTGAACTGATTAGAAAATGTTTTCTATTTTAATAGTTTATTTGTTCTTCTCTAAAAATGAAGTGAATACAGACTTTTAAATATAATAATTGAAGTACATTTCTATCTTACTGTGAGCCTTTATTTTATTGCCCAAATGTATTATGTTATACACTGCACATAAATGTTATAACTTTTTTTGTCCAATAAAAACATGTTGCAAGCAGCTGAAGTCTGAATCATTATCTCTAGGTACTGTGAGCCCATTTAAAAAAATCATAGCTTAAGCCATGTGTTGTGTTGGTAGTTGTGATGTGAGGTTGTTAAGTCATATGGAATGAAGTGTGAAGCTTCTGGGAGGATATATATGGAGGTGTCTTAGAATGTTGAGGACACTATTGGAGGAACTGTTGTAAGCAGTGCCTGCCAGGAGATATTTGCACTGTGTTATACCAATAAATCCTGAACCAGAAGCTGACTGGCGTCATCAATACTACATACATTTGGTGACGAGCTTTGGACCTACACGCACCAGTGTGATTGATCACTATATCTGTAGGTCAAAAATGATGTGGACTGTGTCAGATAGTACCTAGGTGTGTTAACCTCATGGACATCTGTTGAGGGATCTTCAAAGGATTTGAATGTCTTTGGGACACGTCGGATTAGGACAAAGTGAAAATTTCAGTGGTGAGTTTTAGAGTCAATCAATCACAGAATTTGTAAAGCGCACTACTTACCCGCGAGGGTCTCAAGTCGCTAGGGAAAAAAAAAAAGGGGGGGGTGCTGCTACTGGTCGAACAACCAGGTCTTGAGTAGCCTCCTGAAGGTCAGCAGGTCTTGGGTCTGTCGTAGGCTTAGTGGAAGGGTGTTCCAGGTCTTGGCGGCGAGGTGGGAGAAGGATCTGCCGCCGGTGGTCGTTCTTTGAATGCGAGGGACGGTGGCGAGGGAGAGGTCGGCGGAGCGGAGTTGGCGGTTGGGGACGTAGAAGAGGAGTCGTCTGTTGAGGTAGGCTGGGCCAGTCTTGTGGAGTGCCTTGTGTGCGTGGATGAGGAGTTTGAAGGAGATTCTCCTGTCGACGGGGAGCCAGTGCAGGTTCCTCAGGTGGGGGTGATGTGGCTGTGGCGTGGTACATCGAGGATCAGGCGTGCGGAGGCGTTTTGTATGCGTTGCAGTCGCTTGATGAGCTTGGCCGGGGCTCCCGCGTAGAGGGCGTTCCCATAGTCAAGTCTGCTACTGACGAGGGCCTGGGTGACTGTTCTTCTTGTGTCTGTCGGGATCCACCTGTAGATCTTGCGAAGCATGCGGAGGGTGTTGAAGCAGGAGGATGAGACTGCGTTGACTTGCTTGGCCATGGAGAGCGTTGAGTCGAGGATGACTCCCAGGTTGCGTGCGTGGTCGGTGGGTGTCGGGGCTGCGCCCAGCGTCGTTGGCCACCAGGAGTCGTCCCAGGCTGAGGGGTTGGAGCCGAGGATGAGGACCTCTGTCTTCTCCGTGTTCAGTTTTAGTCGGCTGAGTCTGTATTCACTGTATCACTGGCAAAGTACCATAGGCAACTGCGGGCGTTCCATGCGCCCTTTGAAACTGCACTGCAAGCAAGCACGAGAGTGCAAGCAGGGACCTGGAGCTTGAAGATCGGAAGAGTGGAGCGCGACGTGCACTGGCTGTTTAATGGGTAATGCAATGTGACCCTAACGTGACCCGACGAGGCGGACATTTTTTTGTTTGTTGCGGAAACAAATTCACATAGCAACTACAATGGGGACAATGACTGTTTGCGCACCTCTTGCGTGCGCAGAATTACTTACTTACGACTCCTTGTGTAGGTATTGCTGATTAGTGCTGTGTGTCTTGATATCAAGTGCATGGGCAAATCCGATTACACCTTCCTGAAGGTGAGGAGTTTTGTTCATAAGCGATGCAGTGACGTGCAGTGGCTGAGGTATTTTGTGACTCCATTGTGGTAAAGTTCGAACTGTGTTGTCATGCCGGATTAGGAGCGAAGGGATACAACAGAACTAGTCCACATTACTCTGAAAATGTCTGCACAAAGTTTAAATATTGATCTACTTAATAAATTTAGTTCCACTCCGACTTGGATTGAGTAGAAAGAGTATTTTTTGAATTACATTGCAACTGTTGATGAAGAAAATAAGCTTTCTCAGGAGTAAAAGAAGTGCATTCTCTTACATTCCCTGGGCCCGGAGAGGTTGAAATCTACAACCGAGTACCAAAGCAGGGTGAAGCAGAAGATGAGTGTGTTTGAAATGATACTGAAAGAATTAGATGCATACTTTGCAACTAAAGTATGTATTGGTATACCCGGATATATGCTTTTCCATAAGAACAGCGAGAACAAGAAAGTGTAGTAATTTTGTCAATGATTTAACCACATTAGCCGGTGATTGTAGGTTTGGGGAGCTGCTGGAGGAGTTACGTAGAGATCAAGTTGTAACCTGCACTTGGGACCAAGCTATTCAGGAGAGTTTGTGGGTGAATGGAGATGCAAATTTAAAGGATATTTTAGCAATTGTACTGAAAGCAGTAATTTCTTGTAGGAGTGCAAAGGCTGTTAAGTGTAGTACACAAGCTGTGGATGGTGAAAAGATTGCGAAAATTAATGTGAAGAGTGATATGGGCAAAGGATCTGCAGGGTGTAAGAATGTCAAGGCTCCAGGGAAAAAAGTCTCCAGAGATGTTATCGCTGTAACAGGTCAAACCATTTGGCATATTCCAAAATATGTCCTGCTTTGAAGCAACATTGTGGCTTGTGTGGCATTATGGGTCACTTTTCAAAAATGTGAAGGAGAAAAAATGCAAAGGTCAAGTATGTGACTGGTGAGAGTTCATCAACTGATGATGACACGCATGCAACTGAGGAGAAGGATCAGTAGAAGGTATGAATGTTGCGAGAAAAGTGTAATTCTCAATATAGGTGCTGAAATGATTTGCAAGAAGAAACCTATTTGTAATCTGTCCATCGGTGGTGTTAGAATTGACTGGTGGCAGGCTCTGGGTCACCAGTGGAGGAGTGTGTGAAAGGAAAAGTTTGTAAATAAATTGGGAGAGAGTTTGTGTAAACCAGATATTCACCATTAAAGGTATAGCGGTGAACCGATGAAGATGTTGGGATACCGCACAGTAAAATGTATGTGCCTAAAAAGGGACATTCTTTGTTGGGTTGGATCGATCAGGGTAATTTACACACAGTTTTGGAGCTGAACAGTCATGAGCAGGAATTCTTAGTGGATGACAGAGAAACTACAGGGAAAAAAGTGTTAAAGTGATTTCCAAAAGTTTTAAGTGTGAAGATTGGGAAGTTGAAAGGGTTCAAACCTTGCACTGTTTTGAAGGAAAATGCTCAATCAAAAGTGCATAAGGTATGGTATATACCAATTTTACCAAGAGATTAAGAAACTAAAGAACTTGAAAAGTTGGTGCAAACTGTCATAATTGAACCAAATGGGTCATCTGACTGGATTGGTCCTGTGGTGGTTGCAAGGAGATGTAATGGGAAGATCCGCCTATGCATTGACCTTCGACACCTGAACAACAATATAATTATGGATCATTTTCCCTTTCTAAATATTAGTGCGGTGCTAACTATGTTGAGAGGGCTCAGTATTTTTCCACAATAGACTTGTCATCAGCTTACCAACAGATTTCTTCGAGAAAAGAATGTAGGCAACTGGTTTTATAACTCCTAATGAGTGTTTCCAGTTTATGCGCATGCCTTTTGGGTAAGCAGTTTTTTAAAGGCTCATGTTTCATTTGTTTGCAAAATTACATGGAGTATATTTTTTCCAAGATGACATATTGGTGACTGGGGAGAGTAAAATCGAACATGATGAATATTTGCAAAGAGTGTTGCATGTACTGGAAGATAGCGGACTGGCTGTGGAATTTGCGAAGTGTAAGTTTGTGGTGTAGACTGCGACTTACCTTGGGCATTGGATTAGTGTTGAATGTGTTAAACCTTGTTCCAACATGGTGGAAGCAATTAAGTTAGCATCTCCACTACCAAAAAGTAAAGAGTATGTGAGGACCTTCCTAGGCATGGCAGAATTGGATTAAACATTTGTACACATTTTCTATGAAGTCATTTCACATAAGACAATTGTTGAAAAGTGGTAATAAGATTGAATGGAATCATCAGTGCCAAAAATACTTTGAGAGGATCAAAGGTGATATAGTGAAAGTGCCAGCACTTCAGGGATTTGATCCCAACATGAAAAAAATAATAACTACTGATGTCAGTAAACTGGAATTGGGTGCTGTGTTAAGCCAGAGGGCCAAGAATGGCAGTGAGTGGGTAATAGCTTTCGCATTGGGTTCTTTATCATCAGTGGAAGAGAAGTATTCTGTGATTGAACGCAAGGCATTGGCATGTGTGCGGTCATTGGATCATTTCAAGACGTTTGCATGGGGTAGTGAAGCAGAAATAAGGAGTAATCCTTAGCCTCTTGTTCGGTTATTCACTACCAAAGGATTGGTAGATGCAATCAGCGAGAATATTTCATATGTCAATGCGTATGCAGGATTATGTAGACAAGATGGTATATGTTCCTGGGAAGAAAAATGTGGTGGCAGACTTCTTATCTAGTATGCGGATACAAATGGTGGAGTCTGAATACGATGAGCGGGAGTGTTAGACTTGGCACCATTGGCGTGAGTCTCCCTTCCACTTTTTTGCTGTTGCCTCATCTGTTTTTGTTGGTCTAGATGCTTTGGGCACTTTGCCACTGCTGATCAGTGCCAAAGTGCAAGTGCTTCCTATTGTAAAATGATGTAATGGATTAGTGGTTCCATGATTGGTTATTTGATTTACTTGTTAGACCCTAGTACAGTGCACCATATGTGCCCAGGGCCTGTAAATCAAATGCTGCTGGTGGGCTTGCAGCACTGGTTGTGCCACCCACAGAAGCAGCCTTGTAAAATATGGCTCAGGCCTGCCATTGCAGAGCCTGTGTGCAGTCCGGGACTGCCATGTCGACTTGGCAAGTGCACCCACTTGCCAGTCCCTAAACCTTCCCTTTTCTACATATTAGTCACCCCTAAGGTAGGCCCCAGGGCAGGGTGCATTGTATGTAAAAGGTAGGACATGCCCTGATGTGTGTGGCATGTCCTGATAGTGAATTACAGCCAATTTCGTTTTTCACTATTGCAAGGCTACCTGTTCCCATAGGCCAGAATGGACAGTTTGATTATAACATCTTATAATCCTAACTGACCCAGGGAACCAGGTAGAAATTAGAGTTTAGTATGCCTGTACTCAGAATGTTAAAATACATCTTTTAGTGAGGGTGATTTTTACATTCTGTGTTTGAAAATACCACTTTTAGAAAGTAGGTATTTTCTTGCCTAACCATCCAGCATGCCTCTGCTAGGTTTGTGTATTCCATGTCTGGGTTGTGAGTGACAGGAGGCTGGAGAGAGCCTTGGCTCCAGCAGTCTGATGGGTCAGGGCTGGGTTGAATAGGACCTGCATTGAATAGAGAGTAGGGGGCGGAGATTTCCTTTCACTGACCTGAGCCCTCATAGAATAGAGAGTAGGGGGAGGAGATTTCCTTTCAGCTACCTGGGCCAGGACTGCTCTCAAACAATGCTGTCTCCACTTCCTGCCAGGAAGCTGCACCCAGGAGGACAGAACTGGTTTGGACTAGGTACACACACTCTCTGCCTTCAGAGACAAAGGATTGGGGTGTATAAAATGGGGGACCCAGACCAAAGAACTTTAGATCACTTCTGGGAAATCAAGAAACCTTTGCCAAGGAGAAGAACCGGAGAAGCTGAAGGAGGAGTACTCCCCCTGTGCTGTTTGCTGTCTGGGGTTGGCCTGCAGTGGTTACTTTCTGCCAAGGAGAGGAGAAAAGACTTTGCTGTTTGCTTTGTCATCTTGAGGAAGATCTCCAAGGGCTTGAACTGAGCTTGCCTCCTGTCTGAAGTCACAGGGACACCAAGACTTCACCCCTTCTGTCTGCCTGCATCTAGAACTGCTGTTTTAGCTGCTACAGAAGGAAATTGCAAAACCAACGCCGGCGAGTGATGCCGTAACCTGCACCGAAGCCGTGAGCGTTGCTCCGACTTGCGACATAGGCCAAACGCCAGCGATCGTGCCACATCGACGCCAGCATGCGACGCCGTAACCTGCCCGAAGCCGTGAGCGCTGCTCCGACTTGCGACGTAGGCCTGACGCCTGCTGCTGTGCCGCATCGACTCCAAAGCCGGTCTCATCATCGCGGAGCCGATCCTCGACGTGGGTGACCCCGAACCCATCGACATCGCGACATCGTAAGGAACCGTGGTTTCGGCGCCATCGTGATGTCACCTCCCTGACGCAGTAAGGAACCGTCGTCTCACCTCCCCTGCGCTGCAGTAAGAAACAGAGTCTACACCTCCCCTGGGGTCGTAAGGAACCGACGCCGCGCAGCGCCAACAAAGCTGCACCTCCCCGACGCCGTGAACCGTCTTTGTTTTCATCGCTTTTCCAAGGTACTGTTCTTTGTGGGCCCGACGCCGCGAACCTCGCAGTCTGCGCCGTACTTTGGGATTTTCATCTGTCACGACGTCGTAATAACTCCAGGGGGAGTTATTTGTTGCTAGAAACTTGATTTAAGTGAATAACCTATTCTTGAAGATACCTTGATAATTGTACTGTGGATTTTTGTCGTATTGGTCTTGTTTATGATTAGATAAAGATTATCTATTTTTCTAAACTGGTGTGGTGTCCATTTGTAGTGTTTTCACTGTATTACTGTATGTGTTCACAAATGCTTTACACACTGCCTCTGAGATAAGCCTGTCTGCTCGTGCCAAGCTACCAGGGGGTGAGCAGGGGTTATTTTAGGAGTGTATCCCCCTTTCCCTGACTAGAAGCAAGGGTCCCTATTTGGACAAAGGTGCAAACCATTGCCAACTAGAGACCCCCCAGTTCTAACAGGGAGCATTATACGTTTCCGTTGGTGTGTGATGGGATAAGATTGCTATGAAACAAGAGGAACAGAATGATGGATATGTGAACAACAAGCTTTTTTGTGAAGTAACGGAGTATATCATGTCAGGTTGGCCAAGGAAGGAATCCTTGAGTAGACAAGTGAAAGTATTTTGGGAACTAAGGGATGAAACTTCTGTGGAGGGGGAATACATTAGCAGTGATGTAAGGGCAGTACCGCCCAATAATTTAAGAACTTGACTATGGACCAAATGCATGAAGGACATCTTGGAATTTTGAGAATGAAGCAAGTCATAAAGAGTCTTTATTTGTTGCCAGTTATGGATGTGGCAATTGAACGTATGGTGAGAGACTGTGGGAAGCGTGCTGGTTCAGACAAATCATTGACAACACTGAGACCACCCATGTGTGATGTGAAGTGTCCAGAGGAATCATGGGAGTGTATTGCTATCAGCATTATGGGTCCAGTGGTAATGCAACATAGATTTGTCTAGGCTGTTATGGATTTGTTTCCAAGTGGCTGGTGGTAAAGGTGATGGAAAAGGGAGATACTGGTGCAGTACAGGAATTTTTGGAGGGGTTATTTTTGTGTGAAGGAGTGCCTGTTAGGTTATTGACTGACGATCGAGTACAATTTCCGTCTGGAAAGGCTAAAATGTTTTTGGAGAATTATGATGTGGTGATGCGTATCACATCATTATACAATCCCAGCACAAATGGTACGGTAGAGAGAATTATTAGGCTGTCGAAGCAGATTATTCAATTGTCAGAAACGAGTGATTCTTGTTGGGAGGCGCAAATAAGCAAAACTGTATGGTCATATAGGACAACGGTGTGCAATACCACAGGCGTTAATCCTTTTGAATTGATGAAGGGCGCTTTCCGAGGTTTGAATGCAATCCCAGTTGGTTGTTCCATAAGAGTCCACTGAAGGAGTGGTCATTGGAAAATTTAAAAGAGAGGAAGTATAAGGGACGTGCCACGTATAGGGAGTATTTTGATAAGAAAAGGGGATATAAAGTGACAATTATTGAGATTGGAGAAATGGTGAGAGTGAAAATGCCTGGTGTGATAGCAAAAGGTGTCAGTAAGTTCCATGAACCAATGAAAGTGATCAAAGTCATGAGGAATTCTGTACAGTTAGAGGATGGAAAATGTTGACACAAGGTATGTAGGAAAGAAGAAAATTTGTCCAGGTGCAACTCATGGGTATTTGTTAGAAATGGATTATGCAGTGTGGTGGTGAATGGTAGTAGGGAAGGTGGTGAGAGAGAGTGGTACTGTCGTTCCAGTAATAATCACATTCCAGATTGTTCCACAAGTGATATTCTAGATGGTATGGGAATTGCTTTATCTTCTAAGGAAAGCTTTGTGAAACCACCAAAGTTGTTATTCTGATTACCAGTGTGTTAAGTAGATCGCTATTGAACAGTATAATATAGTAAATGTTTACTGTGTACATGTATAGTTATTTTAGAGCTAGTAATGCGAAGTTATTTTATGCAATTAGAATTGTATAGTTTGTGTCTTGTGCATATTTGAATAAATGCTTTTGGACTTAGCCCCTTCTGCAGGGTCATCTCCCAACTTTTTGCCTTCACCCTCCTAATTTCTGTACCCATTTTTGTTGGCTTTTAGGACTCTGCGTACTTTACTACTGCTAACCAGTGCTAAAGTGCTTGTGCTCTCTCCTTTGAACATGGTAAAATTGACTTACACCCAATTGGCACATTTAATTTACTTGCAAGTCCCCAGTAAAGTGGTACTACATGTACCCAGGGACTGAAAAGTAAATATTACTAGTAGCCTTGCAGCACTGATTGTGCCACCCACTTAGGTAGCCCTTTTAAACATGTCTCAGTTCTGCCATTGTACCCTGTGTGTGCAGTTGTAAGCTGCCACTTCGACCTGGCAAAAAAAACTTTTTGCAAAGCAGAAACCTTCCTTTTTAATACATATAAGTCACCTCTACGGTGGGCCCTACACAGCCCATAGGGGAGGGAGCACTGTATAGTGTATTTAAAAAGTTGGACATGTACTTTTAACTTTTATATGTCCTTGTAGTGAAAAACACAAACAGACAGAGAGGGAATAGATGTTTGCTGGATGGGCCTCTTTGACTTGATGGGGGTGCAGAGTTGTCACCTACCACACTTGCACATCACAAAGCCTCTTCCTGAGCACAAACACCTGAGGGTAGAAACCTCCAGAACCTTCTCCTACTTCAAAGCTGGCACCAGGTATAAATATTGGACTCTCAGACTGGTCTCCTGATCCCAGCTTCAGGGACAGAAATGGCTCCAACCACCTTGGACCCAGCACCTAGACTAACTGCTGCGAGTCTTGTCTCCCCCACCCAAGTGGTGCCACCCCACCCCTGGACCCTTGAAAGTGGGTCCAAATGTGCTCTGCAAGCCCAGCTGTGGTCACTTGGGCAGAACTGGCGCAGCGCGAAGCATCTCCTCACAGCTCCGCATTAGATCGGCTGCTGAGCGATGCATCCCCAGTGTAGGACCTCGCATCGCAGGCCGCAGCTTCTCGGTACCACTACTGAGCGACCCATTTATTACATTTTACACTATTTTTCTAAATTGGTGTGAGATTTTTCTTGTGTTGCATTTTCACTTTATTCCGGTTTGAAGTGCTGCCTAAATACTTTACACATTGCCTCTAAGTTAAGTCTGACTGCTTTGTGCCAAGCTACAAGTGGGTTAATTTGGAGTTTGCTTGCGTTTCACCCTGACAAGGATTGTGGTTGCTGCTCGAGCAGGGTATCACCTCCTTCAAACAGTAACCACATTTCCTACAGTTGCATTTTGTTTTTTTGTTCTTTGTTGTTTTTTATGGGAAAATAATGTGTTGTGTTGGTACTTGTGATGTAAGGATGTAAAGTCATATGGAATGGAATGTGAAGGTTCTGGGAGGATGTATATGGAGGTGTCTTAGAATGTTGAAGACACTATTGGAGGAACGGGCTATTATAAGCAGTACTTGTCATGAGATATTTACGCTGTGTTATACCAATAAATCCTGAACCAGAACCTGAGGCAGTTAATCAAATTATCATCAAAACATTTAAAGAATTGAGAGATTAAATGTAATTTGAAAATGTTGCATCAAGGGAGTTTTAGACCGAATTGTAGCATTATTGATGATGCATTGGGCATTATGGTGACTGTAAAAAAATGAGACAGAATCACTTGTTTTCCCATTTTTTTTTATTCTTGAGAATACAAGCAGTAAAAAAGAAAAAGAAAACAAATTGCAGCAGTTTAAATAAGCGAGAACATAATTAGTTATATAGATCATAAACAATTCACAATATTCAATTAAATCATTGAACAATAAACAATCAACATAGGCAAAATAAGCAACAATCTCTAGTCTAACGCTAAGTAGGTCTCTCAAGTTCCCCCAAATTTGATAGAATTTCACCATAGATCCTCTAACCTTCCCCCTCTGACATACCAGTTCATACAACTCCATTACCTCTTTCCACGACTACTCATATTTTGGCAAAAAAGCAGATTTCCAATTCCCTGCAATATTTAATCTAGCAGTATACAGGACATAAAAGAACCAGTCAGTAATTGCTATACCCAGCAGCATCATTTTTGGAGTAATTGTTCCCCCAGAAGATTGTACAAGAAATATTTGTCGCTGTACCAAGGCTCAGAATGATGTAAGTTTGGGACATTTAACAAACATGTGAACATTGTCAGCCGCTCCGGATGAGCAAAGTGGGCAGCTATACGGTCTCTTATACCATTTTCTAAGTTTGGAAGGGCTGATCTAGAAATCGAACAATGTACAAAAGATCTGATCTCTCAATCTAGTAGGAGTAATAGCCTTGCAGAATCGCACAAGAATGAGTGAGTTCTTGCTCCTTGACCTCCTCACCTATGCAATGAGTCTATTTATCAACCCATATTCCCAGGTCATTAGAGAGAGACTTGATAAGATAACTATACTTTTCTGAAATACTAGATAAATGTTTGTAAAAATCAATCATGCAATGTCAGGCTGGGCCAGCGATACTGTGATGTTAACATCCCTGCTCAATAGAAAAGTCTGGATCTGTACGTTTTTAAAAAAGTCCCTACGGGGTATGGCAAATTCTGCCTGTAAATCCAAAAATGTTTTTAACCCAAACTCATCCATCCAATTGCCTAACCGCTTAATTCCGGAGTTTCCCCAGGTGACAAAGTAGGAGGAGGCAAAGCAATCAAGTAAGTCTGGATTGTACAGCAGCGATATAGAGGCATGAAAAGATGGAATTTTCAAAAACCTCCTTATATTGCGCCAAATCTTTTCAAAAGCTGATGTGGTCTTAACTCTTGACTTCTTTGAAAAATTCTCTGCTTTTGAATTTAGTACGGCTAGTATCTGGATCCTTCACAAAAGAAATGCCGTGGAGTTAGTTCTCGGGGTGGAAACCATACAGCATACGGACACGATTAGCCATGCTGGCCCAATAATTAAAACGCCAATCAGGAGTGCCCTTCTGCCGTTGATTATTGGGAGTTTTAAGTTTTTAAAGAACTCTTTCTTCCCCTTCCATATAAATCTTGTGATTATGGAGTCTAGTGTTTTAAAATACTTCTGAGGAATTTAAAGGGTAGTGAACGAAAAAGATACAGTATTTTGGGGAGAATATTCATTTTGATTAGGTTAATTCGCCCAATTAAGGAGATGGGTAGGGGCATCCATTTATCCAATAATAGCCTAAGCTGCCGTAGCTGCGCAGTCTAGTTATAGTCATAACATTGCTTAGCAGTAGATGCCAAGATAATGCCCAAATACCTTGCTCGAGGTGTCACACGAGGATCAAAGCTGCTTGCCCCACCTGCTAGGAGGAGTTGTGAGCATTTAATTTGTACCCGAAACTTGGCCAAAATCGAACGCCATGCATTTAACACACTGAATCAAAGGATCAGAGAAGTGTGAGAATATTAATATGTCATCTGTATGGATTGCCAAAGGAGAAGCAAGTGATAGATACGGATTGCTGGGAATGCTCCTGCGTAAACGGATAATATATGGCTTCATATATAAGGTATAAAGAGCTGGTGAGAGCGGACAGCCTTGTTGAGTGCTGCGCAAAATAGAAATAAAAGGTGTTAATTCCTGATGTATGCTAACCTGAGCTCTCTGAGCCTTATAAATAGCCTTGACCATATTCATAAATATAGAGCTGAAATTAAATTGCGGAAGTAGCTCCCAGAGAAACTTCCATGATACACAATTGAATGATTTCTCAGCATCGAATAAAATTATGTTAAGAGGTTCCTGGAGATTCTCAGTACTTTCTATTAATGCCGTAATTAAATTTGGATAAGAGGTTGTATCTTTCCCTGGAATTATGCCATGTTGTTCGAGGGATACAAGCTGAGAAATTATCTTGTTGAGCCGATTGGCCAAAAGCTTAGTAAATATTTTGGAGTCAGCATTCAAAGTGAAATAGACCGTTATGAGCAGCCCTCTGTTGGATCTTTATCTTTTTAAAGAAATATTGTGATGATAGCTTCATTCCAGGAGGATGGAACCCCTCCGGTATTTCAAATTTCTTTTAACACTTCCAAGAGAAGTAGACTGATTATAGGTGCTAGAATTTTGTATGCTTCCGATGGAATGCATTCCGTCCTTGTCTTTTTTCCTGATGATAAGCTAGCGATAACCAATTTTAGCTCGTTCAGTGAAAATTCACAATCCAGAAAATCCCTATCCCTTGCTGCTAATTTGAGGTAAGTCTAATGGGGCCAAATAATCCTTGATATTGGCAGTACTGCACTTCATTTCCTTCCGCTACAGCCCACCATAATAAGCCATAAAAATGGATGAGATCTCAGAATGCTGAGTAAAAACTCTACCTACATTTCTTTTATCACAGTTCTTTGCATATCAGCCTGGCACACGTATGCAAACTTTTTCCCTGATTTCTCTCTCATTTCGCATTTCAGAACTCGCGCTTGAAAGGCTTTTTTGTTTAGACGAGCAATTGTTAGGGCAGAAATGCGGCCTTGCAAGCCCATGATTTGTAAATACGTAGTTTGAGCGGCCGCACAGCGGCACAAGACCTGTACCATATGCAGATGGATTAAATTACTCAATTCGCCCCTATTAGCTTTCTCCTCTTTGCTATCTGCTCTAGAAATATGAGTAATAAAAGCTTGAGAAATTCCTCTCATATAGGCTTTCAGGGTATCCCAAATTACAAAGGGGTGATCTGATCCTTGATTGGTCACAAGAAATTCCTGCGTGAATAAGCGCAGATGCTCGATATAATCGGAACAATCTAGCACATATTTGGGGAAGAGAGACCGGCATTGTTTGGTATTAACACCACAATCGCTACCCATTTTATTTGATAGCCGAACTGTTTGAATAAAGCATATGCAAGATCCCAGCATTTCAAATTGAGAAAATGGAGGCACTTATCAAACAAAAATCTATACGAGAATACTGCCTATGAGACCTAGAAAAAAAGTATAATTCCGAATATCCAGATTTGTCCTCTCCATATATCAAGCAAATTCAGTTTGGCCATCATTTCCAGAATGCTGGTTCTAGTCCTACCCAATCAGGCTGTATGGAAGTATTGGTGGCATCAAGAGCTGAGTTCAAAGTACAATTAAAATCATCAATTATAATAATGGGTAGATTAACCTCACTCCGCTCAATCATCATATTGTTGAAAAAGCACTGATCCTGATTGTTCAGTGCATAAACATTTACCAAAAGAAGGCATTGTCTATTAAGCGACAGTTCAGGGAATTTGTGTATACTTATAAAATAATCGAAACCAAGATTGAGACTTTGGGGTTTGTCAACTCAAGTGGAAAGGCAACAGGAAACTATGTCTGATCAAATTAAGGCCAATAAATGGAAAGGTGAAGAACTAGAAAATCATTCTCACAGATCGAATTTACATATCATAGGAGTACCAGAGGGCCTAGAAATGGCAGGCGGTACTGATCGTTCAGGGGCGACTATGATCAGCTTGATTGCCAAACATATTTCGACTCATGTTCTGGGCAGCCCCCGAGACAGTTAGCAAAGCCCTACAGAACTACCCTCTATTGCACAAGCACACAGGGTCCCAACAGGACCATATATGGAAGGGAATAGGACGCACACCATCATTGCATATTTTGAGGACTTTAATGTTAAAGAAAAATACTCTACATTGCCAAGGAGATTCTCTGTGGCTGAGGGCTACTATTTTTCTATCTTTCCAGACTTGACTTTGTAGACAGCCTCCAGGATGTGGGAGATGGGGGCCCGTATCCCCAGGATCAAGGCTTTCTCTGTCCCAGTCTCCTTTATATGGGGCTCTTCCCTGAAGAGTAACTGGAAACGGTCCTTTTTTATATTTATAGAACCAGAGCAGGCTAGGTATTTTTTAGATGTTGAATGCAATCCATAATGACTATTCTGATTATTTTGGCACTGAAACACGATAAGGCGGATTTTAACTAACTTGGATGGGTGAGGGTTAGACATTTTAATGATATTGATTTGTTGAAGAGTGGGAGATACTACTCCAGTATTGCCTGGATGTCAAGTGACACATCTCAAGAAAAAGGTAGATTTCTACCCTCAGGCCAAGTTTAGTTTGAGGTTTTCTTGAAACCTAGAGGCATGTGGGGAGGTCAGGAGGGGGAAAGGGGTGGAGGAGGGGAATTGGGATAGGAGAAGGGAGGGAGGAGAAGGGAGTGTAGGTTGTGGGGAAGATGGGGAGGGGAAGGTAAAGAGATGAAGGATTTGGGAGGAGGGGGCCAAGGAGGATGGGGGATACATGAAAAACAGAGTGCAGGCAGGTTCTATGCTTGAGAAAATTAATAGGAGTAACAGAAGGTCTAAAAAGGGAGATGGTTAAAATTATATCATGGAATGTAAATGGTTTAAAAGGGGAAAGAAGAAGGCTAAGATATTCTCAGAAGCTTACCGTATGAAACCGGATAGCTTGGTTCTTCAAGAAAAGCATCTTATTAAAAAAGAGGCTGATATCCACTGTATATCCAAATGTTGTCAAAGCTATATCGCACCTAGAATATATGATCTAGTAAATGCCACATACTATTCAGGTCAAGGGGGAGGCTCAGTCTCTATTATTATTTTCAACAAGTCTCTTAGAATTTTACAATCTATAGTAGATCACGAGCATAGGTGGGCAAGGGTGGAGATAGCTGATCAACAAAGACATAATCACAAGGTGTATGAGATCCTCACTTATTGGTCAAGGGCCTTTGATGAAGGTGATTGCCGCAATCCTAGGGGACAAACTTTTAAAATGGAATATCCCACTTTGTCTACTAAAACTAATCATGGAATTACATGCTGACACCTGGATACTTGTTTTATTGGGCTCTAGGAATGAATATTCCTCCAAAATGAGCATGCAGAATTGACTCCACTAGAGTGTGATCTTGCTCCTTTGTTATTTTCCCAATACATGTCAGATCTTCCTAAATATCTAGCTGAAAATCTAAGCCATCCACCATTGTCTGAGCAATGCCCCAATTTCTGGTATCTTATAAGGGGATGGTATTCTACTATTTGACAATACCACTACCAGACCGCAATAGACTCCTTCATGCAAACACATTATCAACAGAGATAAATCCGACGAAAATGAAGAATTTCATCTTTATTAGAGGCCAAATAAAACCACATAGGAAATTGTATATTGATAGGTCTGATGTAGAGGTAGTTAAACAATATTTCTATCTTGACATTAGATTCCAATAGGACCCAACTTTGAACGATACATTGGTTATCAGAGCACTAAGGTATATTATGATTTTTCGCTGATCTGGGTAGACTAAATGTGGGAGTCCTCACTTAAGTTTATGTTGCTAAAATTCGCATCATTACCCTTTGTGGTCTTGAATGCACAAACCTTAAACATCTTTAGCATCCTGACAAAGAGAAGCTTGCTTATGGAAGGCCTTCCTAAAACTCAAACGTTTTCTGTGGAGGCAATGTGTTTGGAGCTGGGAATGGAGGGATTGAGCTAAAGAGGTAGGGCACAGATCATACAATACTCATGCACACTTTGGCATGCTTCCCTAAGCAAATTCATACTTTAATTGCAAAACAGATTGTGAATGAACAAAATGACTGGTATGTTCATTTCGGATTGGAGAAATATGCAGCATTGAAATTAGGCATGAACATAAAGTATGTAATGTTGAAAGATACATGTTAAATGTCAAAACTGTGGCTGAAGAAAATTAAAAAACAGCGTAGCTACTCCAGTTATGAAGACCATTGACATTATGAAGATGATTCTCTTTTGTATACCAATTGTTTCTATGGCATACATGCAATATCATTTAGCAGCAAACCTTGATTCAGATATTAGAAGATTTTACATTAATTTTAGGACAGGTGGCCTGCAAGTAGGTGATTATGCACGGGATAGATATAATCATGATAAAGCTTGCACACTATGTAGATGTGCTTTACATGATATGATGCATGTATTATTTAAGTGCACAAGGTTGGCTATTCCAAGAGAACAATATTTGTTACACAAGATTGCCAACTTGTTTTACACTTCTTCCATGGGAGTTATTGGTATGATAAACAAATAAATGATTAACATGATTAAGAAAGACAAAGGACCAAAACATGTAGTTTGATTTTGCATGCAGTTATAAAAATGAATTTTCATCATCCTTATTTCAATAAAGTAACTTAGTTGGTTGTGAAAAAGTGACATACTAAACAACATTTGGTAGATGAGCCTTGCTATCCATGAAGGTAAATCACTGAACTTTCCAATGTTTTGTCATCTCTGTCTCTCAAAGTTTTAATTTCACTTCCATTTCTGTTACTCACTTATCTCCTTTTCTTTTCATCTTAGACTTTCACACCCTTTTATTTGTAAATAACATTTATCTTTTTAGATGTATTGAATTTGGGTACAAAAAATGCTTGCAACAATTCACTCCTTAAAAACAGTATGTATTTACAAATACTGTTTTCTTAGTCAGTGGCAGCTGGTGACATTTCAAAGTGGTGAGGTGTAAAAACTGGAGATGAATTTTACATAGGTCGTTCAGCCCATGCATCATTCACCCAATCATCCCCCTATTAATTCATCCATGTTTCCATCATCCAGTATATTCATCCACTCACTAGAAAATTATCCATTTGTCCACCATATGGAGCAATCATCCATTCATTCATGTATACATCTACTCGTCCTTCTAGACACACTTTCATGCAACTCTTCCGCCCACCCATCCATCTATGTACCTGTTAGACCTGACATCCATAGGGTGGTCTTCCCCCATACCTTTTGCTTTTGACCTCCATGTTCTGCTGAATCTATTAGTTGACTTTAGGACTCTGAGCACTTTACCACTGCTGACCAGTGCTAAAGTGCATGTGCTTCTTCCCTAAACCCCATACTCAGGGCCTGTAAATTAAATGCTACTAGTGGGCCTGCAGCACTGGTTGTGCCTCCTATACAAGTAGGCTTACAAACCGGTCTCAGGCCTGCCAATGCAGGGCCTGTGTGTGCAGTTTACTGCCACTTAGACTTGGCATTTAAAACCACTTGCCAAGCCTTGCAATCCCCTTTCATTACACATACGTTTCCAATAAGGTAGGCCCAGGTAACCCTAAGGGCAGGGTGCTATGCAAGGAAAAGGTAGGACATGTACTTTTATGTTTTACATGTCCTGGTAGTGATAAACAGCTAAGTTAATTTTTCACTACTGTGAGCCCTACTCCTTTCACAGGTCGGCATTGGGAATTCCCTTATACACTTTTAAGTGGTAATTCCTGATCAGAATTGAGTAGCTACTTCATTTTTATATCTTTGGAATGGTAATGATAAATCCTCCTTGCTTGTGAAGTTGAATTTAACATTACAGTTTTAGAAATGCCACTTTTAGAAAGTGTAACATACAAGATGTCCAGATAGAACATTCATGACACGTAAATGAGTGAACGCGACCTTAGACTACAATTCCAAAGTCCGTGTGATTTATTTCACTTTTTTTTTAGCTTTTTGAAAACGAGATTATGCCATTATTTTCATGTCATATGTCGTGCAACACTTTGTTTCAATACACATTTTCGTATAGTGTTCACTTACACAGAAATCATACATAAACCAATTGTGATACAACACAGTGAAAAACAATAAGACAACATAATAAACGTGCAAAATATTCCAATTGTAATATATAATGCAATACAAGGGACCAGTCCTTTCTTCAAATTACACTAGGCGGACAATGATACGTTCAGTAACAAAGGCTTCTGCCTGCTGCCTGTGTCAAACGCTATGGGATTACAAATTTTGAAGGGTGTTGTCTGTGCAGGGAAGCACAGAGACTTGCTCTTTCAAATACAATGCCGGTACCTCTGTTTGAATTAAGCTACATCGCCAGGCAGGAATCACCACTCTACTCGGGGTAATCTAAATACACACTAAAAATAAAACAGCCACCAACCAGAAATTCCAGTTCTAACAGTATCCTTTCACCAATAGTGAATCATCAAAGCATCCAGCCATCCCCACATGATCTCCCATCCGTGTATCTGTCCGTCCATCCAACCATCCATCTTGATGAAGGTACATTTGCTTGCCTGTATTTGAACCACGCTCTCAATTACTCTGTTCACCAGAAAAGCAGAAACACAATATTGCTTTGCAACCTTTGATCCCAGTGAATTTTTCATCATAATATCCATTCATTTTTTTATTAATTTGCTTATGTTCGAGCACTTCTATTTAATTAGAAGAAGATATGTTTTGAAGGGGTGAGTCATTAACAGCAACTACCTCTGTCTACTTCAAAGCTGGATGGACGTGCCTTCCTGAACTTAAATGAAATCAGGTTAACAAGGAGCATATTAAATTGATATCTCTTCTTATACCCAGAATAAGTTTAACTTTATCTCCAAGAGAAAGATCGACTGTGATTGAATGCAGGCTGCAAATGCAGAGCCTGTGCTGTGATTAATTCTGATTTGCAATTAATCCATGCTTTGCATTGACGAAACACGATTCCTAATCTGCTCAAAAAGAAGTTTAGACATCTAATTGCTCAGAAACAAGATAACCAGAGCATGCAGGAAAATTAACATATGCATAGATTCCCAAGTGGATGATAAGAAATATGCCACATTTCAAGGTCTATTTTTTTTCTTCCTTTTTTCCGGTGCTTTGCACCTGAATCATAAAGCCCGTTAGAAACCTGCTCTGGGCCCCTCCCACCATATCTCTGAATGACCACACTTGCCTGGGATACTAACTAGCAGCTGTCTTCGGATGCGGTCATGTCTGCTGCTAGCTTTTATCATGATGCAAAAGAAACAATTGATGGACGGAATGCTGGACAATGCAAACATTCACCCCCAGGCACAAGGATCTGGGTTAACTCCATCATTCTTTTCCTCACCACACCACCCCAGTTTGGACCCAGCCATATGCAAATCAGTCTTGACCCTGTTCCTTGTGGGAACAGTCCAGCCCGAACTGCCAAGCCAGGTCCTCCCTGGACTGGAAACAAGCATCCTGGGACCGGTTTCAGGGCATCACCCTTCTTCAGCCAGGCTAGCTTGAATCCAGTGGTGTAGTGAGCACGGGACCCACGTCTGGGCATACCCTTCCCACTTAGGGCGACAAATGCAAAAGAAACAATTGATGGACGGAATGCTGGACAATGCAAACATTCACCCCCAGTCACAAGGATCTGGGTTAAATCCATCATTCTTTTGCTCACCACACCACCCCAGCTTTTATCATGAGGTACGTGTACTGCAGATCACGTCATGAACAGCCAGCCTCGTGTGCACCTCAGATCTTTCCCAGCTCCTCCCAGGATCGGCTGGGCCATTGACTCTTGTTCCTACCTCACGCTGTGACAAATTAGGGAATGGTGAAGTGTAGTAGTACACAGGGCACCCTTGCTGACTGACAAACAGCCTTGCAAACCCACGGTGGATGCTTAATCTGCCCAGGCTGTTTTCAGTCAGCGAGGCTGGAGTGTGTCATCGGGAGCCGTGCCTTACAGTGTTGTAGGCCACCGGGGTCCAGGGCTGAAATCAGGTAAGCCCTATAAATCCTGCAACGGCCTGCACATGCTCTCTAGCTCATGTGCCTACTGAAAGTGCCTGTTATTGCCTGAACGTCACGCAAAGCGAGGGTCACACTCTTTGAAGGTTTAATGAATTCATTTAAGCATTCATCTAAAAAAAAAAAAAGGGACAGCAATTTAAGCAGCGTGGAGCGCTGCCACCCTAATCAAGAAACCGCCACTCTTCTTAGATTCTGTTTATTATGTTTGCAAATTTCAAGAGCATTCTGGTTTAATATTTAGGGGTGTGAGAAGCTGCAAAGTTTTTCTCACATAAACTTCATTAAATTCTCATGAATACTACATTTACTATCTGTAGTATCTGTAGTTTTTCAGACCTTTTCACATGTGAGCTTTCAGGTTAACACCAGAATTTTCATGCTCCCTTTGAAACGGCACATCCCACTGAGCATTTGTAAAGAAATTCGCTTGCATGCAGAAATATTGCTGGTTTGTGAGAAAGGACGAAATGCTTGAAGAGAATGAAAAGTGGTAAACTCTGAGAACAATGGGTAAGCCAGTATTCATGAACTGTGTAAAATTATGCTTGCATAATGAAACTTTTGCACAGCCCTAGGAATAGGCCAGCATTATTTACGATAGCCTAATAATTAACTGCATGAATGGAACATCAAGTGCCTAATGTTTTAAGTATTATAAAGCTAGATAGACATATGCATTCCAATGGTTTCATGTAGTCACACTTTCCTATATGGCTTCTTGTCACACTGCTTCAGCTTCACCATAGTGGGATTATGGGTGAATATTTATTGGTTCTGCTCAGTGAACCACATGCAGTTGCTCATCCTTCAACTATCATATTTCCACTTAAAATCTGAAATTTCTGTGTAAAAGCAATAAGTAGCAAAAATTAGCATTATCTCTTCGTTCACTTCCTTGCTACGGTCATTACTCCATGAGGAAAGACTATCCTCTTAGAGACTCCAGACGCCATACAGTCCTACCATACTGTCTACATGTGCATATAGTTTAGACACACCTTATTATATAAAATCAGTCCTTCCCACAAGAAAACTTGTTTTTTTTGTTTTTGTGATTGCGTCTTTGCAGCCTCAGGAGTTGTCTAAGGAGGAAGAGATTCAAAACATGATGCAGGAAGCTGTGACTGAAGCATTGGGAGCAGAAAGAGGGAAGCGAAATCATATACACCATAAAAAAAGATGTATCCTCTTCCTTATTTAGATCTACTTCCCCATAAACTATACCATCCTCGAAGGGTAAATATGTGAGAAGAGAAAAGATGGACCAAATTGTCTGACATTTGAGAGAAAGTCTAGGTTTTCCTCAAGCAGATGTTAAAGATGACTGTTCATCTATATTGTTTCTTCAATAAACAATATAGATAAACAAGAAAGTCCTGTTGTGCCATTACATAAGAGAGTACCTTTGTTAATCAAGAGAGAATTTAAGGGTTTAGATAATCTTCCAGTCCCCAGGATTATAAAGATAATGCAATTGCTAGAGGATGCTGATTCATTGCTTAAAGCAGTTAAACTGGAATCAGTGTAAACAATCCTTGCTGGCAAAATCACAATGAGTCCAACAGATTCCACACCATCAGAAACTGTTGATAAAAGGACAGAGGCTGCATTGAAAAAGACTTAATTCAACTATTAATTTCGCTTTAAATGTGGGAGGCTATAAAGCTTATTCATACTGCACAATCTCTAGTGAAGGGTTCTGAAAATTTGATGGGAATCATTTAAGATGGAGAAATGTTCTCACACTGATTGTACACATGGAACAACAAAGTAGGTTCCTTTAACCTTTGGTGGCGGACGCAGATTAGTCTTGCGGCTTTAAAAAAACCTCCCAGCCAATGACACTTACTGACCTCCAGACGTAACGAGTCAGATGGGAAAACATTCTGGGCAGAGACGTTTGAGGGAAAGACTGGGAGCAGGGCTTAGAATAAGTCCACAGAGTGTTTAGAAATACCCAATATAAGTATATGCAACTTAATTATCTGCATACCTTACTCCTCACAGAACAAATGTTATGAAGCAGGCAGACTCTATGAGTTGTCCCCGATGCTCCCTACTGGACACTGACTTTGCGCTCATGATGTGGAGATGCCCCATTATAGAGCTATTTTGGGCAAAGGTTGTGGAGGACATGGAATGCACTCTAAATAGACAGAATCTACTAACAATGGAAGTATTGCTGCTGGGATTATATACATGAAGGCCTGAGAAAAATGTGCATAATAGATTTCTAGACTTAGCCCTGGAGGTGCTTCACAGGGAACTAGGACTACAATGGGAATAACCTGACCTCCCTTCACACAGTAGGTGGAAGTGAGCCGTAGAGAACTGGGCTAGAGCAGAGGGGGCTGCCATACGTACTGAGGAACAGTGGTGAGTGTGTAAAACACCTATGTAATATATGGGATGAAGCAGGCTGAGGCATTGGTTAAACAAGTTGTTGAAAGTTGTACATAGTATGAGCAACTGGAAGCATGTATAATGGAAAACACATATATAATGCACAATGATAGAAGGCACATTTATTTTTACAAGAAACAGTATTATACAATGTAAAGAGCATGTTAGTAATACATAATACTGGCAGCTTGCTACAAGGTTCCTATCTAATTTGGAATGTAGAGGTCTGAGTCATTCCCAATTAGCAACAGGTGGAAGTGCCTTGGCAAGAAATCATATCTGGATAAGGGATCGGAAGGCAGAGAACTTTGAGAGGGCCTCATTGTTAAAAATTCCATTCTCTGGTGTAAAGTTTTTCAGTGACCAATTAGATGTTAGGGTTACAAAGGCGTTCAAAGACAGGAAGCATGCACAGTCGTACAAAAGGGAGTTCTCTACAAGTATCTCAAGTGCTGTTGCGCAGGAAGCATACTAGCAGGAAATTACATAGAAGCGTTTTCAACCATGTTGTGCATCCAGGAACATTTCTTCAGGCCAGCATTCAGCGAATCATAAACCTCAGCGTTTCCAACTACGGAAGATCAGGAGAGTCAGGAGGACTAGTAGGTAGAAATATTCAAGACTTTATTCAGCATGGTATTCAGCAGGGGAAGGAGGATGTTTCAGAGGCATGGGAGCTAAATATTGACCAAACAGTTATGAAATAGAATTCGCATCTCTGCCCCCAAGTCAGTGTCCATCCCTACTCCTGCACTAAAGATCAGTTACAAGAGAGAGGCTGTGGAAAAAGCCTCTTTTTATTTACGATCAGCCCCCTTTTTTGTGGACTGATGTTGCTGTTTTTTTTTATTACTCTGTACACTGGGACTCCTCTAACCAGGCCCTAGTGCATGTGCTCTGACCCCTAAAACATGTTAAAATTGGTTATTCTCGATAAATTTTACCAGTGGACTGCAACACCTATTATGCCACCCATAACAGAGACAGTGCAGGCATGACTAGAAGACCACCATTGTAGCTTGGCAGTTTTTAACTGCAAATTCGACCTGTCAAAATAACCCTTGGGACAGGCCTGAACTGTATTTTCAAATAATAAGTCATCCCTAAGCAGGCCTTACTGCCCATAAGGCAGGGTCAATGGTATTTAAAACTAGGACAGGTAGAAGTTTAATGTTAAGCATGTGTTTACCGCGAAAAAGCTCTAAAAGCGATCATCAAGGCTGGCTGTTTCATAGGAATTAACCAGGTTACATCATTACATTAACAACGCTAATTTTGGCTAGGAAACAGCTAGATATAGAATTCAAAAGGTTTTTAATAGTTATTTAATATCCAGTTTATTGGTAAAATTGAATGCTTAATAACTATTAAGAAAAAGGTACTTTTAAAAAGCTACCTTTTCTCTGGCTAAAGCCAGGAAAGGCACATTTGCATGAGCTCTGACTGTCACCTGGCAGCTGCATAGCCCATTGATATGGTGTGAAAACTGCTCCCAGAGCTGGACAAAGGCCTTGGTTGGAGGAAGATGTTTCTGTTTCTCTGGCAAGAAGGCCATCTGGCTGTGCTCAGGAACTTGGTTAATTTCAAAGTGGCCTACCATATTCAATGGCGAATGTTAGCTGACACCTGGGCAGGGCCCTTCTTTACTCCTCCAGTCAGGAAGACACCAATCCCAGTGGGAGAGGAGGTCCACCCAGACTGAATTGAAGTAACCACAGGGGAGGAGGGTTTGCTCATTTCAATCGCCACATCTCTAGAGTGGTCCCACAAGCTCTGCACAAGGGGAGAAGGGTTTTATTATCTTTGATTTGGGCAGAGAGAAGCACTGTGGGATTGTTTTCAGTAAGAGACACACAGAAACGGCTGCAAAAGTGGGTAGGGTACCCCTGGAAACTTTTTCCCTATTGGGTAGAACGGGCAGGAGTCACCCCCACCCACAGACTAGTGCCAGGCATAAATGTGGCACCTCTTGGCACCTCCTTCAGAACACTACTGGACGTTTGGAAGACAGAAGGAGGACTGAACATGCTGCTGTAGAACGGCTGGACCTGCTCTCCCTTGTGCACAGGACAAAGAAGCAGGCTCTGAGGGTCAGTTGGCTAACCTCCTGTTAAGCTACAGGGCTCCAAAAAGCTGTAAGAAGTACCTTTGGGGTCCAAGGAGATTCCGTGGAAGTGGTCTCAGCATGCTAAGTCACACTGTTCAAATTAGAAAGAGCTAGAAGTTGTCAGGTTAGCACTCATTACATCCAAGGGGCTTCTGTAGTAATCAGAACATCAATTTAGCCACCAAGTCATATGTAAGCAGGCAGGCAAGGGCCAAATCCATATCTCTTGCAGTACTAGCATAGAATTTGTATAGATGACCATAAACTCTGCTCTCTGACAGTCATATATATCAAGGGAGTGGAGAATGTGGTGATGGACAGGCTTAGCAGGGTGCCATCTTCTCAATAGGTTTCTCTAGATCCAGATTTTTAAGAACATTTGTGGGACGATGGGATATCCAAAACTGGATCTGTTTATTCAGAAAAACACAAACTTTGTTCCAAGTTAGTTTTAAAGAGCAGGGTGAAAGGAGCATGGGCAGTGTACACCAAGTAATGCCAGGTGGCCATGAAACTTCTATATACCTGCCCACCTTTCCTTTTGATTCCATACGTTTTATTGAGGATCAACAGAGAAAAAGCCAGGGTGATAATGATTGTGCCCTTTGGGCCCACTTATCCTGGTTTCTTTTTCTGTGTTAGATGGGGAGGGTCAGGATGGAGTTTCCATCTTACTGATCTTATTTCCATTCTGGAAGGAGTGGTCCATTGCCTGGCTGCAACTGATGGCCTGGAACTTGAAAGGCTAGCCCTCCAATGTAAAGGTTTTTCTTGGAAATGGTGTGGCAGTACAGTCATCTATGAGACCATCCACTCGTTTGTCCTATGCACATCATTTCAATGATGGTGTGCTAAAAATAATTATGGCCCTATGTCTGAAGAGGGGAATTAAGATTTTGGATTTTCGGTAAGAAGGGTTTGCATTGGGATTAGAGGCAGCAACCCTCAGACTATGGTTGGCAGCTATCAAAGCATTCAGAGTCTTGAGGAGGTGTAGGTTGTCTGAAGCTCTATGTTTTCTGGCTACTTAAAGGATTTTCACTGAAGAGGCCAGCAATTAAGATTGTAGTGCCTGACTGGGATTTTATGTTGGTCTTAGATGCCTTGAAGAAACAGCCATTGAACCATTTGATTCAGTTCTTTACAGTTCCTTACCTGGATGGTGTTTTTTTCTGGTAGCTATTACCTCGGCTAGAAGACTTGGGGAGTTAGAGGCTCTGTCGTGTTAAGTTCCCTATGTAAGGACCTACCAGGGGTCTTCATTTGTTCCTAAGGTTCATATTCAATTTTACCTACAACAAGAGGTGATTTTAACTGATTTTTGTCCATACCCTTCTTCTCCAGAAGTAGAAGTCCTAACCTAACTAAAAGTTAGGTTAGTAGTTCTCTTCTCTTTGGAGAGGATTTCTTTCTTCAGGAAGGCCCATGCTTTGTGTGTTAACTCTGGTCCACTTAGATTAAAGCCATTGATTGCTTCTTTAAGCAGATGGATTTGTCCTGTCTATTAGACTGCCTTTTTGGAAGCGGGTTTATCTTGTCCAGGCCAGGGAGGATCCAAGGAAAATCAAACAGAAACATGCCTGCTTCCTAGGAGGAAGGTTAAGCATTGAAGTGGATTCACCAAAATGCTAGGGGTAGCGGAAGTGACATCGTATACCCTTTGACCTTAATGATGTCACAGGAAGTGACAGCATATGACCTTTGACCCTGCATCATCCCAAGAAGTGATGTCACATAACCTTAATCCTGATGACATCACAATCATTAACATTGCTGAAGTTACATAATTGCATAGGTAATAATTTATATTCTTCTAGGAGAGAACTAAGAGTGGGGGTTTCTCTTCCCGGAGAAAAGCTTGAAAAAATGGGCTTTACTAGAGCATTTCTAGTACCCAATTTTCAAATAAATTTGCAAAAAAGCCATAGGCTCTAAGAAAAACACTCACTAAATATTCAAGTCCTTACATGGTGTGCCAAGCTACTGAAATCTGACAGTCACCATGAGTTAGCCCAATTATGTTTGTAAAATGTCCTATGGGTGTCCCCTTATGTCAAAAATTACCTCCATTGCTAGGACCAGCATTTTATCACGGTGGCCCCATTTGCCCAAACATTACATACAATATGCCAGTGCCAGAATTTTCCTAATCCTGCTTCTCTTGCACTATGGAGGTCCCTTATGTCAGAGGTTATGTCTAATATGTTAAGGACCACATGTTGTTATGGATGGCCCCATGAACTTGCCACGGTTGTCTTCCCATATGCCAAGAATTTCCTCCAAAATCCCATCTTCACCAATTTGCCACGGGTGCCAACTATGCCAAGAACTTCCTCTAGGAGGCTAGCACTGGCATTTTTTCATGGGTGCTCCATGCCAAAATGTATGTAGAGTGTCAGTAGTAGCATTTTGCCGAGGGTATCCCATATGCAATTATTGCCTTCAGTATTCCAGTGCCAACATTTTGTCAAGGGTGCTTCTATAAGCCAAGAAGCATGCCAGGTCGAACGGCGGATCTGCAAGCATTACAACACATGCTCACTTACATTCACTTACTCACACTCATTCTACAATTAGCACTGACTCACTCATTCATTTTCACCTACTCTCGTGCACTCACTCCAGATCCATGCCAGGTTTTTAAGATAACTACATTTATCTAAATGAGTATACGCTAAAATTCTGGCATGGATCAGGCCCTCAGGACTGACAGTGAAGAACCCTGTCATAGAGCAATGACTGGAGCGAGGAAAAACGAGTTGGAGTAATGAAATTACTGGTAATTATTTGTCAAATTTAATAACAAAAGTCAGGATTGTGCAGGATAGAGCAGTGCTTTAATTAACCTAGCCCTAAACAGACAAGGTGTTATCATCAAGGTCAGAATGCACAGGCATTTGTTTCTTCAATTAGTTTCTGCTGGTATGTATGTCTCTACCTGATATTTATAGTTTTTCTTCAAGTACAAAGCAATAGAACTCTACAAGAGAAGGCAATCAGAAGACGTGTAGGTGAACATGGGGCCGGGGAAATCAGAGTAGCTAAGAGACAGAGGTCCCTTAATATCTCAAATTCATGGTGTAGTTTGCGTACTCTCCATTAGCAACTGGGACCAATGTTTAAAAAAATTGTTAATTTATTAAACTGAGGGCAACGCAAAATCAAATTGTGATTTAGAGCTACTTATTCATTGCTTTGGGAATCTTTGACACACAGTTTTAAGCATATCTTGATACTGAATAATCAAAATAATGGATTTGTCCTGTACACTGGTATCGTTTGTCTACAGTCAGGGTACTGAGCCAAGTTAGATCTTATTTCCATCATTCCAACCCAGGTTTACCTTGTCAGACTGTACTGTTTCCTCAAGTCTGCCTCCGGGTCTTGCTGACGAATTGCTCGAAGTGCTGTTGGTGCAGTAAACATGGCGGATGCTTCATGCTCTGACAACACGCGGAAATAGGCTCCAGCATCTGGCGTTCCCACAGGCTTTCCCTGCAGAAACACAAGTGCAAAAATGAAACGAACATGCGTGTTTCGAAAACGACAATATTACAACACGTCACAAGAGATCATTTTTTAAAAGCAATTACAGTTGTATAAATAAGAACCATCTTTGCATTTCAAACTCATCCGTGAACAATAAAATCACTTTGGGCCAGCTGTACTAAGCATTTTAAGCCGCTCCAATTTGGCGTTTGAAGAGTTTTTCCAACTCCTAAAATGGGATTGCAAATGGATACTGATTTGTTGTAGACGACCCTTCCAAATACAGATTCTATACCAAATGTATCAGTGTTTTGTGACCGAAATCTTGTCGCAAAACATTGATATTTTACTGTCACCTCAAAGGGGGTGGTAATGAATTTGTAAAAGGGGGGTCTCTTTGGGGCCCTCTTTGTGAATGTAAAAAAAAGTTTGCTAAACAGTAGGCAGTGGTTGACGGGACCACTGCCAACTTTTATACAAACAAAAAAAGTTAAGTTTTCTTTTTAAACGCAACTCTATTGCCTTTAAAGAAAGTGGGCTGCATTAAAAAAGTTTACTTTATTGCAAGGCAATCACAGACATGATGGTCTGCTGGTCCCAGTAGGACACCATCCCTGTGATGGCTTCCATCATAGTGAGTAGCAATTTGCGCCCTACCTCAAAATTATTCATGAGGTAGGTCAGATTCTGACCCACTATGATTCAGTATTTTAAGAACTGACCAAATGACTGACTGATAGGTCGCTTCTGAAAATTATTTACTAGTCTTATAAACACTGGTCGCAAATTTCAACCAGTATGTTGTCACCAGTGCATATTATATCTGGTCCTCTTATGAGACCAAAGCATTCCTTGAGAATTCATGAGTTTTTTGATCATAAAACTTTCTCTACAGCGAGACCAATGGAAATCAGGGCAGCAGATCCCTAAGCAGGAGTTACGGGCCATTATTAATATGAAGGCCCGAGAAGAAGATTTATGTTACTTGGAGAGTAAATCGTCTGCCCGGTTTCTGATAAATGGGTGGGCTAATGATCATATCTTCCCCTATATAGAAGCTATGCCTAACCCAAAGCTCAGAAATGTAATATTGAAATTTAGAGTTGGCCTGAACCCATGTAACTTCAATGGGAAGATAAAATCCTTAATGTCGAATGACCTAGGTCTGTGCTCTTGTGGCCTACAAGTAAAATGTAGTAGTCAACATATCTTGATGGATTGTCTGTGGTTTTTAGAAAAACGGCAAAAAAATTTAAAACCTATTTTTATTGTTTATAAAACTTTTAGTAGGGACCAAACATTTAGTTTATTGACAAATATGAGATTTTTAAAGGTGACATGTGCAATAGGAAGATTTTTAGTTGCAATACAGGAGTCATTGAAGGAAATGGTAATATAGTTGAAATGAACATGTGGTAGAAATTCGATCTTACCCATGACCTGTGGATTATCACTGATTCTTGGCAACTTGTACGGATGTATAAATGTATAACTAATGTATAAGTGACCCTTCCCTGCTTTGGTGATGAATTAAGAGCTTTTATACGTGGGTCGATTTCCCATTGTATATTTTAGCAGGTTTTTATTGTGTTTTATATTGTTCTTATGGTCAAACTGTTGGGACAATTCATATTCTAATTGTTTGTAATGTGCTACTTTTTATGGCTAGATATGCCAAATAAAAATAAAATATAACATCCTCCTCGTGGAATGTCTGCACACTTGGATGGACAATCACTCCAGCCTACATGCCCAAGGAGGTGTCAAGAGTTCAGTATTAGAACACATAAGGAAGCACTTAAGTGGTGAATGTATGACTTCTCGTATAAATTTCAGAATAACCAAACTCTAACAAGGAAAGGCAAAGAAGATTTGGTCGCCTCGGCAAGGGAGAGTGAAAGTTAGACTGCTAAAGGACGCACGGTGGAAACTTCTAGTTTGCACTACACTTCCGGGTCGATAGAGACAAAAGCACGGTTAACAGCCCCACAAGGCTTCATGGATGTCAAAGACTCGTAATTGCATTGACGCTCAGCTTCAGACAGTTCAGTGAATCAAAACTACTCCCCTCTCCTTTCTTACTTTTTCCCTTCCTGGTTCCACTGTGTATTCATTTACGTTCTTCCTCTGTGATGTTCTATGTTTGATTGTGTAAACTTGTGTTGGAGCTAGACCATCCGCTGCAGATCTTTTGTCCCTGATGCCTGAGCATCCTGGGGAGTAAAACCATGTACCTTCCATCTGGGATCCAGGTAAACTTGCTGGATTTACGGGGCTGAGGTTGTATATAGAATTACACCCAGCGCTTAATTTGTAAAACAATACGTGCCAGAGCTCTCGTCAAGAGGCCACTGCAGCTTGTACCACTCATTGCCCTGCCAGCGCTGCTACTGAGAGTACCAACAAAAATACTAACCATCACTGGAAGATAGTAGTAATTTTTAATGCATTTTGAATTAATAACCAACTGTTGTTCGCTCATTTCTAAATAGGACAAAGTGCGCCACAATGTGGCAGTTTATGGGGCTGGTCTTTACAATTAAGTGCCGGTGTTAACAATTAACTGCCGGTGCCGTGCACAGGAAACCACCGGCTCAAATTAAGCACTGATTACACCTGTAACGTTAATCTGTTTTCTGACGTCTACATCTTTCTTGCACTCCTTTAGCTTACTCTCTACACGATCTGGAGCGAGTAATTGGGCCTGTCTGCAAGCACATATTCAACCCCACAGCAACCACAAGTGCATCGGTTTTCTCTCTCCCATCCCGGTTTTTTCCCTGCCTTCTCTGGTGAGGCATTTGATTAGTCAGTACCTCCAGAGAGTCAGGGCGAGCCAGGAGTCTAAGCAGATCTACGTCTTCTGCCTAAGTTTGACAGGAGCAGTTGATGATTTGAATAACTTTATCTTCACTCAAACAGCTCGATACAAGAAACTGGTAACAACTTAACTGTTTTCCTGACCCCTACCAGATCCTTTCCTAGTCTGTCCATTCTTTCAGATACTTCTCCATCTGAGTACATCTGAGTACATCTGACCCCGACACCGCCGCCCGCAACCTCAGACAGTGGATCGACGACTGCGCCAACACCCTCGCCCCGCTCAAGAATCCGCCCAACAGCCACACCAGCAAGAAAGCCACCTGGTTCACCGAAGACCTCCAGGCCTCCAAACGAACATGCCGAAAACTGGAGAAGATCTGGCTCCACGAACGGACAGCGGACAGCTACGCCGCCCACAAGAGCGCCACCCGCAGTCACCATCACCTCATCAGATCCGCCAAAAGGGCCTCACTCAAAGACCGCCTAGACAACAACGCACACAACAGCAAAGAGCTCCTCAACATCGTGAAGGAACTCTCCAACCCCAGCTCCAACACCAACGACATCCAGCCGCCGCGAGACCTGTGCGACTCACTGGCCACCTTCTTCCACCGCAAAATCGCCGACATCCACGATAGCTTCAACACCACGACCGCCCCGGCAACCACCGAGACCACTGCCCCCACAACCACCAACCGCCTGCTCTCCTGGACCAACATCAACGACGAGGACACCAGCGAGATCATGAACACCATCCACTCCGGTTCACCGCTAGACCCGTGCCCTCACCACATCTTCAACAAAGCCAGTACAGCCATCGCGCCCCATCTCCGGAAAATAATCAACATCTCCTTCGAGACAGCAACCTTCCCGGAAAGCTGGAAGCACGCCGAGATCACCGCCTTACTCAAGAAACCCAAGGCAGACCCCAAGGACCTCAAGAACTTCCGACCCATCTCTCTGCTCCCGTTCCCCGCGAAGGTCACCGAGAAAATCGTCAACAAACAACTGACCCGCTACCTCGAGGAGAACAACATCCTGGACCCTTCCCAGTCCGGCTTCCGCAGCAACCACAGCACCGAAACCGCCCTCATCGCCGCCACCGATGACATCAGGACCCTGCTAGACAACGGAGAAACAGCAGCCCTCATCCTCCTGGACCTATCAGCCGCCTTCGACACGGTCTGCCACCACACACTACGAACACGCCTTCACGACGCCGGGATCCAAGAGAAGGCCCTGGACTGGACCACATCCTTCCTTTCCGGCAGAACACAAAGCGTCCGCCTCGCCCCTTCCCGATCCAAGACCACCAAGATCATCTGCGGCGTACCCCAAGGCTCCTCCCTCAGCCCAACGCTGTTCAACATCTACATGGCACCCTCGCCCACGTCGCCCGACAGCACAACCTCAACATCATCTCCTACGCCGACGACACCCAGCTGATCCTCTCCCTCACCAAAGACCCTCACACCGCCAAAGCCCACCTCCACGAAGGAATGAAGGCCGCCGCCGCATGGATGAGGACCAGCCGCCTGAAGCTGAACTCGGACAAGACGGAGGTCCTCATCCTTGGTTCCAACCCTTCAGCCTGGGACGACTCCTGGTGGCCAACATCACTGGGAACAGCCCCGCCACCCACCGACCACGTACGCAACCTAGGGGTCATCCTCGACCCCACCCTCTCCATGACTAAGCAGGTCAACGCCGTTTCCTCATCCTGCTTCAACATCCTCCGAATGCTCCGCAGGATCTTCAAGTGGATCCCCACCGAAACAAGAAAAACAGTCACCCAGGCCCTCGTCACCAGCAGGCTGGACTACGGAAACGCCCTCTACGCAGGAACAACGGCTAAGCTCCTGAGACGGCTGCAACGCATCCAGAACGCCTCTGCACGTCTTATCCTCGACATCCCCCGACGCAGCCACATCACACCCCACCTGAGAGACCTGCACTGGCTCCCTGTCAACAAGAGGATAACCTTCAAGCTCCTCACCCACGCACACAAAGCACTCCACAACTCCGGACCAGCCTACCTCAACAGACGACTCAGCTTCTACACCCCACCCGCCAGCTCCGCTCGACCAGCCTCGCCCTCGCCACAGTCCCCCGCATCCGGAAAACGACCGCCGGCGGCAGATCCTTCTCCCACCTCGCCGCCAAGACCTGGAACACCCTCCCCACCAACCTCCGACAGACCCAAGACCTACTGGCCTTCAGAAGACTCCTCAAGACCTGCCTCTTCGATCAGTAGCAGCACCACTCCCCTCTTCCCCCAGCGCCTTGAGACCCTCTCGGGTATGTAGTGCGCTTTATAAGTGACATGATTGATTGATTGATTGATTGATTGATTCAAAACTGCTCCCACAGTTTGCAAGAACGATGCTTCTATGTCCAAAACCCTGACCAACATAATTATTGACACCGTTTTCACAGACTTCTCCAACACCGACCCTCTCCCCAACCAAACAGCCCGTCAAGACACTGCTAGGTTTAATGGAAAGAGCAGATCCTTCACTTTTGTCAGGTTCAGTGCTTAGTTTGTAGTTTGCCAGGGCCCTTCCTGCGCTACCAATGACAGCACCAACACAACTACTAACCATCAGATGGAGGGGAACATGGCGACCTTGCACTGAGCGGCCGCGAGCTCAACAGGAAAGAAATGCATTCTTCCGCGCGGTGAGCGTCCCGGCAGCCACCAACCCAGCAGCACGCACTTGGCTGAGAGGCTGATGTAGCCCCTCCCCCCGTAGACCTGGATCCTGATGGTGTTGTTCTGGGGGCCCTCTGTTACAGTCACAGCTGCGTCCTCACCCAAAGCGGCCGGCGTGGGGATTTCACGCTCGGAGGAAGCTATCAGGGAGCTGCAGCGAAGCCGGGCGGCTCAAGCATAGGCTTGTGGTTAGCGTGACCAACCATCCGTAAATTTCACGGACCGTCCGTAATTTGGACCTCACGTCCATTGTCCGAGAGGATCCCTTTTACGGACGCCTTTTGTCCGTAATTTTGGGCCTGGCAGGGAGCAGAGCTGTTCCCCTGTGAGAAGCCTCAGCTCCCTGCTGGGGCCGCCTCGCACTCCCCCTCTAAGCACAAGAGCAGCCCCACCCGCCCATTGTCAATATAAATGCGTAGGCCACTAGGTAATACAAGCATTGAAAATGCAATAGGTCTCGCCTTTGATTAAGTTAAAGCCATTCGCTTTGCTAATGGTATTGTATAGCAAAGCAAATGGCTTTAACTTAATGAAAGGCGAGACCTATTGCATTTTTAATGCTCGTTATATAGCGCTTCCAACACCCGAAAAAAAAACAAGCACTTTAACCCAACTTTAGTGGTCAATTCAGTGGTATGTGCATTTTAATACAGATGGCTGTGGGCTTAGATACAGACAGAAAGAAAGACAGACAGATCTCATCCTTCCTTTAGGCTTAACTGCCCACCCCTTTATCTTCCTCTCACCCTATGCCACCCTCTCCTCCCACAATATACTGCAAAGGACGGGTGTGTTGCTTTCTTTCCACAATATAGTGGGAATCTTTCCTGACTCTCCTAATTGACTTTCTTGCTACCTCCTTTCCACTCGTGTTCTCAGTTCTCGTTGGTAGACATGTTGGGAGGAGAGGGTGTCAAAACTGAAACGGACATGGAATACAGAAGGCGAGTTAACAGTGGACGTACACCCATGCCAGGTACTGCTAGTCTGATAGCAAACCTCAAACAACCGGCACCGGAGGACAACTTTTTAGTAAAAAGGGAACTATTTTTCACGACAGTCCACAGAAAAGGGAGGTAATATGCAGTCAGTAATTAGCGATCCAAAACCGCAGCCCTTGAAAGCTTATTCCGCGGCACACGTTGTTTCAGATGAGAAAACTTTGGTTTGAGAAATATGTACTCATTAAGAGAGGGGTCACTGGAGCAGCGTCTCAAAGCAAGAAGCACGGGCTCTTGTTGCTCCCCGCAGCGATTCGTCCGAAGTGCTGCTGCTCACACGGGCTAGGGGCTACACTTTAAACTTTTAAATGGTCAAGACACGGCCAGCATGGGGCACATTCTGTCGTATCCAACTCCAGTACTTCACAGTGTAATGGACAGTCACAACGAACAGACGAACTCTCACATACACCCAGTTACATTCAGGAATAGGAGGCTGCTCTTAAAACAAACTCCAAATCTCCCCCTCCGAACACTTACGCTATAGAGTGCAGCTTCAGTATGGAATTCAAGAGATACTATGAGCTAACACAACCGGCTTTACTATACACTTGGCAAGCATAAAAGAGCCTCACAGAAACGAAATAGAAAAAGCAGCAACTGTTAAAGAGAACTAACACAGTCAAGAACTTTTATTTGAAAAACAAAAACATTCCACATTTAAAGAGACAAAGCCGCAAATAAAGTGAACATCGACAATAAACATAAATTAACGGTGACCCTTCCGTGTGCAAGAATCTAAATTATTTACCTCCTATGAACAGACATGAAGCCCCAACTCTGAGAGCCATTGTTGAAGATAAACGCCGTAATAGCAAAAAAAAGTGCTTAGCGGCTAATTAAGAGACACTGTCTCCCGCCGCAAGTAAAAGATCCAATCCCGGTGGGCGGGGCCAAAAGCGGACAGGGTGGCAACCAGGAGGGATTAAAATGCCTCCGGTGCAATCATTACACTGTGTTTTGCATAATCCATGACGCAAAATTGCAGGCGGAGCAGAGACACGACTTCTGGAACCGTATTGATTCCAAGAAGCCCTCGCATGGTGAGAGCAGCGCACGCGCGCTGCTAACGCCAGGCGAGACCTAAAAAGAACGAGGCGGGGATGCACATAAGAACATACAAACCCCTCCAGCCTGGCTGGTGCCACCAGCATCGCTCCAGCGCCATCCACACCGTACTTTTCCAAGAGCATGGGACAATGCCAGCTTTGGAATCAGGTGCGCGAGAGGCACAAGCTGAACACCCGCAACTTAAAATGAATATATCACATTTCCATTCGAGGGAGTAAAGCATACGGATCTGTTGTTTATTTTGTGTATTTTAGATAACGTAATTTCGTTTTCACTATACTTCAAAGCGCTGGATGGGCATTTTAATACTTGTTTTACGTATCCCCATTGTAAAACTCATGATCTTGAGTACTACCATGCAAATGCATAAAAGCGAAATACAAATAAAACCATCAACAGAAAACTGAGAAAAGTATGAAAAGGTGGGACAAAAAGCGACGCAGATAACATACTATTTGTTTATGTTTGGCAGTTTTATATAAAGTGGGTTCGGCCCAAGGGCATTGGAGCGCTTAACATGTGCACCACATTACACAAGATCAGGTTCATGTTTTTTTTGAGTCATGGAGATTCCCTGCGGCCTGAACCCCAATACAATTTCATAGCAAAATACTGATGAATTGTTGAATGCCGGTGTCCATTCAACAATTCAGCAGTAACCATATAAATATATTATCATATGAAATACCACAAAAAGACCTGCACAGTTGCTCAAAGCTGCGCGCATACTGAAAAACCGTGAAGTGCACGATTGTCTCAACCTAATATAAACTTATTTTGACTTGTACTTAAGTGGTTGTCTATTTAGTTACTTACATAATATCACGCGACCTCCTCCGATAGGTCTGTTAAACGTACCTTTTGTCCCAAAGTTTTGTCCTGAATTTTGACCTTCTGTCCTGAATTTTTGTCCTGAATTTTGACCCTTTGTCCTGAATTTTTACACTCACCGTCCTGAATTTGCACCCATGCCAGTTGGTCACCCTACTTGTGGTTGCTGTGGCAGCATCAGTGGGTCAGTCAGGAATTCCTTCCACCCCCACAGCAGAGCATTCAGGGACATGCTGCAGCGCTCAACCCAAGGGGAGTAGTAGGTGGAGGTGGAGGGACAGGGAGGCTGCAGAGAAAGACCAGTGGGCTTGGCGCCCTATTCAGATGGATAAGGGAGGTCAGTCTACTGGCAAGGCTGGTGGTAAGACCTCGAGGTATACATTGCGTACCAGGACTATAGCAGCAGCTAGGGTAAGTTCTGGGTTAGAATTTCCCTCTTCCTATCTCTTTGCCATTTCAAAGGGTACGGTGAAGGGCAGTAGGTGTTGAGACCATTGTCCATAAAATTGGGAGGTCCACAAAGCTACCTGGTAAGAGCTCTGGTCGTACAGGCAGGAAGGTTCTAGTCCCTCAGGTCAAGGTTACTACTTCTCTTAAATCTTTTTTTAAAGTCCTGATCTTACTGGCCTTACAGAGTGTGGAGGGAGGCTCGGAAGAAGATGCGAGCCAGCAGGGCTAGAGAATGGAGAATTCCACTACTGACTCTGCTGCTGGCATAGATGCCTCTGCCAGCAAAATCACACCCCCTGTAGCAGGAAGTAGATCGGATGAAGGCCTGTGCAGTATAGCCAATGTCGCCACTAGCAACAGGATTGACGCACTCACAGTAGTAGAAGAGCCAGGATTTATGGATGAGCATGGTCAGCAAGAGCAGTGTGCAGGTGGAACAGCCAGGGTACAACCTGAGGAATCATTAGCAGCTATTCTCCTGGCCCTAAAAGAAGAGATGAAAAGTAGAAAGAGGTATCGGAGGCTAACCAGGCGGGCATTCGAGCCTCCTGTTCTGCTCTAGCTCAGAAGCTTGATGAAGGGGCTGCACGTACTAGAGCATTAGAGGAGGTAGTAGTCTCGATTAGACAGGATGTCGCAAAAAACACCTCTGGGATGAGCTTGCACACTAAGCAGAATCAAGGATTAAGTGATGAACTTGAGAGGATTGAAAATCATTCCCGGAGGAATAGACTTGGACTCCTGAATGTTCCGGAGGCAGAGGAGGGTGCTGATATGAAGACCTTTATATTTTCTCTGTTGCGGGACACAGTCTTAATAGACAGGATAGATATTAACCTCGAGAAGGAGATACAGCGAGCGCATAGAGACCCTTTCAAAAGAAACCTTCAAAGGCAGAAACCAAGGAAGATCCTGGTGAATTTTCTCTCTCATGCAGTGAAGGAGGCAATACTGAGTATAGCTTTAAGGAATGGTTCTTTTTCGGTTAGAGGGTTCTCTTTTTTCTATCAGATCAGATGCATGTAAAGCAACAGGTCAGAGGCAGTGGGATCTAGGTAGGAGAATGGAGGAGCTGCTTAAACTGGGGGCAAAGATACAGCTAAAGTTCTCGGCAATACTCTGCATCATGTGGAATAACCAGATGTTTAACCTCCGGGCTGTAGAGGATGTAGATGCACTGATCGATACCATTAAAAAAGGGACGGTATCTTGAGTCTCAGGAAGATCTTGGAATGCTGGGTTGTGAGGTTGGGGCAGGGTGGTGGCGGGGGGGGGGGGAGCACTGCTGTTAAGTATTTATTGAGTGTAGTTAAATCTTTCCTGGGGAAGCTCTCTAGGCATTTTTATGCCTGCCAGGTTTGGAAGGTTTCCCCAGGGCGGGACGCAGTGGTGGGTGTGGGCCTGGGATTGGGTACAGGGTGGTTAGCAGTGGGAAAAGGTAAAAAAAAAATCCTCAATATATCATGTGGTTGCTTTACTGTCCACAGGCCTCAGATAATGCATTTGAAGAGGGGTCTTAATAAAGTTGAAGATGTTGGGTGGTGGTAAGGAGTTATCTTTTTTAACATGAAATGTTAATGGTCTTAGAACCCGGGGCAGACAGAGATTGGTGATGTGCTATTTAGAACAAAGCCTTGCCTCCCACATTAACATTTTGCAAGAGACTCATTTGACTTCAAGAGAGAGTAGAGCTTTCTTCTCTAAATTCAGATGGGTGGAGAGCTATGTGGCTTTGGACCAGGCAGAGTATTGTAAGGGTGTGGCGATCCTGGTAAGGAGGGGTGCTGGGGTTGAGGTAACGTCTTCCAAAACTGATAGTTCTGGTAGGGGGGCCCTGGCAACTATGAGGTGTGCTGGCTTTGAGTTTGTGTGTGTTGATTTTTATGGTCTGAATTCGGATGATCCCCACTATATTGTGAATTTGGAGTGGAACCTATTAAAGGTAATGGCCCTTTTGGTTATTGGGGGCGACTTTAACACTCTATTGGACCCTATTTTAGATAGATCCACCCGGAGGAACTGTGTTCAAGCCCCTAAAACAAGACTGGCTCTTAGAAATATGCTCCAGGATGTTGGGCTTGTGGATGCACGGAGGTACTTAAAGGGCCCGATGAGGGACTACACATTCCATAGCAAAAAATACAGGCATTATTCTAGGCTGGATTCTTTTTTTGTAGACAGAGTTTTGGCGGTTAAATTAAAAGAGGTTGATGGAGCAGGGTTTTCGCGAAATAAAACCTGCTCGGATTGAACTCCCAAAGTGTGAAATCATTAATTGTGTGATGTGCAAAGTAGATTCGAAAAGAGCTAACATAAGGGAAAATGAAAATTGCACAAGCAAAAACTAAAATGCTGAAGTAGACCTCAAATGCTTATGACTAATGGAAAATAAAAATCCTAAGGCTGCTTGATTGTTCTATACTAATATGTGATGAAAATAACCTTAACCTGGGATGCGCATGGGCAAATGCGTGTACGTTATGGTAGAGCATTATAACTGATTAATAATGAATGTGTTTGTTTTCCGTAGAAATATGGTTTTCTGTTCTGCAGAAAAGGCCAGAGAATCATTTTAGAAAATAAATGCTGGTTTACTCTGAGTGAGAAAGGGAAGGTGGAAAATTGTTTGTCCTTCACGGGTCCTGTGCGCCTGCCAAAGTTTGCGTGGAGAAACAAAATAATCTTCGGAAGCGGAACACTTCCTTAGAGAGCAGCGCAATTGAACAATCGAGGCACAAAAGTTGTTACATGACCGAGATGGCGGACATGTGTACTATGACAGCAGCTTGAATTTGTATTGCCTGGGTTGGAAGTTGACAAAATGAATAAAGAGGACAATGGACAGTTTTACAGAAGCATCATGACGAGAGTGGTGTGACAGTACACCCCCTTCCTTAACCAATAGAATGAAGGAAAATTGTGTGTTATGATACAATGTGGGTTGGTCTTTTTGGGTTTTAGGGTATAATATTAGGTACTTGTTGGGAGGGGTTAGGCGTTGCGTGTTTTCCTTCTGTGTGAGAGGAGAGGGCTGCATTGCTGTCTCCTATTTGAGCTGGCTGTTTCCTGTTTGCCAATTCCTGACTTAGTCTTTGCTCTTCAAATCTTCTTGAGGGGCCTTGCTGCTCTCATGGACAGAGAGTAGTTTCTAAAATTCCTTGTGGGTTAGTATAATATTTCTGAATTTGCATAATTATTTTGCAAATGTCTTATATCTCTGATCTTTTGTCTCTACGCCTATCCCTTCACTCATTGCAATGATGTTGAGATGTACCTCTGTTATTCTCATTTATTGTTTCTTGTGTGGTGATCAATTATTCAAGCTGTATTGTACTTGATGAGCAATCACATTATTTAGATAAAGCATTATAAATAAACGAGTGAGTTTGTCCTTATTAGAGATATTGAATGTGGTTTATAATGAGTATTACTGGTTCCAAATATTAGTTTGCCAAACCCTGATTACATACATAAAGATCGCATCGCCACAAAGTATATCCGAGGATGATATTCTAATTGGAAATTGGTAAGTTTGTTACTACACTCACATAGCGTGAAGGGGCTTATTGGGTAATGCATTGGGCCCAGGTAATGGAATTTTGTTAGCCCCAGATCGCTGGATCAGTTTTGGTAGTAGCTTGATGGTTTCAATTAATTATTTTGGCAAATTAATGGTTGGAATTAATGATTTTGGTAACTAACATATTGTGCTATTGTTTTATGTAGTCTGGAAGAAACGGGTACGGAGTTGCCTAACATCCCGGGATGATGTTTTAGCCTCAGGGGCAGAGGAAGAGTGTGGAAAGTACACACTAGAGAAGTGTTTTGTCTGCTGGTGTGATATTAAGCAACGAGAGAAGTTGTTAATATTGCATAGGGACCTATTCTGAAGTTAGTAATAGTGGGAGATTATTGGGAAACTTTAGAGAGCGCACCTGAAGAAGTACCAAGAGTTCTTTCGCTTGATTGAGAGTGGAGTAACGCTGGTCGATATTCCGCTGGATGTAAAAGGATTTCTTTGAGAGTTGGAACGATCTCTTTTTTAGTGGGGCAGACAAAGCAGCAGTGTTTTGTGTTGTTTCTAATAATTTTTATTTAGAAAAGACTTTGTAAATTCATTGCCGTGAAATTTTGTGAAGGGAGGGTCAGTAATTGGAGTTATACTGACCTCACAGAGAGCCGCGCTGGCATTGGTCAGTTAGCGAAAGCGTCATCAGAGAATAGTGTGAAACTATTAGCTGGCTGATGTGAGTCGCGCTGGTATTGGATAGTGTGAACGAATAGTGTGTGTAGAATTACGGGAGGAATTCCTTGTTATTCCAGAGTTTTAGAGTAACGAGAGAGAGTTAAAATGAAGTTATTAAAATTGATGAGGACTTTGTTTAGAAAGGATGATCCTATATACCTTTTAGAGAGGGGGTTCCTATACCACCTGCTGGTTCGCCTGCTTCTTTTATGACCTTAGAGCGTGGATATCATACGTGTACTTGGTTGGAGAATTGGGTGAAGTATACGGAAGCAGATGGGAATTTGGCTTTCCCAGAAAGTGGTACTTTTAATGTGAGGGTGTTAGAGAACTTGAGGAATCAGATGAATTTATTGAGGCCAAATCCTAGACCTATGCAGTATGATGTGCTTGAGGAATGAGAACATGAGGCGTACAGAAGAGAGAGAGACAGGTCTGCGACAAAATATAGAAATACAGTGAGTAGGTATGCAGTGGCGAAATGGGATGCTCAAATGAAAAGATGGAGGAGAGACGTAATCTTGGAGGGATTATATCCAGTGATTGTTGCCGAGGATCAGACTGGAGGGAAATGCAAAGAGACAAAGAATAATGTAGAAAGTACAGAACAAGATCCAAATGAGATTGATGATGAATTATTGGATGAGAGGTTATTAAATAGACCTCCACCATATCACGAAGATCAGGAAGGAATTACTCTGAAAGCTCCATTAATTTAAATCGAAGCTCCACAAGCTACACAAGTTCCACGAGCTTTACAGGCTCCACAGTCTTCACAGGAGAGAGATGTCGATGTAATTAATAAAGCGAAAGATGAATTGACACAGAGAATTAACCAAGTGAGTTTAAATGTAGAGGCGTTGTCAGTTCCAGTGCCAATTGGTCCCATAGCCCCATTGTATAGTGAGGGCCAGAATATTTCACGAGTACATGCATTAACAGTACCAATGAATAATGCTAGGAGTAATAATGATGTTGCAGCAAATGAGATGGGAACTTTGATTGATATAGCAGAGAGACACATTGAAACTCCTAAGAGAAGTGTGCAAGTAGACCCTAGAAGATTGATGCAGAATGCGAGAGAAGTAACTGCCGCTTCAGGGGGATCAGTAGGACCGTCACCAGAAGAATTAGATAAACGGATTAGAGGGATGGTGTCTAGTAAAATTAAACAGAGTATGGATGTGACCAGATTGAAAGTAGATTTGGAAGAGATGATTCTAGGTACGATAAGTCCAGAAAGATTGAATAAATACCAGGAAGAAGAGTTGTTATTCTTGTGTAAGAATATTACGATGAGAGCAAAGAGCTTGCATGAGAGGTTTGCTGAAGTTGCACAGGCATATGGAGTGGATATTGAAAAATCAAAAGCCTTACAAAAGACATATAGATTGGATTTTAGTGACAAGGATCTAGAGAGTTTGAAAGCATCTGGTAAACGACTGCAGATAAAATGAATTGATTAATACCTTGAAGAGATGGGGTGAATTGGAACGTTGCAAAGGTAGATGGGCTCAAAAGAAAGAAGAAATGCTTGCGAATAAGGGTGCAACTGCATCTCCCTTGCTTCCGATGAGGGAGACAGAGACATTGAATGCTGAAATGATATATCCGATGAGGGAAGTTCCAGGTGGAGGATATGTCCACATTCCTTGGTCAAGGCAGGACATATTATCTTTTACGAATGAGTTCCCTAGATTGAGAGAAAAACCTGTTGAATGGTATAAACAAGTAGAGAGGTTTGTAAAAAGTTTCAAAAGTTTTGCTGAAAGATTTAGATGGTTTGTTTGATATTGTGGTTCCAGCTGATTTATGGACTGAGTGTAAGATTGCAGTAGATTGGCCGAAAGAAGAATATCCAGAGATGTTAAAACTGGAGCCTCGTCAGAAGTGATGAAAAAATATAATCAAGTAATTACCTACTTGAAGAGTAAGATTTCCCCAAAAAAGACAGATTGGGTTAAGATTGATAGAACGACTCAGGAGTCAAAAGAATCAGTGCATGCTTATTGTGAGAGACTTTTACAAGTGTTTAAGCAGTATAGTGGTTTTGAGAGCATAACTGACAAAGATATGGGACACTTTGTATATACGTTTGAGTTTGGATTGAAACCAAAGATTAGCAACATGATTCAGCAGCACCTGATTTGCTGGCAAAATAAAACAGTAGATGAAATACTGCGATATGCAAAATATTGTAGTGATGATATTGAGTCAAGACATACGAGATTGAAAGAGAAAATGATGTGGGCACAAGTGAAAGCAGCCCAGTAAAATGGGAATTTTGCTGATTATTCTCAAACAGGTTTCCAAGTAAAGGGGCAGAATCAGAATTTTCAAAATGGTGAGGTTCCTAATGTGAATGGTGTTGTGACAAATGGCGGTGTCCAGGTTCAGATTCAGGGAAAAGGTAGAGGTAATAAGGAAGATATGAAAAGAAAATTTCCTAGTCATGCATGCGGAAAGTTGGGACATTGGAAGAACGAGTGTAAGACTCTTTTAGGAAATAATGGAATGAATCAAAATTTTAATCCACAGATGCAGAATGAGGTGGTTGTGAATCAACAGCAGCTGCAGCAGCAACAGGTAGTTTCACCACAGTACCAGGTACAAATACCACAGGCTCCTATGCCTAATAATGTGAATGCTCAAGTACAAAGATACAGTGCGAATACTGGATTCCATACGGGTGAACAAGTTGGTAAGAATCAAAACGTACAAATGGTTTCACAATACTGGTTACAGTGTCCTGAGAGGGATTCAGATACATCTCAGTGACGGTGCCTGAGTGGGGAGGAGGAGTGCGTGCTTGGCGCATCTCTTGAAGTAGAACAGTGTGGTCCTTTTGTGGATGGGAAAGTAGAAGGTAATGTTGTTACATTCCTTGTGGACACTGGTGCTACCCGTTCTACTGTAAGAACAGCACAAATTCCAAACCTACCCCTCTCAGGAGATACTATCCAAGTTGTAGGTGTATCAAATCAGCTTATCAAAAGTCCAGTGACAAAACCAACGAAGGGGCACATTGGAGAGATTTGCATAGATTTGTGGTGTGTGATACAAATCCAGTAAACCTTTTGGGTAGAGACTTGTTGTGTAAGATGAATTGCACCATCTATTGTACACCGGATGGTATTGCTTTTCAAACGCCAGATGAAGATGTGTTCAAAGTGATGATGGCAAGGCAAGGGACTGAAGTGAATGATTTATATCCTTTTGTTTACAGCAAAAGATTTGCCTGCTGAATTGAGAGAAACAGTGATGACTGATGTACAGGATTTTTCAGGGAAAGACATTGGATTGATGAAAGGAGTTGACCCTATCCAAATTTCAGTCAAACAAGGAGCAGAATTTCCAAAAACACCACAGTACAAAATGAGCCCAGAGACTATTGCAGGAGCTACGCCTGTAATTGAGCAAATGATTGAACAAGGTATCTTGAGAGAAATATTAGGGAGTCCTTGTAATTCACCTATTATGGGATTAAGAAACCGAGCGGTAAGTACAGGATAGTTCAGGACCTGAGAAAGGTGAATAAGATTGTGGTACCTTATTGTCCAATAGTACCAAACCCAGCAGTGATTCTTTATCAAATTCCCTGTGAAGCAGAGTGGTTCACATTGATCGATTTATGGCATGCATTTTTCTCGATACCTTTGCATCCGGATAGCCAATATCTTTTTGCATTCCGGTTCGGAGACCGTGTTTTGGCATGGTGCCGAGTTCCTCAAGGGTATACAGAAAGTCCTTCAATTTTCAATCAGATATTGAAAAAGTGTCTGGAGTCATTGGTAATGCCAGAAGACTCAGTGTTGGTGCAGTACATAGATCTATTGGTCGCATCAAAGACACGAGAAGAATGTGTGACAGATACAATTGTTCTATTGAACCATTTGGCAGTAGGTGGGCATAAAGTGTCACCAGCTAAATTACAATTTTGTCAGAAAGAGGTTCAATATTTGGGACACAGGATTGAGAAAAGAGTCAGGAAAGTATCACAAGATCGAATTGCTGTGATCTTGCAAATGGGTCCTCCCAGAACACAGACAGAAGTTCAGATGTTTCTGGGTATGGTTGGATACTGCAGACAGTGGATCAGTGGTTTCTCACTGACAGCCAAGCCATTACAGAGATTGACTCACAAAGATGTAGTCGATCCAATTCAATTAGATGAAGAAAGTATGAAGGCCTTTGTAAAGTTGCGAGATAGTCTTTGTCGAGCACCTGCATTGGGAAAGCCAGATTACACTAAGGACTTTGCACTATTCTGTTGTTGTTAGATTTAGCAAAGATGTAAAGGATTTGTTGGTTGCACTACAATTGCCCAAAGAAATTGCAGTGGTCAAATGTCCGGCACATAAATCTGGAAATGATTACGTGACGAGTGGGAATCGTTATGCTGATGAAGTAGCAAGATTCTGTGCACAAAATTCAGTTTCAATTAACAAAGGAACAGAAAAACAAAATACAAATTGTCACCTAATGTTCTCTTCTGCAGAAACATGGGAGGAAGTTAGACAATTGCAGGAAGAGGCCAGTGAGGAACAAAAAGAAATTTGGATAAAATCAGGATGTACTCGACGAGTGGAGGATGAAGTGTGGGTGTTTACCGATGGGAGACCAATAATGCCAGATAGCTTATTGTCTCAGATGGCAAGGATGTATCATGGCTTAGCACATGAAGAGAGATATGCCATGATTAGGCTTTTCAAACAGTCTTGGTATAATCCAAAGTTTAGAGTCATTGCAGAGAGTCTTTGGCAAAGATGCATAGTATGTCAGCAGCAGAATCCAGGGAGAAAGACTGTTGTTAGTTGGGGATGAATTGGAAAAGCAGCAGGACAGTTTACACGGTTACAGGTAGACTTTATGGCGCTCCCTCCTTGTAATGGACTGAAATATGTGTTGATTGTGGTTTATCTGTTTTCTAATTGGGTAGAAGCATATCCAACAAGAAGAAATGATAGTCTAACAGTTGCTAAATTGCTTTTGAGAGAGATAATAGCAAGGTTTGGATTTCCAGTCTCTTTAGAAACAGACTCACTTTAGCAATGAGATAATTCGGATGATTTGTGCAGCATTACAGATTGAGCAAAAGCTACATTGTGCCTATCGACCAGAAGCCTCAGGTTTGGTCGAGCAAATTAATGGCACTATAAAGTCGAGACTGTCAAAAGTCTGTGCATCCACAGCACTAAAATGGCCAGTTGCTTTACCTTTGGTTTTGATGAGTCTAAGAAGCATTCCTAATAAAAAGACTGGATTATCCCCGCATGAAGTGATTATGGGGAGAGCAATGAGACAGCCGATAGTACCAGCAAATCAACTGATGAATATTACTGATGATCTAGTGCTCGATTATAGCAAAGGATTGGCTGATGTGGTGCATTCTGTGTCTCATCAGGTTGGAGAAGTTGCAACCACAACACAGCAAGAACAAGCGCATGATCTAAGTCCAGGAGAGTGGATTCTGGTGAAGAAGCATGTGAGAAAGTCGTGTTTGGAGCCACGTTGGCATGGGCCATATCAAGTGATACTGGTGACAACGACAGCAGCAAAGTGTGGTGGCTTGCCAAATTGGATACACGCAAGCCACACAAGAAGAGTCCCAAGTCCACTTGAAAGACTGGAAGAGGAAGAACGGCAACAGGCAGAGAGTCAAGAAGAGCCTGAAACTGAGCCTGAGTTAGAACCTGAGCTTGAACTTGAGCAAAGTCGAATAAAGTGGGCACCAGCTACTGGGTCTTGTGAGACTGCTGTTGAAGTCAATGAAAAAGAAGTGTTGAGTGAAAATAGAGATCAAGAAATTGTGAAGTTGGCCTTGAAAATGAAACCGTGCAAATTAAGAAAGCAAGAAAAGAAGATGTGCGGCCAAAAGGAGTGAAAAGACTGAAATACACTCTGAAAGAAAAATCACCAGACACAATATTGGAAGTATTGAGCCAAACAGAGCAAGTGACTCAGAAGAAGATACAGTTCGGAGAACAAAAAGATCAAGAGTTCCGAACAAGAAATACACAGCACCTAAATGGACATATGTGGTGTCTTAAGAAGCTGAGCACACAGACCAGTGCAGAGAGAATACTGGTGCAGAATTGAGTCACGCAAGCAACTACGAGCCACCCTAAATGAACTGTGAAAATTTAGGGTACAGAAAATTGAAAATTCACTCGGAGGAGTGTGGAGAAATTAACTGGAATTAAGTTGAAGGCTGTGAAGATAAAAAAAATAAAAAAAAGAGGGGTGAAGCAAGAAGGCTTAAAGTGTTTGGATACACTTTTTTTTAGTTTTTTTTAGTTTTTTTAGTTAGTATAAGATTTTATAGAAATGGCTGAGGCAAATACTGTAGAGACTGGAAATCAAAACCGAAGTTTTAAACGTAGATGTATTAATGCTTGCTTTATTGGTGTTTTAATACTAATGATGGTTTGGTTAACACTAATTGTTGTTGTGCCTTATTTTATGTTTCCTACTAAAAATAATAATACTGATAGTGTGCCGAGTGTGAAAGTAGATGTGGATAATCTTAAAGAAGATTCACAAACTAATATGAAAAGGATAATAGATGACAGTGTCTATCACCAGGATAATTCTATTAATTACTTTTCGTTAAATGTCTTTACTAAACTTTTGTACGAGTATGTTGACACGATGGATGCGAGGGATTGGTATGTGTGCATGCAACTACCATCGTCGATGTCTGAGGGAGTGACCTATCATCACTTACCTCTAACTTATGGAGTTTCTTGTAGTGTTTTAACAAGTCTGTTTTACGAAAAGGGTAGTTTACAATGCTATTATTCGAATCTTGACTTAGTATTTTCCGAAATTCCAATTAGAAGAAATATGAATAAAGTAATGAGTACTAGAGATGCAGAATTTATGGGCAAATGTTTCCATTTGACCAAAACAATTGATAAAGTATATGCGCATAGAAATAACAACCTGCAGATTGCGTCAGGAAGAGATTGAGTTTATTAATCTGGTGGAAGATAGAAGACAGAGTTTTAAGAGAAAGGCTGCTGAACAGAAGTCTCATGTACCTCCATGGGCTTTTAGAGAAGGTGATTAGAAAAAGGGTGAGACATACGCTGCAATGACTCTAGATTGGCATCATAGAGGAAAGCTTTGCTTACTTAGATTAAAAACTGACTATAATAATTATTTCATTGGTTCTAGTGAATGTGATCATGTTTTCTTAATAACGGGAGGTTGGGGAATAAGAGGAGGAACTGTTTCTGTTTTCCCTGGAATATATTATGTGTGTGGTAAGAATGCCTATTATAGGTTGCCTGCACATTGGTACGGGTGTTGTTATTTGGGAATAGATTGTCCCAAAGTCTATCATTTAGACAAGGGTCATGGAATCAATGAAAAGAAGAGTGTACTAATCCGTAGTAAGAGGGGAATAAGTGTTTCGGAAATTGTGGGTGATATTTTTGGAGTACTGATACCTTCAGTTGAGGTGATTCTAAATTCACACAAAATTTGAAAATGGTCTACAGTGGTTGATCGTTTATCAACAGACACCGCTGGTGGGTTTTTGATGATTGATACTGAAATGGTTGCTATGAGGTCTATGGTTTTGCAGAATAGACTTGCCCTTGATGTATTATTGGCCAAAGAGGGTGGAGTCTGTAGCATGTTGAAAATTCAACAGTGCTGTACTTATATCCCTGACAAAAGTAAGAGCCTAGAGTGATATATTAAGAATATTACACATTTGCGGGAAGATTTAACTGAACTGAAGGTTGACGGTGCTTGGGAGAGACTTGGTAAGGGTTTCTCTACAGTGGGAAATTGTTTTTCTACTTTTGGTAATAGTTTACTAGGGAGGATACTAACGCCAATAGTTGCGGTTGCTACAGGGATACTAATGATACTATTGATATATAAGTGTTGCAAATGTAAGAAAGGAACACAAGATGTTAAAAGGAGAGCAAGAAAAAGGAAGAGGGAAGTAATAGAGTTAGAAGACAGGAGAGGAAATTACTATGAAATAGTAAAGGATATAGATGGAGTTATGTTGAAGCAAAAGAGAACTACAGCTTTCCAAGAAGATAAAAAGGTGACAAATTGTATTTGTGGGTTATTTGGTGATGGCTCAAAGAAGCCATCAAAGGGGGGATTGATGGAGCAGGGTTTTCGCGAAATAAAACCTGCTTGGATTGAACTCCCAAAGTGTGAAATCATTAATTGTGTGATGTGCAAAGTAGATGCAAAAAGAGCTAACATAAGGGAAAATTAAAACTGCACAAGCAAAAACTAAAATGCTGGAGTAAGCCGCAAATGCTTATGACTAATGGAAAATAAAAAGACTAACGCTGCTTGATTGTTCTATACTAATATGGGATGAAAATAACCTTAACCTGGGATGCGCATGGGCAAATGCGTGTACGTTGTGGTAGAGTATTATAAGTGATTAATAATGAATGTGTTTGTTTTCCGTAGAAATATGTTTTTCTGCTCTGCAGAAAAGGTCCGTGAATCATTTTAGAAAATAAATGCGGGTTTAATCTGAGCGAGAAAGGGAAGGTGGAAAATTGTTCATCCTTCACAGGTCCTGTGTGCCTGCCAAAGTTTGCGTGGAGAAACAAAATAATCTTCGGAAGTGGAACACTTCCTTAAAGAGCGGTGCAATTGAACAATCGAGGCACAAAAGTTGTTACATGACCGAGATGGCGTAAATGTGTACTATGACAGCAGCTTGAATTTGTATTTCCTGGGTTGGAAGTTGATAAAATGAATAAAGAGGACAATGGACAGTGTTACAGAAGCATCATGACGAGAGTGGTGTGACAGTACACCCCCTTCCTTAACCAATAGAATGAAGGAAAATTGTGTGTTCTGATACAATGTGGGTTGGTCTTTTTGGGTTTTAGGGTATAATATTAGGTACTTGTTGGGAGGGGTTAGGCGTTGCGTGTTTTCCTTCTGTGTGAGAGGAGAGGGCTGCATTGCTGTCTCCTATTGGGCTGGCTGTTTCCTGTTTGCTAATTCCTGACTTAGTCTTTGCTCTTCAAATCTTCTTGAGGGGCCTTGCTGCTCTCATGGCCATAGAGTCGTTTCTAAAATTCCTTGTGGGTTAGTAGAATACTTCTGAATTTGCATAATTATTTTGCAAATGTCTTATGTCTCGGATCTTTAGTCTCTACGCCTATCCACTCACTCATTGCATTGATGTTGAGATGTACTTCTGTTATTCTCATTTATTGTTTCTTGTGTGGTGATCAATGATTCAAGCTGTATTGTACGTGATGAGCAATCACATTATTTAAAGCATTATAAATAAACGAGTACGTTTGTCCTTATTAGAGATATTGAATGTGGTTTATAATGAGTATTACTGGTTCCAAATATTAGTTTGCCAAACCCTGACTCATAAATAAAAAACGCATCCCCACAAAGTATATCTGAGGATGATATTCTAATTGGAAATTGGTAAGTTTGTTACGACACTCACCCAGCGTGAAGGGGCTTATTGGGTAATAAATTGGGCCCAGGTAATGGAATTTTGTTAGCCCCAGATTGCTGGATCAAGGTCTACCAGCTTCCTGGGCATATTTCGAATCACTCAGCAGTCTTTATGTCTCTTAAATGCTCTGGAGATGAGCAAAGTTCAAGGTGGACATTAAAATGAGCTATCCTCCCCGATCCTGAGGTTGCCTTCACCTTGAAAAAAGCAAGTGCTGACTTTTTCCTAGACAACGCTGGCTCGGCTCCCCTTGGGGTAATATGGGATGTTTTTAAAGATTTCATCCAAGGGGTTTTGCGAAGTCAGGCACATTTAAAAAATAAGGCAGAAATTGCGAAACTGTGTAGATTGGAGCAAAATATGGGGGTCTTGGAGGCTGCTACACAGAGGCAAAATATGGGGTCCAATAGTGATAGGGAAAGGCTTTTAAAACAGCTGGAGGAGGCAGGGTTAAATTATAAAATCAAGTTGAAGATGAAGTGCAGAGAATGGTGGTATACCGGGTGTATGAGACAGTTTGAGTATGGGGAGCGAGTGGGTGCGCTGCTGGCATGTACGGCGAGAGTTGAGAGATCCAGGAATGTCATCAGGGAGCTGGTTGTCAATCCCCAGAGAGATGTCTTGAATAAGGTCAAGCATATGCAGGGACATTTGGTTTCTTTATTCTTTGTACTGTATTCGGCAGAGGTTTTACAAGATCCGGACAGGCTCAGAGATAGGTTGTTGAGCATTGAGCTCCCAGCGCTTACGGCGGAGGGTAAAGAGTGCTTGGAGGTACCGATTACTCAGGAGGAAGTCAGGCAGCATCTGTCACATATTAAGAACGGAACGGCGGCCGGTCCGGATGCCATTCCATCAGAGCTCTATAAGCTTTTAATGGAGGAGATTTTCCAGAATGGAAGACACTGTTTAACTCAATAAATCAGGGGGTAGTGCAGATCCCTGATTCGTGGAAAGAAGCCACGATTGTTTTGATCTTAAAACCTGCCAAGGATCCCATGAAGGCAGACTCTTATCGCCCAATCTCTCTGTTAAACGCGGATTAAAAGGTTTTTGCGAGTATTTTGACTGGGAGATTGGCTAAGTTAGCTCTCCAGTTAATCCACCCAGATCAGAAGGGCTTTGTGCAAAAGCGGCAGATTTATGAGCTTACTCAGCAGCCAATCGGATCTGTAGATTTAGCCACTGCTCGCTCGATTCCCTTGGCAGTGGTCACAATGGATTGTATTGTATTGTAATTGCATTTATATAGTGCTTACTAACCCTGACGAGGCGTTGAAGCACTTTTTCGGCGAGTAGCACGCTACTCCGAACCCATAAAGGATTAGTGATGAATTAGTATAGTGAAAATATGAAACTAATTTGAGTGGTAGATATGTTCGTCAGTTATTTGGATTGAGAAGGATAGTGGAGGGCTAGTGAGGGATAGAAGAGGGAAAAAGGTTTGCATTTATATAGCGCTTTCTACCCTTGATGGGGTGTTGAAGCGATTTTTCGGCGAGTAGCACGCTACTTAGGAACCCAGAAAGGATTAGTGAAGAATTAGCATAGTGAAAATAGGAAAGTAATTTGAGTGGTGGATATGTTAGTCAGTTATTTGGATTGAGAAAGATAGTGGAGGGATAGAGAAGGGAAAAGGGTTTGCATTTATATAGCGCTTGTTACCCCTGATGGGGGGGTTGAAGTGTTTTGTTTTTTAGCGAGTAGCATGCTACTCTGGAACCCGTACATTGTCAGTGGTAAATTAGTATAGTGAAATCTGAAAGTAATTTGAGTGGTGGAAATGTTAGTCAGTTATTTGGATTGAGAAGGATAGCGAAGGGGTAGAAGAGGTAAAAAGGTTTGCAATTGTATAGTGCTTGCTACCCCTGATGAGGTGTTGAAGTGCTTTTTCGGTGAGTAGCACGCTACTCCAGAACCCATAGAGTATTAGTGGCGAATTAGTATAGTGAAATATGAAATTAATTTGAGTGGTGGACATGTTAGTCTGTTATTTGGATTGAAAAGGATAGTGGAGGGATAGAAGGGAAGGATTTACATTTATGTATCTATGTTTTTTTGGAGCTCATAGCAGTAGGAGGAGGCTTGGGATGAGTAAAAGGAAGGTGGAGGGGGATAAGTAAGAGGAAGGTGGAGGGGGAAGAGTCAGAGGGAGGGTTTAAAAAGGCTTGTTTTGGGGGATCGGAATAGTAAAAAGAGTTATTAGATGATGCAAGGAGGGGTGAAGTAGGGAAATTGCTGCCAAGGTGTTCGACCGAGTCTGTTGGGCATACCTCTGGGAGGTTTTGGCAGTATAGGGTTTTAGTCCTTGCCCTATCTCTACGCTCCAGAGGCTTTACGAGAATTTGTCGGCTAGAATCCTGCTTAATGGGATGTTGACCAGGAGTTTTAGCATCTATAGAGGCACAAGGCAAGGCTGTCCCCTGTCTCCTCTCTTGTTCGACATTTATATTGATCCATTCACACAGCTACTTAGAAGGGATAGTCCGGTAATCCCGTTTCGCACCTTCCACTTTTGCAATAAGATGGAGTTATACGTGGATGATCTGGTCATTTATACATTAGACCCTGTTCAAACTATCCCTAGGGTGGAGAGTCTGGCGGTGGAGTTTGGGGCTCTATCGGGATATCTAGTGAACAATTCTAAGCCAGAGGTAATGTGTTAGAATGAGGAAGGCTGGATGGGGGAGATACGAGCAGAAATTAAATATTTAGGCATTATTATTGTTAATCCTTTAGACGCAATACCACTGCACAACTTGGCAAGGGTGACAAAGGAAGTGGATGCATTACTCGCTAGATGGAAGAATCTGCCATGTCGATCCTCCCTAAATTGGTGTATCTTTTTAACTGTATCCCCCTCTCTTTTCCAAGATTGAGTATCTACAAGATTCAGGGGAAAATAACTAGCTTCATATGGGCGTCTGGCTGGGCAAGGCTGGCGAGGAAGAAGTTGAGAAGTAGGCTAGAGAAGGGTGGCCTCGCTTTCACTTTCCCTGACCCGAATCTGTATTGTATGGCTTTTCAGTTTAAAAACTGTAGGATGATACTGGGTAAGCCAGATTGTTCAACCTAGGGGGTGCTAATAGCAGAAATGATTAGTGAGTCAGGAACCACCGGGTTCCTATATAAGTTCAGCGCCCCATTTTTTTATTTTTTTTAAAGTACGATTGAAGGTCTTAAAGGCAGGTTTAGAGCCATGAAGATCTTGGGTATTGGCTACTAATCGCACCCATTTGGGATTCACCAGGTACCCCAGAGTGCCTGAGGAATGGGTTAAGTCTTCCATTAAGGAGGATGACATAGCTACCTGGGGGGAGCTGATGACAGTGCAGGGGGTATTACCCTGGGAAATTTTAAGAGCCAAGACTGGAGGGTTCCCTATCAAGGCTCAAATATGTGTAGTTGTCTTCCTGGCTGGCTAGTGCAGCTCAGGAGATTGGGGGGGCTGGGAATTTGAGTTAACACTCCAGAATGTGAGACCTAAAAGTAAGGAGGCTGCCAATTGGTACTGAAAGTTTCTGGAGGCTGAGGATAGAAAAATGATGGCGCCATACTCAGTGTGACAAGGGACCTTTCAGGGGCCTGAGTTGTAACTAATATGGCAAAATTCCTTGAAGTTATTCTATTCGGTGGTTAAGCCAGCTAATCTCCTTTTAAGAGCCAATGATGAACACGTCTTTTACACTTGTCCTGGGATCAAGGTGTTTTAGGAGGACATTGAGAACATTCTAAAGGACATTTTGGGGGGGTCAATATCATGTTAAATCTTGTGTTAGTTCTAATGGGGGTGGCTACGGCCTCTTGCAGCCTTCTGAGTAGAGCAAAAAGAGGCATCTTGCTTTACCTTCTGCTTCTAGCCAGGAGGGAGATTTGTAAATGCTGGACTGATCCATCTCCTCCATGCGCTACAGTCTGTCTCAAAGTGGTAAATCGGACTTGCCGTCTAGATACAGAGGGTGAGCCTGGCAGAGTGAACAAGTTATGGGCTGATTTCACTAGGTGGAGTGGAATCTTGGGTGTAGAATCTATAGAGCGAGAGGTCCTATGATTACACCGAGGCGCCGCTCTGGGTGACGGGCCTGTAGGCTTGGCTGGTATGGTTGGGCCTAATGTGAATGCAGCAGACTGTAAGTTGGTCAGCAACTGTAAAAATGGCCTGAGTCTTGAAGATGCTATGGTGATATGAGGACAATAAATAAATAAAACAATTACTATCAACTAACAAGTGTGACAATTCAGACTATTTCGGTTGTATGACGGAACAACGAGTTTCTCAACCCCGCATACCTAAATAACGCGGTCTGAATAACGACCGCATCTTAACCATGCATTGCTATACCATGCATACCTTTACCACGAATGTTCATGGTAAAGGCACGCATGGTAAAGGGGTATGCGTGGCTAAGGTCGCCACCCCCCTACCCACGGTACCAACTCTCCCCCACCCCCTCCCACCCTAAAGTGCAAATACCCCTACCCCCTCCCAACCCTGACGCTGTGTCCTCCCCCTGCCCTAGTGCCTAAAACCCTGTCCCTTAACCCTGTCCCTTAACCTGACCCTGGCCAGCCCTGACCCAGCCCTAAAAACTGCCCGCCCTCCCCTGAGCCGTAAAAACTACCCCGACTACCCATTCCCCTGCCCTGAGGCCTAATACCCTAACCCCTAATTAAAAAAACTACCCCAACACTCCCCCAGCCCTAAAAACTACTCCGACCCCCCACCCTGAAAACTACCTCGAACCCCCAACCCTGAAGACTAGCCCAGATTCCCCCAGCCCAGAAAACTACCCCGACCCACTCCCAGCCCAGAAAACTACCCCGACCCTCCCCCAGTCCAGAAAACTACCCAAACCCCCCAGCCCACAAAACAACCCCGACCGACCCCATAGCCCACAAAACCACCCCTGACCCCCCAGCCCACAAAGGTACCCCGACCCCCCAGCCCACTAAACTACCCCTGACCCACCCCCAGCGCACAAAACATTCTCGGGCCACCCCCAGCCCACAAAACAACACCCGACCCCCCAGCCCACAAAAGTACCCTGACCCACCCCCCCAGCCCCACTTAAAACAATCCCGACCCACCCCCCAGCCCACAAAACAACCCCGACCCCCCCCCCCAGCACACATGCGTGGTTAAGGCATATGCGTGGTTAAGAAATGCGTGGTAGGTCTTGCGAAGTCGGAACACTCGTGGTTTAGACCGCGGTGTTCTGACTGTTCCCCAACTATTTCAGGCCACCCAAAGCTACAAGGATGGCCTACGTTCAGGTATTATTCATTTTTTTAAAATATTGAATTATAAAACAATGTTGTTGTGCTCATCTCAAAATTAGACAGTAACGCATGAGGCGGACTGTCTTAAGTACCGGTGTTGAGAAGTAAGTGCCGGTGCTGAGCACCTAGAAACCACTGACTCAAATTAAACATTGGTCATGTAGCTGCTTTTACTAAACAAGTACTGGCAAAGCAAACGGGTTTCGCCTCTGCAAAATCTATTGGTTTTGTCAATGTATTTTCAGACATGTTGCACAGAAGCACGTTGTGCAACATGGCTTAAAGTTAAAAAGAAAAGCGCTATGACGTGGCCTGTATTGCCCGCCATGTTGAACTGCACTGCTCTGCAACATGTCTTAAAAGAAAAAAAACGCTATGACTAGGTAATGCTGGCCGCATCATAGCGCTTTATATTTTGAAACTTTAAGCCAAAATGTCAAAAAATGCATTGGCAAAACCAATAGATTATGCAGAGGCAAAATCATTTGGCTTCGCCGATGCTTGTTTTACTGACCTTCAAACCGGTCATTTGTGCAGCATACAGAAACGGAGGGAATTTACTGTGTCAAACGTCTCTATTGAAAGTCTTTATTTTTAGCGTGGCTGCGCTGCTTAGCGTTGTCAGAGACGAATCCCCACAAGAAATCCCTCTTCCTAATCAGGGTTGGATTGGGATTAAAAATCGGCCCGGGCACGCTAAAAAAAAGTGGCCCACATTTGCATATTGCCTTTCCTCAAAACACGGATTAGTTTACACTGGTGAAACACACCTGAAAACAAGTGAGGCCACTTCTGCTCAGGCCCCCTGCCCCCGCCGGCCCAGCGAGAGAAAAGGAGTGACATCTCTGCCCGTTCCTAAATTGGAGGTAATGGAGGTCCATCGGCCTCCAGAAAGGCCACTCGGGCACCCACTGGGCCGCTGGCAGTATCCGAACAATGCAGAAACCACCCTAATCGACCCCCCAACCTGCTCAAAAAAGCAGCCCACAGCTGGAATAGGACACCGGCCCTTCGGCCATTGCCCGAGTGCCCGCGTTACCAATCCGACGCTGTTCCTAATTAAAGAAGCCGAATGCTTCCCGGGAACTGCTTTCTTTGCGCAGGGCGGCCGTGCCAGCAACACTGAATTAAGCAGAAATCATAGTGAGGCAATGTGTCCTGAATGAGAATTAGAGGGGCACGGGAGAAATGAAGTGAGAATGGAAAACTGTAGCATAAAGTCACCAGCGTCAATCACCTCTGCACACTACTACATTGCTGTAGCACAGAGTCGCCAACAACATGTAACTATGCAACTTCCTGACGCTTTAAATTTTCTTGAGGAAAAACTTATGGGACGCAATTGCTGAAAAGTGATCTGTCTGTAAATCGGATTTAAAAATGCTTTGTTTTTACTTTGCACTGCTGTTAACTGTAAAAAAAAATGTACAAAAATTAGCAAAGCCAAATAGCTCTGCGTGAGCTATTTGGCTTTGTTAATGTTTCAATGGCTCAAAGTCAATTAAACAAAGCGCTAAGGCGCGGGCAGCACTGGCCGTCATAGCGCTTTCCGTAGTAATATGGAGGGGTGTGGGGGAGCGCGATCGACAACAAAAATGAAGCAGGAGGGGGTGGGAGCAACAGAAAAAATCACAAGGACTGGCGAGGGGGTGGGAGAGATAGAGAGGTGTAGATAGAGCCTGCAAACACATGCACTCTTAAGGAGTGCCAGAATAAAAACAAGCATTGAAAATGCAATAGGTCTCGCCTTTGATTAAGCTAAAGCCATTTGCTTTGCTAATGGTATTGTATAGCAAAGCAAATGGCTTTAACTTAATGAAAGGCGAGACCTATTGCATTTTTAATGCTTGTTCTAGAATGGTCCCACTGCGTCCATGTGAAGTAAAAAAAAACGAGAGCGAAGCGGACCTCGCTTGCGCAACTAAGTAAATAAATAAATAAACAAGCACGGCCGGAGCGGACCACGCTTGTGCACTTAAATAAATAAATAAACAAGCGCGGCCGAAGCGGACCGCGTTTGTGCAATTAAGTAAATAAATAAATAAACAAGCGCGTCCGAAGCAGACCGCGCTTGTGCAAGCTGGCTCAATATCCTGACACGCAAATGTGATCTTTGTGTGCTTACACAAGATAAATGCGTCCTTCTGTAAACCGTTGAAATATATTCCACCAGCAACCATACTCAAGCAGACCGCTAGTACGTGTGCAGACATGGGGCGTGCCAACGAAACAAAAGAAGACCAAAACAAAAAGATGGCGACTGTTCCAGTGAGGCGATGTGGCAACATCTAGAGCGCCGATCTTGGAACTGCGGAAGCGGACCTGGCATCGGCACTCCCGCACCCACAAAAATGGTAAGACATGCCCATCCAAAATGCAAAACAAAACCACGGCAGAAAGCATCAGCATTGACCGCCTATAGGAAACAAATGCGCATTAAGGAACAAGGTCCGATTCGGGAGCGGATTATGTGCTGGCGAGTTCACGCAACAAAAAAAATGGCAATAATAAAGCAAAAGACACGGCGGCTGGCGAGTTCAAATAAACTGGCAACAAAATGCATCTCACACGCAAGACACCGCACCTCAAGCGTATAGTAACAAGATAGCGTGTAGGAGAAATGAAAGGCGCATCACACATTTTTTAGGGTAAACGCGGTAATACCAAAAAAAAGTGCTTAGCGGCTAATTAAGAGACACTGTCTCCTGCCGCAAGTAAAAGATCCAATCCCGGTGGGCGGGGCCAAAAGCGGACAGGGTGGCAACCAGGAGGGATTAAAATGCCTCCGGTGCAATCATTACACTATGTTTAGCATAATGAATGACGACAAACGACGCGCACGAATGAAAATTGCAGGCGGAGCTGACACACGACTTCTGGAACCGTATTGATTCTAAGAAGCCCTCGCATGGTGACAGCAGCGCATGCGCACTGCTAACGCCAGGCGAGACCTAAAAATGAAAGGACTTGTACAAGATGCATCCAGTGGAAGTACCCTGGCTGCAGAGACCGGAAACTGTACTTGGTCCAATCTCCATGTACTACTGGCCGTCAGCAAGCACTGGAAGTGGAAGCAGCAGGAGGCTCTGATCAATCAGAAGCAAGGAGATCAGAGCAACCTGGGAGCCTACCAGTGGTAGGTTAACTGTAAGTATGGGACAGGCTGGAAGCCAATTTTAAACTTTTTTAGCTTTCACTGACAGTGCATGCGTGCGAGAATTAAAAACATGGCAACACTTATGGATTTAATGCGCAACAAATAGTATTCCGAAGAGATCCGCTTTGCTGAATGTCAGAGATGAGCCTTGGATAACGGATGAGTCAAACATTACCTTAAACAACATGGCATGCGCCTTATTGTTTATCATGGCTACAAACATGCATTTGTACTGATCAAAAAATAGCCTGCTGGTAAAGCAATAAATAAGAAGTGGACACATTTCAGTTACAGTTCTTCATGGCCTAAAGCGATCTGGCTGCCATCCAGCCCTCATCATCCTTAGAAGCTCCATATAAATGTGAGAGCCTCATGACGTTTTTCCTAAACCAAATGGGCACACTATGGGTAAGCCATCTACCTGTAAATTATGATAGCCTGAAACCATGTGCCGAGTGACACTTTTCAAATTCACACCGGCAAGGATGCTGCAGTATTCAAGACCACCAGGTCACTAAAACCTACGGTCCCACCACAGCCAATGTGAAATGACAAGATATATAACTCCACCCGCCTGCCTTTGCATCCCAATCATAAACACCAACAATGGTTCACTCAGAAACCCATTAGCAGCTCACACATAACCTGATAGCCCTGCTGCTAAAAAAGTATAGTGAGAACCTGTAGTGAAACTGGGCTGCTTGCAGATGCCCCCCCCCCACTGTTTGCCCCCATTTGAACTGCTAGATGCTGTGGTCATTGACCTGAAAGTGTGCTGGGTCCTGCTAACCAGGCCCAGCACCAGTGCTCTTTTCCTTAAATGGTAAATGTGAATTGGTACACCCAATTGGCATGTACTTTTACACCCCTGTAAGGCCTTAATATATGGCACCAGTGGTGGGCAGGGATGTAAAAGGGGTACCAGGGCTGTGGCACTTACTGTGCCACCTTGAGTGACCCGAGTAAAACCGAAGTCTGCAGGTCTGCCATGTCAGCCCTGAACGAGCAGCTTGCCTGCTGGAGTACGACCCTGCACACACCATGTGCGACAGGGTCACCTCACTGCATTTAATATATATCAGTCACCCCTAAGGTAGGCCTTCTTATAGCCCAGGAGGCAGGGTGCATTATATTATATGTGTGGAAATATATGTGCAAGCATATATTGTCCTGTGGTAGCATTTTAAATGTAATTTACCGCAAGTGACTGGCGGTCCATTGGATAACATGGGTTGGCATTTGGGCATTACCTATATGTCCAACTCCATGAAGGCCCAGCCAATTTCTTTCACGTTTGGTGTCAAACACCGTGCTTTTGAACCCCAACATGATGGTGGTGTGGAGGTTTAACCAGCATGTACTAAAGTGGTACTTTAGACAGTGTCCACCAAGTTAACCCAGTGTTCTCGTACCTTGGTGTTTTTTTCTTTAAAGATTTGCCGCCAAGACAGATGTCTGACCTCATGCTGGGGAGTGTGTGTCAGAGACAAAGGACCTGTGTGAGCAGGAGGTGACACCTCCGCCCGCACAAGATGGCTATTGAATTACACCGGTGTGGCGGTGAGCCTCAAAGGCTTCACTGGCGCCACTGGACAAAGGAACTGTCCCCCACTCGAGGACAAAGCCTCACCCTGCCTCAGACACTGTTTTTTCTGGGCAGGCGGAAAATTAGCTATGCAGGAGGCTGACCAAACCTCTAGGGGCTGGCAGCTGAGGTGTACGACCGAGGATGGTTCTGGCTATCTTGAATTTATCCTCAATAGCAGGGTCTGACTAGTTTTAGTGGTGACATACACCCAAAGGCTGTCATCACTACTGAGGCGGATTAGCCGCAGGACTAAGTGCCCATTGGCTATTAATCCTCACACCCACTAACACCCCCTAAATCCAAGATTTAAGAGGCACCCCAGACACCAGAACTTCAGATTCGACGTGAAACAAGAAGAGACCCATGCCTGCACAAGAGCAGGACTGCACAAAAGGAAAGGCACAAAGTACTGCACCTGTGACAGCCACCCTGCACCCGCTGGACTACAACTCGCCCAGGCCTAGTGACCAGTTCCAAAAGGAAGGTGAACCACTCTGCAACCTAAATACTTCACAAGAACTCCGTAGGACTAGAGGCACTAGTCCCCTGCAGTCGGCAAGGACAAACCGCTAAACCCATGACCTTGACGTCCTATTCAGCGAGCCGTCCGGCATGGCCGCTCCAAGTCCTTGGGCATGTGGCTTCTGGGAACTGTAGTCCTGACCCTCAGCGAGGCTCAGCTTTCTACAACGTTCCCCTGGTCCTCTGGACAAAGATTTCCTCTACCAGAGTACTTGAAGGTACCAAGGCTTGTTGGTGGTTGGTCCGACTACAACCGGCTTCATTCGACGCTTCAAGAGAAGAGAATCACCTGCATGAATGACCACCTGCCCTGTGGCTCCATCGTAAAGATTTTGCATTTGTTTTCACCCTCTCTTGGCACGCCTGCCCGCTCCTTTGGCCACGGATGCAGTTCAGCACCACGGATAAAAGAGCACCTCTGCACCCGAGTCCCCCAAACCAGGTAGATTGGACCTGTCTGGAGACTCCTGGTGCAGGGCAGCTACTTGCTTAAGTTCCAAAGGGTTTTGCTCAACTCGCCCGCAGGTACCTTTTTGCTAAGGTAACCATTCCAATACCACAAGCCTGATTGACAGCTCCGTTTGACAGCTAAAGAGCACCTCTGCACCCTGGTCCCCTGAACCAGGTAAAATTGTGCTAGCTGTTGTGAACTGGTCTAGGGACTCACAAGACCTTAACTCTAAGTGGATTTCGTTGAACTCACTCTCTAAGTAACCGATTGTATATATGTGTTTTTCCCATTGACTTCAACGTTAATGTTTTCACAATGAAACATACTTTAAAATTGATAACTCTGATTATACTGTATGTACTGATTTCATTTTGGTGTTTAAAAATATATAAAAATCTGAGCTATTTTTATAAATAGGTGTTGGATTTCTCTCGAGTGGTGTTAATTACTTATCGTCCATGTTGTTGATATGAAATGCTTAACACATATTCCTCTAAGTAGCCTGTCTGCTCTTTGCCACTCTACCAGGACTAAGAGAAGATGTACTGAGAGATGACCCGGGGTCCATCTCTGTGTATTGTGCTAGTATTAGGTAAGGCACCCCTGCCATACCACATATTATTTTCACCTTGCAACAGAACCGCAAATCACTGGCCAAATACAGACCAAATTTAGTTTGCCTTCTATGATAGAAGAGACTGTTCCACCACTGCATACCGAAATTGCTCTTCAGTGAGTCGATTCTGTGCTCTGCCCGCCTTACGTGATAAAGGTCATGGAAAATTTACTCACCTGCATGGGCATGATTTGTACCATGACCTTCCTCCCCTTCAGAAAACCTTTACCTCAAATTCACTTCCTTCCTCTGTGTATCAACTAATATCTAGCATAAATTCTAGAAACATTTAGCACTGTCACCTTGAAACGTCAGTGTCCGTCCACATGATTTCACCATGGTTGGGGGAAGTGAGACTGATACAGGTAGCTGTAAAAGAATGAAAGTTTGAAGCAGCCGAGAGACACTGCCCAGCACAAAGGGAGGAAAACGAGGGAAGGAAAGAGGGAACAGCAGAGGTTGATCAAAGAATTGGATAATGAGATGAGAGTGGAACTGGGAATGATAGCTGTGACTGTAAGACAGGTGGAGCCTGAGATAAGTAAATAAGAGAAATGCAGGTGAAATAGCAACTTTCAGTGACAGGGGTGACAGAATGAGAGGTAGAGGAAGTGCGAACGAGAATGGAAGAGATCACTGAAATCGATATAACAGAGGCAAGAGGAAAACGCAGAGGTTTGGTATAAAAGGAGGAAAATAGATTAAAACATGAGGGAATCCAGTAGAAAGATGAAGGTGGGAGTAGGCACAAGGAAACTGTGGACATAGGATTTCGACGAGGAGCACAAGGGTAGACACAGACAGGATGTAGGAAGAAGGAGGGGAAAGGGAAATATCAATTTAATATTGTCAGCGGGTCAGGGGTTGGGTAGGAGTTGTTAAAGACCTAGCTCACAGACATATGATTACAACTGCACCCTCTTAAAAGAAGCACTTATGCACATAGGTCACGTCTATATAGTTACACATGCCCAAAAATGAAGCTTTAGCCACCAGGACAACCTCTTTTTTTAATCTCACTTAAAACCACAGGATGCATTCTTTATGTATCATTTTGCAATGCATCTCAGCCAGGATATTTGTTTTCTCTTCTTCAATCATATTAGTTAGTAATCTAGGCGGAACCCTTCCTGCAGCCTGTGCACAGACAGGCTGGTAATGCGTGAAGTGTTCCGGAGCCTGTTTGCTGCCACTGGGGAAACTTCTGTCAACCTCTGACCTCAGCACGCTCTTGGCACAGACGGCTGCACACTGACTGATGTCAGAAGGAATGCTTTTAATTGATGTGGCCTCATTATGGTGCATGAATGCCCTGGCGTTCTTGCACATACATATCCGTTTGCATAAGAAATCACAGAGTGCTGAATCCAATTATTTTGATCCCAGGAAATCTACTGGAATTGCTCTCTGAAGACAGCGGTGTGGGCCTGTTGCACTGCCGTTCTCAACACGTGGCCAGCAACATCCTGTACGGTTAATAATTGATACAGAGATCATTGTGGGATGCTCAGGCGCAGGAGAGGCATATTGGTTTTCTGAGCAATATTTATAAAGAACATTATTGCTTCTAAAAAGACTTCTTCGAGCTACTGATGAAAAGAGCAAACGATTTCAGCTGTGAGAATAAATGCCAAAACTTTGGAGTGTTACGTATTAAACATAGCAGTTCTCTAGCTATTTTCTTGAACGGCAATACACTAAAATACATATTTAAAATATACTTGTTGAAATATTCTTATTGAATACAATGAATTCTAACAAGGCGGCAGACCTAAGAAGAAGAATACATTGTGTGTTCTGTTGTAATCAGTTTTCCTGAACATGGTCACTGCTATAAATTAAACATTTAGCTATAAACCATAATACACTTTACATAGTGATCTGTCACACAAAGCAGAGCAAAACACTTAAGCAGGCATTCATAAAGTAATTTTATGCAAAAACAGATAACTGAACAAAAATGTTGAGGCTGCTATGCCAGTGCCTGTATCTGTAATGATGCGGAGCCTCATATAGATTTAAGATGTTTAATAAACGGACACAGAGCAGTCCGCTTGCTTCATGACTCCCAATCACCAACTGCCACCTAACATAGAACTTTCATTACATTCTCTGTGGCCATGGCTACTGCCACAGTTCTGTACATGACATCACTACATCTTCCCCCTTCTTGAAAACAAAAAGATTTAATAAAATAATAAAAATAGAGAAATAGAGATGAATTTTCAACACTGAAAAATAAATAATATAAACAGACTATTAACACTCTTTGTGGTCTTTTTTGTGTCCTCTCTGTTCTTCTAAGGGGAATATTGGCACCACCCCTTTCTTTACACATTTCATCTGAGGGACTTATGAACTTTTTGAAATGCGCTTTATTTCGTGTTATCACTTTATCCTCATTCTGAGCAGTGACAGCTGAACCTTTCAACTTGATCACTTCCAAAGGAGATGGATGAAATCTGCTTATCGATTTCCGTGTCTGATTTTGCCTCACCAATACTAAATCTCCTAGTTCATAACTTTTCCTGTGAACATTCTTTCTTTGTTCCGCATTATGCTTCATTCTTTGTTTCATTGCCTCATCTCTCTTTACAATTTGTGTATGATCTTTAGGTGGCTTCATTGGCAGTTGTGGTAAACGTGTTTGTCTAGACTGCCCAAACTTTAGCTCTGACGGAGTCTTTCCAGTCGAACCATGAGGCGTATTTCTGTAATCACGCAAAACTTGACACACAGCTTGAGTTACAGAGATATCTGTCAACTTTGCTCTCTGCACACTTTTTTTTAATGTGGCCATCAGCCTTTCCACTATAGCATTTGCTTGTGGCCAAAGTGGAGTAATTTTTCTATGTCGTACACCCATATAGTCTAGAAATTTTGTAAATTCTTTTCCATTGAAAGGTGGGCCATTATCAGTTTTTAAAACTTTGGGTACACCCCAAGTTGAGAAAATGTCATCACGAATGGGCAAAACTACAGACGTAGAAGTGGATGACACTGTTTTTACAATTGGAAATCTCAAATATTCATCAATAATAACAAATAAATAACGCCCAGAATCCAGAGGTCCATAAAAGTCACATGCTAGATCAGACCAGACTGCATCTGGCAGTTCAGAAATTTGTAATTCCTCTACAGTTCTTTCTCTTGTGGCACACTGGCAGAAATGGCAAGACTGCACAATCTCCTCTACTTGACTGTCAAGTCTTGGAAACCACACTTTTTCTCTTAGAAGAGTTTTCGTTGCTGATATTCCTCTATGACTTTCATGCGCAAGATTAATGACACGTCTTTGCAAACTGCTTGGGATGACAATTCTGTTCCCTCTTATAAGAATACCAGAAGTAGCTATTGTCAATTCTGCTTGAACATTTTTGAACGCAAGCATGTCTCTTCTGCTTACTCCTGGTTGAAATTTCGTAAAAGTATTAACATGTCTCCATTTATTCAAATGTATTAGTCTTTTCACTTCTACTAAAGTATTGTCTTTATTTGATTCATAAATTAATTCTTGTTCAGAGATTACTTCAGGAACTGTTGATTTAATAATAAAATTTATGTGATTTTCTGTTTCATTCATTCCATTTTTATCTTCACTTGCTGGATGCCTGGATAAATAATCAGCTGGATTATACTCTTTCCCTGGTTTATGAATTATTTAAAAATTATAATCCATTAACCTTAAACCCCATCTTTCAATCCGCAGGGGTCTCTTTACTTTCGGATTTCCAAAAATAGTTGTGAGAGCCTGATGGTCTGTCACTACTACAAATGACTTTCCGTACAAAAAATCATGATAATGCTCACATGCCCAGACTACCGCCAAACTTTCCTTTTCTGGTTGAGAATATTTTTTTTCTATGTCTGTCAGGCTCCGGCTAGCATGTGAGACCAAAAATCTTTGAGCATCCTTTCCAGGTTTATGCTGAAGCAGAATCGCACCTAATCCCACTGGACTTGCATCCACAACAATTTCTGTGCACAAATTTGGATCAAAATATTTCAAACTTTCTGCTGTTGCTATGTCACTTTTTATTTTCTTAAATGCATCATTACATTCTTTATTCCAACAAAATGCTCTATCCTTCTTCGTCAATTCTCTAAGTGGAGAGCTGACAGTAGCATAATCTTGGACATAACGAGAACAATAACTAGTCATTCCTAGAAAAGACCGTAACTCTGTTATATCTTTTGGGCAAGACATCTCTTTTAACGATGACACTTTCTTTGGATCCGGTCTCATCCCTTTACTCGAGAAAATATGACCATAAAATGTTAATTCTGTCTTTCCGATTTCACATTTTTCAGAGTTCAATGATAACCCAGCTTTCATAAGTTCTTGACAAACTTCTCTTAATGCTTGATCATGTTCAGTTTTTGTTTTTCCAAATACAAGAATATCATCACTGTAATTCATTGAATTTTTTATTGGCCTGATTACATTTTTTATAATTTCTTTAAAAATTTCTGCAGCTGAGCATATTCCAAAGTTTAGTCTCTTGTAACGGAATAAACCCATGTGTGTTGAAAAAGTCGTAATATATCTTGATTTTTCATCAATTTCCAATTGATGATATCCCTTACAGAGATCCAATTTTGAGAAAATCGTTGCACCATTTAAAATACTGATCATATCGTTCAGATGAGGCCCAGGATGCCTCTCTCTTTCTATTGCAGTATTTGGTATTCTCATATCCACACATATTCTGATCTGGCTCGTACCCTTTTTTGGCACCACCACAATCGGAGACACCCAAGGTATTGGGCCTGTAGGATGCTCAATTATGTCTTGTTTAAGTAACGAGTCAATTTCCTCTTCAACTTTACTCTGCATATGAATTGGAACTCTCCTGTGCATTTGTGCTACTGGCTTCACTTTCTCATTTATATGTAGAGAAATACTTTTTCCTTTCCATTTTCCAAGTCCTTTGATTAAATTAAGAAATTCCTTTGGCACTTCTTGTTCTGTTGTTATATGATACGTCATGGCCAACAGCCCCATTAATTGAGCTGTGACATTGCTTAACAAGCACGGCCCAGCAGTCTCTCCTCTCAATACATGTATTTCTTCTTTTAGAGAAACCTTTCCAAAAGATAAATTTTCTTCAAACTTCCCTAAACATGCTACAGGGTCTTTTGCACCCCATTGGAACACTTTGACATTCGAAGAAACAAGAGGAGGTTTATTTTCCATTCTATTATATTCAGTTATGCACATGATATTACACGTTGCTCCACTATCTAACACAAAAGGAACTTTTTGAGATCCTACTAAGATGTCAACCGAGGCTGTTTTTTTAATGTCTTCCTTTTGTAATAGATTAATTTTTTCATCTTCACTTTCCTCTGACATCAAATACAATCGCTCTTGTTCAAATTCGTCATTGGAAGAATCATCAACACTTTCCATTTGTCTAACATATTTTGTATTTCCTTTTATTTGACGTTTCCATACTTTTTCATTATCCTTTCTTTTGAATCTACATACAGCAGAAAAATGATTCATTCTTCCACATTCTTTGCACTGCTGTCCAAAGCCTGGACATGCATTCACATGTGGAAAAAATTGTCCACATCTATAACATGTTCTTTTCTCTTTTTTAAATGTTGTTGGTCTTTCCATTCGATTGTTAAACGTTGCTGGTCTTTCCATTTGATTATTTGTCTTTTCATCTTTTTTTTCATTTTTGAATTCTTTCTTGGTCATTTGACGAACTTGTTTTAATGCTTTGACTCTTCCTTGCTCCATGTTATTTGCATGTTTTTTTGCTTGTGCATCAGTACGTGCCATGCGTAAAATTGTTTTCAAATCATAAGTTTTTTCAAGAAGTTTCTTTCTGAATTCTACTGAATTGCATCCTTGGATAATCCTTAATCTGACAGCTTCCTCGTTATTAAATTTATCAAATTCACAAAACATGACTAATTTTTTTAACTTCGTCACAAATTCATCAATAGTTTCGTTGTCTTGTTGACATGTCATGTTAAAAGTGTATCTTTCAAAATCTACATTCCTTTGTGGGTCAAACCTTTCATTTAAACTTTTCATGATGCCTTCACAGGTTTTTCTATTTGCATCTGAAAATGTTACAATAATATCTTCCACCTCATCACCTACTAAATTGAGCAATAGATCCTTTGCTTGCTCATCAGTATATTTTTTGCATGTAGCTTTAAGAAAATGTTCAAATCGTCTTGTCCATTTTTCCCATCTTTGAGCAATTGCTTGCTCATCTGAAATGTCAAACGGTAAAGGTCTTCTATAAATTGAGCTGGACACAATTTCTTGTTCTTGGTCATCTACGTGTCTGTGTGTTGACACACTATTCGAATTCTCACCTTCTTCTATTAATATAGTATCCATTTTACTTTCTTTTGTTGTTTAGTATCCTTTATTTTATTGAATTGAGTTATTTAACTGTTTTTTCCCTTTTAATTTGCTTAAAAACGAGTTCTTTTCAAATTTGCCTGACTTTAATATGGCGGCATGCAATATTCAATGACAATGTCCCAACTTCCGCCTGACTTTAAGATGGCCGCCGAGATTTTCAAATTCACACGAGATTTCCTCTGCCTGTTTCAAAAATGGCTGCCATATATGACATATCAGGCAAAATCACACGAGATTTCGTCTGCACATGCTCACATTCGCCTGTGGCAGTTTATTCGTCCTCCTCGCGCTGCATTTCAGTAAGCAATTTCCTTTTCCTCTACAAGTTATTTTATTTTAGTGCGTTTTAAATTTCATGCGCTGCCAGACTATTTCTGATTCTTTAATTATGCGCGGCAAGCGCTCTTACCGCGTTTCTGAAGACTCGAGGCAGACGCAGTTTCGCATCGGCGCCCGGCGCCAATCTGTAATGATGCGGAGCCTCATATAGATTTAAGATGTTTAATAAACGGACACAGAGCAGTCCGCTTGCTTCATGACTCCCAATCTCCAACTGCCAACTAACATAGAACTTTCATTACATTCTCTGTGGCCATGGCTACTGCCACAGTTCTGTACATGACATCACTACAGTACCGTCCCAAAAATTTTGAAGGCGCCTTGGAGGCCAGGGCAGGCATCCCTAAGGTGAGGGGCCCAGAGCGAGTCCCTTGATTTTGAAAAGAAAGATTTTGCTTCGATGTGTGCGTATACAAAGGCTGGGTTTGTGGTTCGAAGTGTGGCCCACGATGAGGTCCTCAGACCCAAGTAAATGTAAGGCAATTAACCACTTAATCTTGTTGGCCTTGAGCAGGGTTTGGAGACCCAGTGCTGAGTCCGCAAAACTGTTCACTGAGTCCACGAGCCCTAAAAAATTGAAATGAAAAATAAAACAAACCTCGCCACAGGCCAGGCCCTCTGGCCAACCCCCTCTGTGAACAAACAAAGGCCATATGCAGTTGGAGTTGAACACTGATTACAAACCCTGTGGCAATCCTACGCTCCGTAGGGAATAAGCGTGGATGCAGCGGGGTGGGCCATCCACAGCATGTTGGAAGCAGGGCTTGGCCTTAGATCATATGAAGCAGGGGTTGGCCTCCAAATGTTTTTTAAAAAGTTTTGTTTACTATGACGGGGACATTTTATTTTACTTTTGAGCCTAGGCGGTTCTTCACAGGCACAAATAACAAAGATGTCTTGTAGTTTTTAAAAATCAGCACTTTTAGGTGTTACGCTGTTAAGGAACTTGAAAATGGTACCATGGCACCAGTCACTCATGGTGAAACTATATCTCATTGGCTATTATCATTGCATTGATGTATTTTGCCCAGTTACTGTTATTAGAGAGTGGAACTTGAGTGTATTGACATACTCTGCTCTCGCTACTCATTTTATTTCTGTAGGTTTTCCAATTTGGGCGTTCATCTAGAAATTATAAAAATGATATCTGCTCAAGACCATGCAGATCCCAAAAGCCCCAATAAGAACAGCAAGAGCCAAGGACTTCTTCACAGTCCATTGTTTGGGACTTCTTTTTATCCCCACAGACGAGAAGGAAATCTATGTCAACATAGTTACTTGCAACCTCTGCCACCAATACTTTTCCAGGGTTACTGGAAAAAAACTATTCATCTGGGACATCGGGCATGATCAAGCATCTGAATACTTGGCACACCACTTAATACAATGCTGCCAAGAGGATAGGAAAACAATGTTTTGGAACTGCCTTTTTCTTGGCACCACTTAATTTTCACCCTGAAACTCTTCAGGAAGGAGCTGAAGTAGATTAACTTCTTTTTGGAACATTTTGTGAAGATTCATCAAACAGCACCGGGTCTGTTGGCTTAGTGGACTAATGCGTCCACTGTAGGGACCTGTGTTCGACCTCATGGTCACAGGTTCAAATGCCGGCGGGTCCACTCAGCCTTTCATCCTTCTGAAGTTGATAAAATGAGTACCATTGAGTTGGGTATCACTAAACATCGGTTATTCAGCGGCAAGATAACCTAGGGTGAACGTGCACTTTACAAATACATGTTATATTAGCAAAAATCTATTTCCTATATTAACCATGGCCTACTTATAACAACAAAGTGGCGACCGCCATTGCATAACATATATACACAAGAACATACTCAGCTAGCAGCCAAGTCAACCAATACTGAACCAAGGGAAAGCGATGACACCTTCAGAATGATTTTAAATTACAGCAAACAGGAAAAGGCGATCCGAAACATCATTAAAAGAAATTGGCCTATAGTCTTCAATGACCCCATCATAGGCCATTTGCTGCCAAAGAACCTAGCTATCACTTATAGCAGGGCACCATCAATGAGGGATTGTCTGGTAAAAAGCAACCCTGAGAGCCATATAAGGTCAACATGGCTGACACAACGTAAAGGATTTTACAAGTGTAAAATGTGTAAAGCTTGCCAATATGGTGTCAACAAAGTGACTTATTGGTCCCTTTTGGCAGCCAGGAAGGTATCATCACTAGGACATTAACATGCAAGATTGATCATGTCATTTATGTGCTGGAGTGTACTTGTGGCCTACGATATGTAGGAAGTACCAAACTTCAGGGCCACAAGAGGATACTCCAGCACATACGTGCCATTAATAATCAAGATCAGACCTACCCTGTGGCGCGTCCCTTTAGAGATTGCCACAACTCCGACCCCAAAGACGTCAAATATTATCGGATTGATTCTGTACCACCCAATAAAAGAGGAGGGAATCGGCAAAGGATTGTACGTAAATTGGAAACCCGCTACATCCTAGACCTAGATTCCAAACATCCGGGTGGATTAAACGCCACGGAAGACCTCTACACCTGAGGGGCTGCATGGGCCTCACCTTTTAATTAAATTATGGCCCGAGGAGATGGGGCCCCAGAGCCTACTTAGGCTCAGGGATGGGGGCTGGGCGCCCCCTCCATTTTTAATTACTCAGCCCGGGGGATGTGGTCCCTGGGGCCTAATAAGGCTCTGTAGGTGGGCCACATGGCCCCCCTCCCCTTTAAAAATAAAATACGGCCTTGGGGGATGGTGTCCCTGGGGCCTAATTAGGCTCAGAGAGGGAGCTGTGCGCCCCCTCCCTTAATGAATTACTCAGCCCCGGGGGTAGGGTTCCTGGGGCCTAGTAAGGCTCTGGAAAGTGGGCAGCACGGCTCCACTCCCCATATTAAATAAAATACAGCCCTGGGGTCCCCTGGGGCCTAATATGTCTCAGGGTGGGGAGGCATGCGGTCCCCTTTCCCTTTCTATTATATTTGGTCACAGGGATGAGGTTCCCTGGCCCTATTAAGGCTCTGGGAGGGGGACTGCACACCCTCCTCCCCTGTTTAATTGTATTTGTCCCTGGGAATAGGGTCCCCGGGTCCTTTCAAGGTTGGGGATGGAGGCCTCAGGCCCTTCCCTTTTTATTGGAGTTTGCCCCGGGGGTGGGGGTCTCTGGGGCCAATTAAGGGTCGGGGAGGGGCTGCACCTCCCTCCCTTAATATATATGTTTTGCCCCAGGGGATGGGGTCCCTGGGGCCTGAAGGTCAACCCTACGCTGTGCACGCCAAAGGCTGTGTTTGGTCAGCAGCCTGCTGGAGGTTTCGCCACAGGGCCCGGCGGCAGGCAAAGCCCTGTGGCCAACATCTCACTGTGCACAGCCAAAGGCTGGGTGCAGTGTGGTGTTTGCTGCCTGCGGGAAGTTGGAAGTAGTGCCTGGCTGCAAGACAGGCCCTGCGGCTAACACCATGCCACGCACAACGGTGCACAGCATGGGGTTGGCTGCCTGTGGCCAACCCCTTAACGCGCATGGCCAAAGACTGGGTGGGGTGTGGAGGTGGCTTTACATATAAGATATACTTTAAGTTAAAAAAAAACTAGAAATTCACTGAAAAAAACAAAGGTTAATGTAGCATTGTAGTTAAGTGTGATAAAAAGATCTGCTTTTTAAAAAAAAAATAACCCTTAGAAGTTTTCTGGAAAAGTTCAGCGAATATGTCACTGACAACATTAACGTTTTGAACTCAAGAAACCACAGAAATTCACCAGTTATAGTTATCAGAGCTAACTATAACTTGGGCCCCTGCCATGCACTGCTTATGACCTCACATATTACATCACTCATGACCTGCTCTATGACATCAGGTTTCATATATATATATATTCACTGAAAAAACCATAGGTTTCAGGTACGTTATAGTTAGAAATTAGCATTTAAAAAACCTTACAAATTCACTGAAAAAACCATAGGTTTTAGGGACAGTTATGGTTAGTTGGACATTGCACTCGTACAAAACCCGTGAAATTCCCCCGTTATAGTTAGTTCAGCTAACTATAACTCGCGCCCCCGCAATGCACTGCTGATGACGTCACATATTACATCACTCATGACATGGTCAGTGACATCACTGATGACATCTCAAATGACATCACTGATGACATCATCCAGTGACTGTGTGTTTCTGTAAAGTTTAAATATGTTTAATATATATAGGGAAAGGCGTATTGAAGAATGAGTGGGTGTATAAGTGTCTGTATGGATGATTTAGTAGGTGCGTGACTAACTCTATAAGTGAGTGATTAAACGTATCTTACTGAATGCATGGGTTAGTGACTAAACTGGGTGAATGTCTGTATCCGTCTGTCTATTGCTGTGTAAGTGGCTGCATGGGTTTGTGAATAGCTACATGAGTGTCTATATGAGTTATTGATTGGTTGTCTGAGTATCTGTATGGGTGCCTGAGTGTTTGTGTGGGTGGGGTGTGTGCGACTCTGTGCATAGATGTGTGAGTGGGTGATTCACTGGGTGGATGGTTTCAAGAGTGCATCTGTGATAGACTGTATGGGTGGGTAAGTGTGTGTAAGAGTGTGTTAGTGAGTGAATGTATGTCCCAGTGGTACATGTGTGAGTAACTACATATGTGAAAGGCAGTATATATGTGTGTTGGAGTATATAAATAGCTATAAGCGAGAGTGTGTGATTGTGAGAGTGACTGTATGGATGAGTGTGTGCTTGTATCAGTGATTGTATAAGAGCGTAAGAATGTGCTAGTATTTGTATGAGTATGTGAGCTGGTGTGTGTATAACTGTATAGGTGAGTAAATGGCAGTGTGTAATTATTTGCATGACTGACTAGGTGTGTGAGTACCTCTATGGATGAGTGGCGGTGTTTGAGTGTCTATATAGGAGTATGAGTGCATATGATAGTCCTGTATTGAGTGACCGTAAGTATGAGTGACTGTACGGGTGAGTGAGTGGATGTGTGTGTAGACCTAAGAATCAGTGAGTGGGTATGTAGTTATTGGTGTTGGAGTGTCTATGGTTTTGCGAATGGCAGTCTGTAATTTAGAGTGAGTGTATCAAAGGTTATATTAGGGTGTGAGGAGGTGCATCAGATTATCACGTGGATGATGTCATCAGTGATGTCATTTGATGTAATATGTGACGTCATCAGCAGTGCATTGCGGGGGCGCGAGTTATAGTTAGCTGAACTAACTATAACGGGGGAATTTCACGGGTTTTGTACGAGTGCAATGTCCAACTAACTATAACTGTCCCTAAAACCTATGGTTTTTTCAGTGAATTTGCAAGGTTTTTTAAATGCTAATTTCTAACTATAACGTGCCTGAAACCTATGGTTTTTTCAGTGAATTTCAAAGGTTTTTTAAATGCTAATTCCTAACTATAACATGTCTGAAACCTATGGTTTTTTCCAGTGAATTTCAAAGGTTTTGTAAATGACAATTTTTAAATGTATTAATTGTTATATTTATTTTTTTGATACTGATTTACTACATTTTTTTAAACTATTTATTTTTACATATTTTATTTTTTAAATTACATTGTAATTACATTATACATAACATTACAAAATATACTTTCTCAGAATGAATTACTTTAGTTTAAATACTTTGCAAATAGGCAATAGACTTTTAAGTACAGTAGTTACAGTTGTTGCAATGGGCAACACAATTTCAAACACAATGCAACATTGAGCTCAATGTGAATTTCTAGTTAAATGCAATTAGTTACTTTATGGATTACTTTTCTAACCACAGGACTGGATCCTAGATTCAGTCCTGGGACATCTCCTGTAAACAGTTGAGTAAAAGCGTTTTGGTTACAGTAGTGATTTTTAAGGAATATTATTGTATTTTAAAAGTTGACACTTAGAAACTTTTTCACATAGAATCACCAATGTTATCCTATGGGAGGAAATTCACTTAGCAGGTAAGTAGTGTTATCGTTACTTTTTCTTACTCAGTGGTGGATCCTGGATCCAGCACAGGTGCATCTCCTGTAAACAGTTGAAAGAATGCGTTTAAGTCATACAGGCGATTTTTAAGGAATATTTGTAGTTTGTGAAAATCGACACAAACTTTTCTGCTGAAAACCAGACAATGGATTCCAATGGAAGGAAATACAAGTTACTGGTAAGTACGGTTAGAACTACTTTTCAGGGTCAGTGCTGGGCTAAAAGATGCAGAACTGAGGTCTCTCCTGATAACAGGTGAGTAAATCGGAATTCGTAGTTCGGCTGATTTTAGAGGAATATTATAAAGTTCCAAAACTCCACACTTAGAAGAATTTCCAAGTGAAACCAGTCAATGTTAGCCTATGGAAGGAAATTCAAGTTACTGGTAAGTACGGTTAAAATTACTTTTCAGGATCAGTACTGGGCTCAAAGATGCAGCACTGAGGTCTCTCCTGATAACAGGTGAGTAAATCGGAATTCGTAGTTCGGCTGATTTTAGAGAAATATTTGCACAATGGTGAAGGAAAGGGGTGGGGCCTGAAGTGACATGTCTGCAAACACGCCCTGTGGCGCGTTTTAAGTTGGAGAATTAATTCCTCCTCAATCCTGAGGGTCCCTAGGGGCCAACTGGCCCACCAGATACCTCCAGTATGCGCCAGAGAGCTGCGTTGCAGAGGTGTTCAGAGGCCACGCCCCTTTTTACAACACTCTGCAACGCAGCTCCGTGGCGCTTACTGGAGGTACCTGGTGGGCTAGTTGGCCCCCAGGGACCCACAGGATTGAAGAGGATTTAATTCCCCATCTTAAAACGCGCCACGGGGCCGGTTTGCACACATGTCACCTGAAGCCACGCCCCCTCCCTTCACCACTGTGTAAACGCGCCCCGTGGCGCGTTTTAAGTTGGGGGATTAAGTCCCCTTGAATACTGAGGGTCCCTGGAGTCCAACTAGCCCACCATGTACCTCCAAAAAGCGCCACAGAGCTGCGTTGCAGAGAGGTGTAAAAAGGGGCGTGGCTTCTGTACACCTCTCTGCAACGCGCCCCCCTGGCGCATACCGGAGGTTCCTGGTGGGCTAGTTGGCCCCCAGGGACCCCCAGTATTCAAGGGGAATTACTTCCCCTTCTTAAAACGCGCCAGGGGGCGCGTTTGCAGACTGCTGCAGGGAGGGGGCGGGGCCTCCGGCACGATGCCGTTCTTTTTTTGTGTGCTTTTTTCTGCCCAGGGGGTCCTTGTGGGACCCCCTGAGCAGACCTAGGGGGTCAGGGTGTTTCTACCCTGCCCGCTTTTTGCGTTTTGCGCACTTGTTTTACTGCTTTCTTGTTCCTCGGTTCTACCGAGGAACAAGATGGCTGCCAACACTTCCTGGTTTGGAGTGTTGACAGCCAATTAGCATGCAGCTCGTGGTCGGGAGGGTGCGCAGATCCACCGCGGCCATAGATATCGAAACTTTTATTTTGGATTTTCTCAGCAACTACTGAACGGATTTACACCATTTTTAAAAAGGGTGCTTTCTGAACCAAGCACTACCTTTTGCCAAATTTGGTGTAATTCCGTTCAGCAGTTCGGGCTGTAGCCGTGGCTAAAATTTCCTATGGGAATTAACATGGAGAAAACACGTTTTGGGACCCCCTTTTTTCTCGGCCCTCGCTTGATGAATCACCCCGAAACTTTCAAGACAGGAGCGGACCGGAGCGCCCCACTAGTTTTGAAAATTTCGCGATGATTCGTCAATCGACGCCAAAGTTATTGGGAATAGAATGTTACGGATTTCCTATGGATAATAGGTCCTAACTATAACTATCTACTGGCGACCGCCAGTAGATGATTATATATATATATATATATATACATATACACATACATATATACATATATATACATATTGTCAAACAATTGCCCAAAAGCTATTTGGGAGGGCACACAGCAGCTCACCCACCATCCTGTGCGACATTTCCCCACTCACACCAACTCCCTGGTGAGTATGTCCTTCGCCGACGCGTTTCAAGGCTTCAATGCCTCTTCTTCTGGGCTGGGTTCACAAAAAGCAATGCGACTCGCTTTGGCATCTTATTTCCGGTATTTATTTATTTTCTAGCCTCCTGGTAGGCCTCGCTAATTACGCAAATTACAATGATGCATCCTGGGATTTGTAGTCCCCAAAGGAATTAACAATCTTCCCTAAGTGGGTGCATTCGTCATTTTGTACTTTTGAACAATTTCAGTCCTTATAGTAAGGTCCAGAGACTTGGGGTGAATGTCATTAGCATTGGCTTGCTGCGCTGTATCCAGTACGGAGCCAGTTCCAAACTACAGCCTCCCATTTGCATTTCTAAAGGGATGGTGCTCCTCCCCTACGACCTTGGCAGCCGCAAAAACATTGTCAAACAATTGCCCAAAAGCTATTTGGGAGGGCACACAGCAGCTCACCCAACATCCGGTGCGACATTTCCCCACTCACACCAACTCCCTGGTGAGTATGTCCTTCGCCTATAGCTTTTGGGCAATTGTTTGACAATATATATACATATATATAACAAACGCTCTTCCTATGGAAACTCTGACCTAATTATGACACAGTCTGTCACTGTGTAATGCACAAGTTACTAACTTGTGTAACGATACATCTGTAAGAGACAGTAGTTAGTGACAGATTCCTTACCTTAGAATATCCCCAGGCGTCAGGCTGGATCCGGAAAGTTTTGCGTAGCAGTACCCTTGCGCGTCGGTAGGCGGCGTCGTGCGGCTCCGCGTCCGTCGTCGGCATCGCCGGAATGACGTCACGGGCAGTACTTAGACGCCGCCCCTGCGCGCTGACGTTAGTTCTGTACACAACTTTCCGCGCCAGGAACGCAGAGCCATGCAAGAAGCTGACATTGGTGTCTGAAAAAATACTAGGGCCCTCAAAGAGATGTCCTTAACCCAGGAAATCAGTTTGCAGAACGGGGAGGATGGGTGGGGCGGTAAGGAATCTGTCACTAACTACTGTCTCTTACAGATATATCGTTACACAAGTTAGTAACTTGTGCATCTGAAAGAGACACGTTAGTGACAGATTCCTTACCTTAGAATAGATACCCCAGCAATACCAACCCCAGTGGTGGGTCTGCGAACAAAGATCAGACAAGGAAGTCTCGGAGAACAGAACGGCCAAAGAAGCCGTCTCTCCGGACTTGGCTGTCAAGGCAGTAATGCTTGGTAAACGTGTGCAACGAGGCCCACGTAGCTGCCTGACAAATGTCCTGTAAAGGGACACCATGTCCTAAAGCCGTGGTGACGGCTGTCGCCCTGGTGGAATGGGCACGCAACCCAACAGGGGGCTCCTTTTTAGCCAAAGAATAACAGGCCTTGATACACAAGACGACCCAGCGGGAGATGGTCCGCTTGTGTACCGCCCGACCTTTTTTGGCGCCCACGTAGCCAACAAAGAGCTGGTCGTCCACCCGGAACTGTAGTGTGCGATTTAGATAAAAGGAAATCGCACGTTTTGGGTCCAGACGGTGGAGCCTCTCTTCCTCTCTAGAAGGATGCGGAGGCGGAAAGAAGGTGGGCAAAGTGATGGTCTGCCCAATGTGGAAAGCAGTAACCACCTTTGGCAAGAAGGACGGACGTGTCCTGAGAACAACCTTGTCTGGATGGACAGACAGAAAGGGAGGCTTGCAAGAAAGAGCCTGGAGCTCACTCACCCGCCGAGCGGAGGTGATAGCCACCAGAAAAGCTGTCTTCAGAGTTAGAAGACGAAGAGGACAGTTATGCAGAGGCTCAAAGGGAGCGCACATGAGAAAGGTAAGAACCAGGTTCAAGTCCCACTGAGGCATCACAAACGGAACAGGAGGGAAGAGGTGTGTAATGCCTTTTAGGAATCTGTTAACAACAGGGGACTTGAAAAGGGAGGGCTGATCAGGAAGCCTGAGGAAGGCCGAGATTGCACAGAGATAGCCCTTGATGGTACCTAAGGGCAGAACCCTGCTGGGCCAGAGAAAGAAGGAACAGAAGAACCTCAGAAAGAGGGGCAGAAAGGGGATTCACAGCCTTTGCTGTGCACCATGCCACAAATTTGTTCCACCTGCAGGCGTATACCACCTTAGTGGAGGGACGCCTGGCTGCCAGAATCACATCACAAACTTCGGGAGGCAAGTCGAAAGGAATCAACTGCCGCCGCTCAATCTCCACGCAAGCAGGTGGAGACTGGACAGGTTCGGGTGGAGGACCGTCCCCTGCTGCTGCGACAGAAGATCCTCCCGAAGAGGCAGACGGATCGGGGGATCGACGCTCATACTGAGTAGCTCGGGATACCAAACTCTTCGAGCCCAGTCCGGAGCCACAAGAATGACTTGGGCCCGGTCGCGCCGAATCTTCTTCAACACTCTGGGTAGAAGTGGTATAGGCGGAAAGGCGTACAACAGACCGCAACTCCACTCGCGACGAAAAGTGTCGCCGAGCGAGTGCCGCCTTGGAAATTCCAACGCACAGAACTGATGACATTGCGCGTTCTCTTCGGTGGCGAATAGATCTAACCAAGGCTCTCCCCACTGTAGAAAGAGTCCTTGTGCCACTTCCGAGTGAAGACGCCATTCGTGATCCATCATGCACCTGCGGCTGAGTTCGTCCGCCCTGGCGTTCAGGGAACCTACCAGGTGTTGAACCATCAGGAATATGCCCTGATGTTCCAGCCATGTCCAGAGGCGCAGAGCCTCCTGACATAGGGTCCACGACCCCACCCCGCCCTGTTTGTTGCAGTACCACATGGCGGTGGTGTTGTCTGTGAACACCTGCACTACCTTCCCTTTGACAGAGGGAAGGAATGCCTTCAGTGCAAGTCGGATCGCCCGGAGCTCCAGAAGGTTGATATGGAGCCGGGACTCCGCAGGAGACCAGAGGCCTCTGATCTCCGCCTCTCCCATGTGACCGCCCCATCCCAGAAGGGACGCGTCCGTCACAACTGTGTGCACTGGCTGGGGAAGGGAGAGGGATCTGCCCATGACCCATTGCCGGTTCGAGAGGCACCACTGCAACTGTTTTGCAGTCCCCTCCGAGATCTGGACGTGATCGGACAGGTTGCCCTGATGCTGTGCCCACTGGAACTTCAGGTCCCACTGCAGAGCCCGCATATGCCATCTGGCATGATCGACCAGCAGGATGCAGGAGGCCATGAGGCCCAGCAGCCTCAGGGTCATCCGTACCGAAACCCAGGATAGAGGCCGAAAGATCGGAATCATAGCCTGAATATCCCGGACTCGCCGTTCGGGAGGATAGACCCGAAACTGCGTCGTGTCCAGAACTGCTCAGATGAAAAGGAGCTGTGGAGAAGGAATCAGGTGCGACTTCGGCACGTTGATGGAGAACCCCAGCGAGTGCAGGAGTTGGGCCGTAGTCTGGAGGTGGGAGACGACTGCCTGGGACGAGCCCGCCTTCAGCAGCCAGTCGTCGAGGTAGGGGAAGAGTGGAACCCCTGCCCGGCGCAGATGAGCTGTGACCACCGCCATCACTTTCGTGAACACCCGAGGGGCGCTGGTAAGGCCAAAGGGGAGCACGGAGAACTGAAAATGCTCGTGGTCTACCGTGAACCGCAGGTAACGCCGGTGGGCCGGCAGGACGGGGATGTGGAAATATGCGTCCTGCAAGTCCAACGCTACCATCCAGTCTCCAGGGTCGAGAGCAGTCAAGACCTGAGCTAGGGTGAGCATCTTGAACTTCTCCTTCCGGAGGAAGCGATTGACGTTCCGGAGGTCCAAGATAGGACGCATGTCGTCCTTGTCCTTTTTGGGCACCAGAAAGTAGTGGGAGTAACAACCACACTCTACTTCTGGGGTCGAAACGCGTTCGATGGCCCCCTTGGCCAAGAGGGCCGCAACTTCCTTCTGAAGAAGCACCAAGTGATCTCCTGACATGCGGTGGTATTGAGGTGGCATGGCTGGGGGTGGTCACGAAGGGGAGGGAGTAGCCCCTTCGGACAATGTCCAAGACCCACTTGTCCGAGGTGATGGCACGCCAGTGGGGAAGGTGATGGCGGACCCTGCCCCTACTGGCGTGCTGTGGACCTGAAAGGAAGGACTAGAAGGGCTTGGAGGCCGCGGATGGGGCGGGGGTTGTGACCTGACCCGCACGCTGGTTACCCGACCCGCCTCGGCGGGAGCCACGTCCTCAGCCACGCGAAGACGCCTGCTGTGCGGGCCGGTGGCTGGGCAGTGGACATGACTGGGTGCCCCTTCCGTGGCCACGAAAGGGGCGCAAAGCAGACTGTTGCGGAGGGCGCACAGCAGAAAGGCCCAGGGACTTGGCTGTAGACCGTGAGTCCTTAAAACGCTCCAGCGCATGGTCTGCCTTGTTGCCGAAAAGGCCGACACCATCAAAGGGCATGTCCATAAGAGTGTTTTGGACATCACCCGAGAAACCAGTGGTTCTCAGCCAGGCGTGACGGCGCAGCGCCACTGTAGTCGCAAGCGATCTGCCTAGCGAGTCGGCGGTATCTAGGCCACATCTGATGGTATACTTTGCCGCATCTCTTCCTTCCGCAATGGCGCGGGAAAGCAGTGTCTGGACCTCCTCAGAACACTGGGGCAGAACCTGCGCCACCGAATCCCACAAAGAGTGGGAATATCGGCCCAAGAGGCAAGTGGTGTTGACAGACCGCAAGCCAGCACTGGAGGAAGAAAAAACTTTCTTTCCACATTGATCCAGTTTTTTCTATCCGGGGGAGCGGTAGGGAAGGCGCTCTGGGAAGCAGAGGCTTGGACAACCAAGCTCTCGGGGGTGGGGTGTTGGGAGAGAAACAGGGGGTGGCCCGGAGCAGGGCGATGGCGTCGGGCTACGTTCCTATCCACAGGAGCCCCTGTGGTGGGCTTGGACCAGGTGCCCAAAAGAACGTCAGAAAGTGCCTCGTTGAAAGGCAGCAGTGGCTCCGAGGAGGTAGCCGCCGGCTGAAGCACTTCCGTCAGGATGTTAGTCCTGACAGCCACTGTAGGCAACTGGAGGTGTAAAGCCTCAGCTGCCCTACGCAACACCGTTGCAAAGTTTGCTACCTCCTCCGTTGCCACGGAAGGAGGAGACAGCATGCCAGAGTCAGGAGAGGTGTCCAGACCACTGGCATCCCCAAGTTCCTCAGCCCAATCCTGATCGAACTCACATTGGGCAGTGAGAGGGTCCTCAGACCCCTCCCAGTCCTCTTCGTCCTCCAATACAGGTTCAAAGTAAGGAGGAGGGACATGCAGGACCAAAGGTCTCATCGGCGCCGGGGCCGGCGTCGACCGGCGCCGGCGTCGACCGACGCCGGTCCGGCGCCGTGTCTGGGTCCGGAGAGAACCGGGGTACGACGCCGCCCGGAGCCCCGGACGGCGCCGGGAACGGCACCGGTGAAATCGGCACCGGTGGAGGTGTCGTCAGGTCAACCGGCGTCGATGGGGGTTGCGGCAGTACCGGAGCCGGGGTCGAGGCCGGGACCGGAGCCGGGGCCGGGACCGAGGCTGGTGTCGCTGGCGGTACCGGGACCGGAGTCGCCGGCGGCGCCGTAGGCACCCCAGAAGGGCCCGCGGGGCCCGAAGGCGTACTGGGGGGACCTTGAGGCCCGAAGAGGCGGGCCATGGCCGACAGGAACTCCTGTATTTCGGCCGGAGTCGCCGCCGAACCCGGGTAGGGCGGGTAATGCGGCGGCGGCTCCACAGGCACTCCCGGAGCCGCGGGGACGGTGCCGACAGGACCCTCAGCCAAGTCGCAAGACCGGCGAGGGGAAGTCGTCGAGCGATGACGCTTCTTCGACTTCTTGTGCTTCGACTTACCGGAGGAGTGCGAAGACTTGGACCCCGACGATCGATGAGGACTCCGCGACCGGCCCCTCGACCTCTCACGTGACCGGGGCTTGGATTGGCGCGGAGCCGACTGCCGGACCTCGAGGAACTTTCGAGACCGCTCTCGCAAAGCCTTCGGATGCAAGGCCCGGCAGTCGGGGCACGACTTGGAGTCGTGGTCGCGTCCGAGGCAGTAGAGACAGTCTCGATGCGGGTCCGTGATCGACATCATCCGACCACAGGCGTCGCATGGCTTGTAGCCGGGCATCCCTACTGACACCGTCGGAGTCGAACGACTCGAGAAAAAACAGTGATAAAAAAATCACAAAAACTTAGTCAAAAAATGACTAGGGCACTGCTCTTCCCGGATCTGCGCTTACTGGCGCGGAAAAAGAAAGAACTGACGTCAGCGCGCAGGGGCGGCGTCTAAGTACTGCCCGCGACGTCATTCCGGCGATCCCGACGCCGAGCGCGGAGCCACACGACGCCGCCTACCGACGCGCAAGGGTACTGCTACGCAAAACTTTCCGGATCCAGCCTGACGATATTCTAAGGTAAGGAATCTGTCACTAACGTGTCTCTGTCATATATATATATATATATATATATATATATATATATATATATACATATATATATATATATATATATATTTATAATCTACTGGCGGTCGCCAGTAGATAGTTATAATTAGGACCTATTTTCCATAGGAAATCCGCAACATTCTATTTGAAATAACGTTGGCGCCGGTTGACGAATCTTCGCGAAAGCTTCCAACTTGTTGGGGCGCTCCGGTCTGCTCCTATCCTGAAAGTCTCGGGGTGATTCGTCAAGCGGGGGCCGAGAAAAAGGGGGTTCCCAAAACACGTTTTCCCATTCATTTTTCCATAGGAACCTTTAGTCGCAGCTACAGCCCGAACTGCTGAACGGAATTACACCAAATTTGGCAAAGAGGTAGCCCTTGGTTCAGTGTCGTGCCTTTTGCTTAAATGGTGTAAATCCGTTCAGTAGTTCCTGAGAAAATCAAAAGTAAAGTCACATATATATCTATGGCCGAGTAGGGTCCGCGTACCCTCCCGATCACGAGCTGCATGCTAATTGGCTGTCAAGTGGCTGTCAACACTCCAAATCAGGAAGTGTTGGCAGCCATTTTGTCCCTCTGTAGAACCGAGGGACAGAAACAAGTGCGCAAAGCGCAAAAGGGGGCAGGGTAGAAACACCCTGACCCCTAGGTCTGCTCAGGGGTCCCACAAGGACCCCCTGGGCAGAAAAAGCATTTTTCTTTTTTTAAACGGCGGGATGCGCTTAGGGTGCGCGGATCCCGCTGATTAAAAAAAAAGCACAAGAAACAAGTGCGCAAAACGCACAAAGGGGCCAGGGTAGAAACACCCTGACTCCTAGGTCTGCTCAGGGGTCCCACAAGAACCCCCTGGGCAGAAAAAAGCATTTAAAAAAAAAAAAAAATTTAAATCGGCGGGATGCGCTTAAGGTGCGCGGATCCCGCTGATTAAAAAAAAAAAACACAAGAAACAAGTGCGCAAAACGCACAAAGGGGGCAGGGTAGAAACATCCTGACCTCTAGGTCTGCTCAGGGGTCCCACAAGGACCCCTGGGCAGAAAAAAGCAAAAAAAAAAAAAACACCGGCATCGTGCTGGAGGCCCCGCCCCTCCCTGCAGCAGTCTGCAAACGCGCCCCTGGCGCGTTTTAAAAAGGGGAAGTAATTCCCCTTGAATACTGGGGGTCCCTGGGGGCCAACTAGCCCACCAGAAACCTCCGGTATGCGCCAGGGGGCTGCGTTTCAGAGAGGTGTACAGAGGCCACGCCCCTTTTACACCTCTCTGCAACGCAGCTCTGTGGCGCTTTTGGAGGTACATGGTGGGCTAGTTGGACTCCAGGGACCCTCAGTATTCAAGGGGACTTAATCCCCAACTAAAAACGCGCCACGGGCGTGTTTGCACAGTGGTGAAGGGAGGGGCGTGGCTTCAGGTGACATGTGTGCAAACAGGCCCTGTGGCGCGTTTTAAGATGGGGAATTAAATCCTCTTCAATCCTGAGGGTCCCTGGGGGCCAACTAGCCCACCAGGTACCTCCAGTAAGCGCCACGGAGCTGCGTTGCAGAGTGTTGTAAAACGGGGCGTGGCCTCTGAACACCTCTCTGCAACACACCTCTCTGGCGCATACTGGAGGTATCTGGTGGGTCAGTTGGCCCCTAGGGACCCTCGGGATTGAGGAGGAATTAATTCTCCAACTTAAAACGCGCCACAGGGCGTGTTTGCAGACATGTCACTTCAGGCCCCACCCCCTTCCTTCACCATTGTGCAAATATTCCTCTAAAATCAGCCGAACTACGAATTCCGATTTACTCACCTGTTATCAGGAGAGACCTCAGTGCTGCATCTTTTAGCCCAGCACTGACCCTGAAAAGTAGTTCTAACCGTACTTACCAGTAACTTGTATTTCCTTCCATTGGAATCCATTGTCTGGTTTTCAGCAGAAAAGTTTGTGTCGATTTTCACAAACTACAAATATTCCTTAAAAATCGCCTGTATAACTTAAACGCATTCTTTCAACTGTTTACAGGAGATGCACCAGTGCTGGATCCAGGATCCACCACTGAGTAAGAAAAAGTAACGATAACACTACTTACCTGCTAAGTGAATTTCCTCCCATAGGATAACATTGGTGATTCTATGTGAAAAAGTTTCTTAGTGTCAACTTTTAAAATACAATAATATTCCTTAAAAATCACTACTGTAACCAAAACGCTTTTACTCAACTGTTTACAGGAGATGTCACAGGACTGAATCTAGGATCCAGTCCTGTGGTTAGAAAAGTAATCCATAAAGTAACTAATTGCATTTAACTTGAAATTCACATTGAGCTCAATGTTGCATTGTGTTTGAAATTGTGTTGCCCATTGCAACAACTGTAACTACTGTACTTAAAAGTTTTTTTGCCTATTTGCAAAGTATTTAAACTAAAGTAATTCATTCTGAGAAAGTATATTTTGTAATGTAATGTATAATGTAATTACAATGTATTTTAAAAAATAAAATATCTAAAAATAAATAGTTTAAAAAATGTAGTAAATCAGTATCAAAAAAATAAATATAACAATTAATACATTTAAAAATTGTCATTTACAAAACCTTTGAAATTCACTGAAAAAAACCATAGGTTTCAGACATGTTATAGTTAGGAATTAGCATTTAAAAACCTTTGAAATTCACTGAAAAAACCATAGGTTTCAGGCACGTTATAGTTAGAAATTAGCATTTAAAAACCTTACAAATTCACTGAAAACCATAGGTTTTAGGGACAGTTATAGTTAGTTGGACATTGCACTGGTACAAAACCCGTGAAATTCCCCCGTTATAGTTAGTTCAGGTAACTATAACTTGCGCCCGCAATGCACTGCTGATGACGTCACATATTACATCACTCATGACATGGTCAGTGACATCACTGATGACATCTCAAATGACATCACTGATGACATCACTGATGACATCATCCATGTGATAATTTGATGCATCTTCTCACACCCTAATATAACTTTTGATACACCCACTGTAAATTACAGACTGCCATTGTCAAAACCATAGACACTCCAACACCAATTACTATATACACACTCACTGATTCTTAGGTCTACACACACACATCTACTCACTCACCCGTACAGTCACTCATACTTATAGTCACTCAGTACAGGACTATCATATGCACTCATACACCTATATAAACACTCACACACCGCCACTCATCCATAGAGGTACTCACACACCTAGTCAGTCATGCAAAAAATTAAGCACACACCCATTTACTCACCTATACAGTTATACACACACCAGCTCACTTACTCATACAAATACTAGCACATTCTTACGCTCTTATACAATCTCTGATACAAGCACACACTCATCCATACAGTCACTCTCACAATCACACACTCTCGCTTATAGTTATTTATATACTCCAACACACATATATACTGCCTTTCACATATGTAGTTACTCACACATGTACCACTGGGACATACATTCACTCACTAACACACTCTTACACACACTTACCCACCCATACAGTCTATCACAGATGCACTCTTGAAACCATCCACCCAGTGAATCACACACTCACACATCTATGCACAGAGTTGCACACACCCCACCCACACAAACACTCAGGCACCCATACAGATACTCAGACAACCAATCAATAACTCATATAGACACTCATGTAGCTATTCACAAACCCATGCAGCCACTTACACAGCAACAGACAGACGGATACAGACATTCACCCAGTTTAGTCACTAACCCATGCATTCAGTAAGATACGTTTAATCACTCACTTATTGAGTTAGTCACGCACCTACTAAATCATCCATTCAGACACTTATACACCCACTCATTCTTCAATACGCCTTTCCCTATATATATTAAACATATTTAAACTTTACAGAAACACACAGTCACTGGATGATGTCATCAGTGATGTCATTTGAGATGTCATCAGTGATGTCACTGACCATGTCATGAGTGATGTAATATGTGACGTCATCAGCAGTGCATTGCGGGGCGCGAGTTATAGTTACCTGAACTAACTATAACGGGGGAATTTCACGGGTTTTGTACGAGTGCAATATCCAACTAATTATAACTGTCCCTAAAACCTATGGTATTTTCAGTGAATTTGTAAGGTTTTTTAAATGCTAATTTCTAACTATAACGTGCCTGAAACCTATGGTTTTTTCAGTGATATATATATATATATATATATATATATATATATATATATATATATATATATATATATATATATATATATATATTTTAGACAGTGGCCACAATCTTTGGCACCATTTGATGAATCTTCGCAAAACTTCCCAAAAAAGTTTGGGATTGTTAGAGATGGATATGTCAAGTAGGGCCCAAGAAAAAAGGGGGATCCCAAAATGCAATTTCCATAGGGAATTTTGAACAGCACTGCAGCCAAAAATGCTGAACAGAAGTACACCAAGTACATCGAATTTGGCAGATTTTTACCCAGAAAATTTCCTTTCTTGGATGTGGTCTGAATCTGTTCTTTGTATTTTTGAGAAACAAGGTTAAAAATGTATAGATATCTGGATGGTTGGGTACGTGGGAATCCCGCAGGCAGGCAATTTCAAATAGTAGAGCAATTAGATGGGCTGAGTGGGCTTTTATTGTTTCCCCATCAGCCGCCTTGCTACTGCAGGAGTGAGAAGCTCCAGAAAGTCCTGCATGCGCTCTGATTGGCTGGCCACAACATGTAGAGACATGTTTAGACTATTACAGGAGTCGGCTCCCGTGTCCTGAAAAAAAATCACAAAGTGAGATATAAGGGGGATGGGGTAGGGGTACCCTGACACCCTGGGCCGTGTGGAGAGGATCCCATAGGGACCCTGAGGTCAAATTGCAAATAAAAGTTTTTTGTTTGGGGTGCTGCGCTCTAACAGAACCTAGCACAGCCCCACTAAACACCAGAGGGAGTCCAGCGGGATCGAGAAAACAATTTTGTTTAAAAAAAAAAAAAAGTGAGGATTGGGGTCTGTTGGACTGTGGGGGGTTGGACGGCCGTGGTAGAGTGGTTGCAGGGCCCCGCCACATAATCCATCACCTGATTCATAATCTGTAGATTTTAACAAAAAAATGTCTTCCTAGCTCAAAAAACAAACTAATAACTTTGCAACATGTGTTAGTGCTCAATGGAAGGCCCTTCACAAAGGTTAACTGGTCATCTTTCAGTCACTTATTTCTGTATTTGGTGCGTAAATAGGTACTAATGAGGTGAAATCTTTGCCCAGACATAACTACCAGGTGTAAAAATTAAAAAAATCATGAAGTAATACTATCAAAACCAGTACTGCATTATGATGCATATGTTGTCTTTTCCTTAACTGACATTTTCACCTAACTATAATGTCACTTTAACACTTGTTTTTTTAAGTGAATATAAATATATACAATACAGTCAAAGAAAAGTTTCATAATGAACTGTCTAGGTGGCGGGCATGGGACTTCTCACTAACGATGAATACACATTTTTAAAAGTAGAACATCCTGTTATTCCCGTGCTTTACTTGATCCCAAAGATCCACAAACACGCTACCAACCCCCCCAGGGCGACCGATCATCTCCGCCATAGGGGAATTATTTGAAACTACATCTAAATATATAGACTTTTTCTTACAGGAACACTTTAGAAACCTACCCTCTTTCATCTTAGATACAGGTGACTTCCTTAAGAAAATATATGATGTCACATTGGATGACAACTATGTCTTTATGACTCTAGACGTGTCTTCATTGTACACCAGCATTCGACATGACCAAGGTTTGAAGGCTACCAAGCATTTTCTTGGTGCCAGACCCATCAGCGTTTACCAACATACAGTGATGTTATTGCAAATGAAGGAGTGGTGCCTGGACAATAATTATTTTTTCTTTGACAAGCATCTGTTCAAGCAAATCCAAGGGACAGCGATGGGCACTTGCTTCGCCTCCAGCTACGCGAACCTGCACATGGGTTGGTGGGAGGAGCAAGTGCTCATCTCAGAATTTGCCACAGAGTGGACTGATAACATCGTCCTCTGGGCTCGTTATATCGATGATCTTTTTGTCCTCTGGAGAGGTTCGTTAGACTCAGGAAGGGACTTTGCAGAACGCCTCAATTCCAATGACTTGAACTTGAGATTCACAAGCAAGATTAGCAAAACTGAGGTAGAATTCCTAGATTTGAGGGTCTTTGCCCTAAACGGTAAGATTCACACTCAAACGCACCGAAAAGAAACGGCTGGCAACTCCATCCTTCATGCGCGGAGTTTCCATCCGATCAAACTCCCGCAAAGTATCCCTTATGCCGAAAACTTGCACATTCAATCTCTGAGACAGGTTCAATCAGAGCTGGACCTTAGATTCCAACAGAGGGGATACAACCCAGGATTATTGAAGAGTACCAGAGCTAAAGTAGAGTCCTCAAGTAGGGAGGTGCTACTCTTCAAGGAAAAGGGGAACAAATCTGACACTCATGGCTCTATCAGAATGATAACAGGGTACAACACATACCACCAGAGAGTGAGGAGCATCCTCAAATCGCACTGGGACTTGATTCGCAGTGATCCGGTCATTGGACCATCGATGCCCAAACATCCTCTTCTCACCTTTAGAAGGGCAAAGTCCATGAGAGGTGAATTGTGCAACACTAGTCCTGAGATGACGCAGTCCGATTCCTGGTTTACATCTTCCCCGGGCTTCCATAAATGCCACAAGTGCAAGGCCTGTACCATCGGCCTGAATCTTAGTGAGTTTCATAGCCCACTGCACAATTCAACCATTACGATTCACCACTCCTACAACTGCAGAAGTGACTTTATGGTTTACGTGCTGCGATGCTCATGCCCGAAGGTATATGTGGGCAGTACCAAACACATGGTACACGTTAGGATCTTGCAACACTTACGTGCAATTGCCAAAGATGACAAAACATATCCCGTAGCTCGACACATACATGAGCAGCATGGGGGTAACTGCAGCGATCTGTCATTTTGTCATAGATTCGGTTCCTAAGCACGTGAGGGGTGGCAACAGGGAGCTCAAGCTGCATAGGTTAGAGTCCCGCTACATTATCATGCTCAGCAGTAAGATTCCCGTTGGCTTAAATTCGGACGAAGAGATGTACATACATCTGTAACACATACTTCCCTTGTTCCCAAGGGATTGCTTCCTGCTCCCTCTCAGCCTGGTATTAGTGCTTTAAGCCGCACGCAGAACTGCATTCTGCAGGTCACTTATTCATTTGTAATATTTGTTTCACTTGTTGTCATGTATAGCACATAATCACAAACACGGTTTTGGTACTCATCTTCACGTTATATATACACATTTATGTTTAGGATGGTTTAGAATGCTACAAGAGAACTTTTTCAATGTCATAGTGGCATGTAACCCGTAGAAGAGCCCATCAAGTATACGTGCAGGTATTGGACACTTGTCCGTGATATAGTACATTCTGTACAGGGTCATTTCAGGGCAGTCCACAGGCCCAATTGGGCATCACTTGAGCTTCTGGGAAGGAGTCCTTTGTTTCCAATACAGCCACAATGTCTGTAAAGCACTAGCTATGTATTTTTTTCATGGGGTACTGCCTAATCTCTATTATTTTGTGTAGCAGCAGGTACATTGTTGTTCTCTTGTTTCCACACGCAAGTCAGATTGTGGCATTAATCAAACACCAACTGGGTGTCTTGCAATGAACATCGACACTCTGCTTGTTGTAATATTCCATCCCTCATTGCATTTCTGTTTATTTATTTTTTCCAGGAATGCAGTATTATTTTTATTTTTTATTTTTCTGAGTACAATATTGTATATATAATTGTGGTGGAAATCTACAAAGTTCAAGCAAGGAGCGCCACCTTATATGGGGCAGAGCTCTGGGGGCACACTGTTGTTACTAATTTGAAGATGGTTGAGAATAATTTTATGAGGCAGCTAATAGGCCTACCCCTTATTCCCCTCAGGATGGACTTGGGTATTAGGCCCATAGATGAAGAAATTGCCCTAAGACACATTACATACTGGAGACGACTATGGGTGACTCCGGAATTGTCAGTCTTGAGGGATGAGCTGAAAGAGCTTTTATCTAACTGTGCTACCCATAAAATTCCGTGGCTCTGCCACATAAGGGATTCCGCCCTCAAGCTAGGTAGAGTGGAGCTGTGGAGGACTCCTGAGGTAGAGTCCTAGCGCCTTGAGACCCTCGCGGGTATGTAGTGCACTTTATAAGTGACATGATTGATTGATAGAGTGCGTCAGGGTCTCCAGGTTGGAGTTAGTTAATCACTACAGAAAGACCAACCTGATGGCTATTCACGAAAGTTCCCCTCGTAGTCGCCTAACCACAGAGTTCCTGCAAATTAAAGATCTATACAGCAAGGAAAATTTCCTGGACTTCATCTACCCCCCCATGGCTAGAAAATTGTATATGCAATTGCGAATAGGGACTCTACCATTACAGGCATACACTAGCAAATGGGGTAAAGAGTACTCGGGTGAATGTCCTGCTTGAAGTATAAAGAAGAGACTGACCAACATGTAGTGCTATTTTGTCCAGCTTACCTGCCAGCGCGCAAGTATTGGTTAGTCCAAGTATGCAAGAATTTAGGTTTTGTCCGCTGTGTAGAAGCGTTCAGAGTCCTAAAGTATGATACCCATCCACCAATTATTTTCGCTGTATCGCATTTTTTAAATTCTATGTGGCACACTCGGCGGGCCTTTTTAAAGTAGCTTCCCCTAGGGGAATCAGTGTGTTCGACTTATACAGATAGAGTAAATGTGTAGTTGAGTCTAGGGGATTATTATTTCTGTTTATATATTTCTTAATCTTGTGAATAACCTTTTTTTTTTAAGATCGCAGCTTAGTATGCGAGGGTTGTTTTTATTGTGTTTTTAAGGTCTGAAAAATATTTTGCATAATGTTATACCCCTAGCAAGATCTGCATTTACTGTTGTGTAAGTTGACACCTTGTGCAAAAAAGATAGTTATGAGCTGTTGAATTTTTTTATCTCATGTGTCATGTTTTATTGTAAATTGTGCTTTTATGGCCCATGAGGCCGAAATAAAGTTAATGAATGGAAAAAAAAAATGGTATATATAATTATGTTTACATCCCGACATGGCTTGGCAGTTCGGGCTGGACTGTTCCCATGAGGCACAGGGTCAGACTGATTTGCATATGGCCATGTCTGAACTGGGGTGGTGGAGTGAGCTAAAGAATGATGATGGATTAAACCCAGATCAGTTGACTGGGGGTGAGTGTTTGATTGGCTCAAACGTTCCGTCCATCATCCCCTTTTGTATCGCTTTGTTCGCCCTAAGTTGGCGGGGGTATGCCCAGACGTGGGTCCCTTGCTCACTTTGCCACTGGATTCAAGCAAGCCTGGCTGATGACGGCTGGAATGCCAGAAACCGGTCCTAGGATGCTTGTTTCCGGTCCAGGGAAGACATGGCTTGGCAGTTCGGGCTGGACTGTTCCCATGAGGCACAGGGTCAGACTGATTTGCATATGGCCATGTCTGAACTGGGGTGGTGGAGTGAGCTAAAGAATGATGATGGATTAAACCCAGATCAGTTGACTGGGGGTGAGTGTTTGATTGGCTCAAACGTTCCGTCCATCATCCCCTTTTGTATCGCTTTGTTCGCCCTAAGTTGGCGGGGGTATGCCCAGACGTGGGTCCCTTGCTCACTTTGCCACTGGATTCAAGCAAGCCTGGCTGATGACGGCTGGAATGCCAGAAACCGGTCCTAGGATGCTTGTTTCCGGTCCAGGGAAGACATGGCTTGGCAGTTCGGGCTGGACTGTTCCCATGAGGCACAGGGTCAGACTGATTTGCATATGGCCATGTCTGAACTGGGGTGGTGGAGTGAGCTAAAGAATGATGATGGATTAAACCCAGATCAGTTGACTGGGGGTGAGTGTTTGATTGGCTCAAACGTTCCGTCCATCATCCCCTTTTGTATCGCTTTGTTCGCCCTAAGTTGGCGGGGGTATGCCCAGACGTGGGTCCCTTGCTCACTTTGCCACTGGATTCAAGCAAGCCTGGCTGATGACGGCTGGAATGCCAGAAACCGGTCCTAGGATGCTTGTTTCCGGTCCAGGGAAGACATGGCTTGGCAGTTCGGGCTGGACTGTTCCCATGAGGCACAGGGTCAGACTGATTTGCATATGGCCATGTCTGAACTGGGGTGGTGGAGTGAGCTAAAGAATGATGATGGATTAAACCCAGATCAGTTGACTGGGGGTGAGTGTTTGATTGGCTCAAACGTTCCGTCCATCATCCCCTTTGTATCGCTTTGTTCGCCCTAAGTTGGCGGGGGTATGCCCAGACGTGGGTCCCTTGCTCACTTTGCCACTGGATTCAAGCAAGCCTGGCTGATGACGGCTGGAATGCCAGAAACCGGTCCTAGGATGCTTGTTTCCGGTCCAGGGAAGACATGGCTTGGCAGTTCGGGCTGGACTGTTCCCATGAGGCACAGGGTCAGACTGATTTGCATATGGCCATGTCTGAACTGGGGTGGTGGAGTGAGCTAAAGAATGATGATGGATTAAACCCAGATCAGTTGACTGGGGGTGAGTGTTTGATTGGCTCAAACGTTCCGTCCATCATCCCCTTTTGTATCGCTTTGTTCGCCCTAAGTTGGCGGGGGTATGCCCAGACGTGGGTCCCTTGCTCACTTTGCCACTGGATTCAAGCAAGCCTGGCTGATGACGGCTGGAATGCCAGAAACCGGTCCTAGGATGCTTGTTTCCGGTCCAGGGAAGACATGGCTTGGCAGTTCGGGCTGGACTGTTCCCATGAGGCACAGGGTCAGACTGATTTGCATATGGCCATGTCTGAACTGGGGTGGTGGAGTGAGCTAAAGAATGATGATGGATTAAACCCAGATCAGTTGACTGGGGGTGAGTGTTTGATTGGCTCAAACGTTCCGTCCATCATCCCCTTTGTATCGCTTTGTTCGCCCCTAAGTTGGCGGGGGTATGCCCAGACGTGGGTCCCTTGCTCACTTTGCCACTGGATTCAAGCAAGCCTGGCTGATGACGGCTGGAATGCCAGAAACCGGTCCTAGGATGCTTGTTTCCGGTCCAGGGAAGACATGGCTTGGCAGTTCGGGCTGGACTGTTCCCATGAGGCACAGGGTCAGACTGATTTGCATATGGCCATGTCTGAACTGGGGTGGTGGAGTGAGCTAAAGAATGATGATGGATTAAACCCAGATCAGTTGACTGGGGGTGAGTGTTTGATTGGCTCAAACGTTCCGTCCATCATCCCCTTTTGTATCGCTTTGTTCGCCCTAAGTTGGCGGGGGTATGCCCAGACGTGGGTCCCTTGCTCACTTTGCCACTGGATTCAAGCAAGCCTGGCTGATGACGGCTGGAATGCCAGAAACCGGTCCTAGGATGCTTGTTTCCGGTCCAGGGAAGACATGGCTTGGCAGTTCGGGCTGGACTGTTCCCATGAGGCACAGGGTCAGACTGATTTGCATATGGCCATGTCTGAACTGGGGTGGTGGAGTGAGCTAAAGAATGATGATGGATTAAACCCAGATCAGTTGACTGGGGGTGAGTGTTTGATTGGCTCAAACGTTCCGTCCATCATCCCCTTTTGTATCGCTTTGTTCGCCCTAAGTTGGCGGGGGTATGCCCAGACGTGGGTCCCTTGCTCACTTTGCCACTGGATTCAAGCAAGCCTGGCTGATGACGGCTGGAATGCCAGAAACCGGTCCTAGGATGCTTGTTTCCGGTCCAGGGAAGACATGGCTTGGCAGTTCGGGCTGGACTGTTCCCATGAGGCACAGGGTCAGACTGATTTGCATATGGCCATGTCTGAACTGGGGTGGTGGAGTGAGCTAAAGAATGATGATGGATTAAACCCAGATCAGTTGACTGGGGGTGAGTGTTTGATTGGCTCAAACGTTCCGTCCATCATCCCCTTTTGTATCGCTTTGTTCGCCCTAAGTTGGCGGGGGTATGCCCAGACGTGGGTCCCTTGCTCACTTTGCCACTGGATTCAAGCAAGCCTGGCTGATGACGGCTGGAATGCCAGAAACCGGTCCTAGGATGCTTGTTTCCGGTCCAGGGAAGACATGGCTTGGCAGTTCGGGCTGGACTGTTCCCATGAGGCACAGGGTCAGACTGATTTGCATATGGCCATGTCTGAACTGGGGTGGTGGAGTGAGCTAAAGAATGATGATGGATTAAACCCAGATCAGTTGACTGGGGGTGAGTGTTTGATTGGCTCAAACGTTCCGTCCATCATCCCCTTTTGTATCGCTTTGTTCGCCCTAAGTTGGCGGGGGTATGCCCAGACGTGGGTCCCTTGCTCACTTTGCCACTGGATTCAAGCAAGCCTGGCTGATGACGGCTGGAATGCCAGAAACCGGTCCTAGGATGCTTGTTTCCGGTCCAGGGAAGACATGGCTTGGCAGTTCGGGCTGGACTGTTCCCATGAGGCACAGGGTCAGACTGATTTGCATATGGCCATGTCTGAACTGGGGTGGTGGAGTGAGCTAAAGAATGATGATGGATTAAACCCAGATCAGTTGACTGGGGGTGAGTGTTTGATTGGCTCAAACGCTCCGTCCATCATCCCCTTTTGTATCGCTTTGTTCGCCCTAAGTTGGCGGGGTATGCCCAGACGTGGGTCCCTTGCTCACTTTGCCACTGGATTCAAGCAAGCCTGGCTGATGACGGCTGGAATGCCAGAAACCGGTCCTAGGATGCTTGTTTCCGGTCCAGGGAAGACATGGCTTGGCAGTTCGGGCTGGACTGTTCCCATGAGGCACAGGGTCAGACTGATTTGCATATGGCCATGTCTGAACTGGGGTGGTGGAGTGAGCTAAAGAATGATGATGGATTAAACCCAGATCAGTTGACTGGGGGTGAGTGTTTGATTGGCTCAAACGTTCCGTCCATCATCCCCTTTTGTATCGCTTTGTTCGCCCCTAAGTTGGCGGGGTATGCCCAGACGTGGGTCCCTTGCTCACTTTGCCACTGGATTCAAGCAAGCCTGGCTGATGACGGCTGGAATGCCAGAAACCGGTCCTAGGATGCTTGTTTCCGGTCCAGGGAAGACATGGCTTGGCAGTTCGGGCTGGACTGTTCCCATGAGGCACAGGGTCAGACTGATTTGCATATGGCCATGTCTGAACTGGGGTGGTGGAGTGAGCTAAAGAATGATGATGGATTAAACCCAGATCAGTTGACTGGGGGTGAGTGTTTGATTGGCTCAAACGTTCCGTCCATCATCCCCTTTTGTATCGCTTTGTTCGCCCTAAGTTGGCGGGGGTATGCCCAGACGTGGGTCCCTTGCTCACTTTGCCACTGGATTCAAGCAAGCCTGGCTGATGACGGCTGGAATGCCAGAAACCGGTCCTAGGATGCTTGTTTCCGGTCCAGGGAAGACATGGCTTGGCAGTTCGGGCTGGACTGTTCCCATGAGGCACAGGGTCAGACTGATTTGCATATGGCCATGTCTGAACTGGGGTGGTGGAGTGAGCTAAAGAATGATGATGGATTAAACCCAGATCAGTTGACTGGGGGTGAGTGTTTGATTGGCTCAAACGTTCCGTCCATCATCCCCTTTTGTATCGCTTTGTTCGCCCTAAGTTGGCGGGGGTATGCCCAGACGTGGGTCCCTTGCTCACTTTGCCACTGGATTCAAGCAAGCCTGGCTGATGACGGCTGGAATGCCAGAAACCGGTCCTAGGATGCTTGTTTCCGGTCCAGGGAAGACATGGCTTGGCAGTTCGGGCTGGACTGTTCCCATGAGGCACAGGGTCAGACTGATTTGCATATGGCCATGTCTGAACTGGGGTGGTGGAGTGAGCTAAAGAATGATGATGGATTAAACCCAGATCAGTTGACTGGGGGTGAGTGTTTGATTGGCTCAAACGTTCCGTCCATCATCCCCTTTGTATCGCTTTGTTCGCCCCTAAGTTGGCGGGGTATGCCCAGACGTGGGTCCCTTGCTCACTTTGCCACTGGATTCAAGCAAGCCTGGCTGATGACGGCTGGAATGCCAGAAACCGGTCCTAGGATGCTTGTTTCCGGTCCAGGGAAGACATGGCTTGGCAGTTCGGGCTGGACTGTTCCCATGAGGCACAGGGTCAGACTGATTTGCATATGGCCATGTCTGAACTGGGGTGGTGGAGTGAGCTAAAGAATGATGATGGATTAAACCCAGATCAGTTGACTGGGGGTGAGTGTTTGATTGGCTCAAACGTTCCGTCCATCATCCCCTTTTGTATCGCTTTGTTCGCCCTAAGTTGGCGGGGGTATGCCCAGACGTGGGTCCCTTGCTCACTTTGCCACTGGATTCAAGCAAGCCTGGCTGATGACGGCTGGAATGCCAGAAACCGGTCCTAGGATGCTTGTTTCCGGTCCAGGGAAGACATGGCTTGGCAGTTCGGGCTGGACTGTTCCCATGAGGCACAGGGTCAGACTGATTTGCATATGGCCATGTCTGAACTGGGGTGGTGGAGTGAGCTAAAGAATGATGATGGATTAAACCCAGATCAGTTGACTGGGGGTGAGTGTTTGATTGGCTCAAACGTTCCGTCCATCATCCCCTTTTGTATTACATCCCGACATAAGCAGCATATTGTTGGCATATTTATTTTTCAATGTATGATTTTGAATACATGCATATCAGTTTTGACATGTTTAGCTGTTTCAACATAGTATGTCTTCCGTGTTCATTACCTCTCATGTGGTAACAGGTAGCATTTAAGGGCCTGACAATGGCGGCCTCGCTATGTGAGCAAGGTGGCTGTGTCCACCGAAACGCGTCATTCCATCTGATGTCATCGTCTGCCTGAATAAACATTTTCTGTTTGGATTCCTGTTGCCCGGTGCCTGCTTTTCGCCAAAGAAGTGGCAGGACTTCTCATGATATATATATATATATATATAATATTATCTACTGGCGGTCGCCAGTAGATAGTTATAGTTACAACCTATTATCCATAGGAAATCCGCGACATTCTATTTGAAATAACTCTCTTGCCGGTTGACGTATCTTCGCAAAATTTTCAAACTTTGTGGCCCGCTCCGGTCCGCTCCTACCCTGAAAGTCTCGGGGGATTCGTCAAGCGGGGGCCGAGAAAAAGGGGGGTCCCAAAACGCGTTTTCCCCATGCAATTTTCCATAGGAAACTTTAGACACGGCTACAGCCCGAACTGCTGAACGGAATTACACCAAATTTGGCAAAGAGGTAGTTCTTGGTTCAGAAAGAACCCTTTTGTTAAATGGTGTAAATCCGTTCAGTAGTTGCTGAGAAAATGAAAAGTAAAAAAGATAGATATATCTAGGGCCGCGGATCCTCCCGAGCACGAGCTTTATGTTAATTGGCTGTCAACACTCCAAATCAGGAAGTGTTGGCAGCCATTTTGTCCCTCGGTAGAACCGAGGGACAGAAACAAGTGCGCAAAGCGCACAAAGGGGGCAGGGTAGAAACACCCTGACCCCTAGGTCTGCTCAGGGGTCCCACAAGGACCCCTGGGCAAAAAAAATGTTTTTTTTTAAAAATCGGCAGGATGCGCTCAGGGAGCGCGAACCCTGCCGGAAAAAATCGAAGCGCGGTCTCCCGCGCTCGATAGTTACTGGCCCCGGGTGGGCCAAGTCCCGGGGCATGCTGGGGGGGTTAATTTTATGTGTGGGGGCCTCTAAGGCCTCCCAAGCCCCGGGGACCACCACCCCCGGGGCTTTATGTAGAATGGTGCGGGAGGGCTCTGAGCTCTTCCGCAGCCCCGGGGACCACCACCTCCCCGTGGCTTCTTTTTTTAATTAAAAACCTGTGTGGGGGCTCCAGCCCCCACACGCCCGGGACCACCACCTCCCCGGGGCACTAAGAAAATTACAATGGGGGTCCGTTTTGGACTCCCAGAGCCCCGGGACCACCACCTCCCCGGGGCTGTGCACTGAATGGGAGGGGGCCGCGCGGCCCCCTCCTGGAGCCCTTGATGGCCCTGGGGACCACCACCCCCAGGGCCGGCTCCTGCAGTGTCCCGGGGTGCCTACCCCCGGTACACTGCTGTTTGCAATGACAGGACGGGAGCCTCGCGGCTCCCGTCCTGTCATTGCAAACTTGCTTTGGATATTGGAAGAGAGAGCAGGAAACCTGCTCTCCTTCCAATATCCAAAGCCGATTGCTTTTCCACATGGGGAGCAGCATGTCAGCTGCTCCCCATGTGGAACAGCAATGCCGGCTCCCAAGGGACGTGGGGAGCCGGCGGGACTGTGGGGGATTGGGGACCCCCCCACAGTCCCCAACGGAGAGGGCCAGCCCCGGGGGATGGGGACCCCGGGGCAAGTAGTGGCCTGAGGAGGGGGGCCACGCAAAAAAAATAAAAAAACGAAAAAATGGAAAGGCCGGCCCCGGGGGATGGGGTCCCCGGGGCCTTAAATGGCCTGAGGAGGGGGCCACGCAGCCCCCTCCCAAGAAAATAAAAAAAGGCCATGCCCCGGGGATGGGGTCCCCAGGGCCAATACAGGCCCAGGGAAGGGGGCCACGCGGCCCCTTCCCGTTTTTTTTTTAAATTAAATTAAAAAAGGGGTAAGGCCCTGGGGATGGGGTCCCCAGGGCCTAAAAATAGGAAAAGGAAGGGGGCTACACAGCCCCCCTTCAGGGGGGAAACAAAAAAAACGATCGGGCCCACAGGCCCCGCCCCTTCCTTCACCACTCTGCAAACGCGACCCCTGGCGCGTTTGCAGAGGGGGAACGAATTCCCCTTGAATACTGGGGGTCAACTAGCCCACCAGCAACCTCCAGTATGCGCCAGGGGCTGCCTTGCAGAGAGGTGTACAGAGGCCACGCCCCTTTTACACCTCTCTGCAACGCAGCTCTATGGCGCTTTTGGAGGTATATGGTGGGCTAGTTGCACCCCAGGGACCCTCAGGATTCAAGGGGAGTTAATCCCCGACTTAAAACGCGCCACGGGCGCGTTTGCACAGTGGTGATGGGAGGGGCGGGGCTTCAGGTGACATGTGTTCAAACAGGCCCCGTGGCGCGTTTTAAGATGGGGAATTAAATCCTCTTCAATCCTGAGGGTCCCTGGGGGCCAACTAGCCCAACAGGTACGTCCAGAAAGCGCCACAGAGCTGCGTTGCAGAGAGGTGTAAAAGGGGTGTGGCCTCTGTACATGTCTCTGCAACGCAGCCCCTGGCGCATACTGGAGGTTCCTGGTGGGCTAGTTGGCCCGTAGGGACCCTCATGATTCAAGGGGACTTAATCCCCCAACTTAAAACGCACCACGGGGCGCGTTTGCACAGATGTCACCTCAGGCCCCGCCCCTCCCTTCACCATTGTGCAAATATTCCTCTAAAATCAGCCGAAATCCGAATTCCGATTTACTCACCTGTTATCAGGAGAGACCTCAGTGCTGCATCTTTCAGCCCAGTACTGATCCTCAAAAGTAATTTTAACCGTACTTACCGGTAACTTGAATTTCCTTCATAGGCTAACATTGACTGGTTTCACTTGGAAATTCTTCTAAGTGTGGAGTTTTGGAACTTTAAAATATTCCTCTAAAATCAGCCGAAATACGAATTCCGATTTACTCACCTGTTATCAGGAGAGACCTCAGTGCTGCTCCTCAAAAGTAATTTTAACCGTACTTACCAGTAACTTGAATTTCCTTCCATAGGATATCATTGCCTGCTTTTTGCTGAAAAAGTTTCTAAGTGTTGATTTTTGAAACATACAAATATTCCTCTAAAATCAGCCGAAATCCGAATTCTGATTTACTCACCTGTTATCAGGAGAGACCTCAGTGCTGCATCTTTCAGCCCAGTACTGATCCTCAAAAGTAATTTTAACCGTACTTACCGGTAACTTGAATTTCCTTCATAGGCTAACATTGACTGGTTTCACTTGGAAATTCTTCTAAGTGTGGAGTTTTGGAACTTTAAAATATTCCTCTAAAATCAGCCGAAATACGAATTCCGATTTACTCACCTGTTATCAGGAGAGACCTCAGTGCTGCATCTTTCAGCCCAGTACTGATCCTCAAAAGTAATTTTAACCGTACTTACCGGTAACTTGAATTTCCTTCATAGGCTAACATTGACTGGTTTCACTTGGAAATTCTTCTAAGTGTTGATTTTTGAAACATACAAATATTCCTCTAAAATCAGCCGAAATCCGAATTCTGATTTACTCACCTGTTATCAGGAGAGACCTCAGTGCTGCATCTTTCAGCCCAGTACTGATCCTCAAAAGTAATTTTAACCGTACTTACCAGTAACTTGAATTTCCTTCCATAGGATATCATTGCCTGCTTTTTGCTGAAAAAGTTTCTAAGTGTTGATTTTTGAAACATACAAATATTCCTCTAAAATCAGCCGAAATCCGAATTCTGATTTACTCACCTGTTATCAGGAGAGACCTCAGTGCTGCATCTTTCAGCCCAGTACTGATCCTCAAAAGTAATTTTAACCGTACTTACCGGCAACTTGAATTTCCTTCATAGGCTAACATTGACTGATGTCACTTGGAAATTCCTTCTATAGTGCTAGAGTTTTGAACTTTAAAATGTTCCTCTAAAAATCAGTTCAGAAATACGAATTCCGATTTACTCACCTGTTATCAGGAGAGACTTCAGTGCTGCATCTTTCAGCCCAGTACTGGTCCTGGAAAAGTACTCTTAACTATATAACAGCCGAAATACGAATTCCGATTTACTCACCTGTTATCAGGAGAGACCTCAGTGCTGCATCTTTCAGCCCAGTACTGGTCCTGAAAAGTAATTTTAACCGTACTTACCAGTAACTTGAATTTCCTTCATAGGCTAACATTGACTGGTTTCACTTGGAAATTCTTCTAAGTGTGGAGTTTTGGAACTTTATAATATTCCTCTAAAATCAACCAAAGTACGAATTCCAATTTACTCACCTGTTATCAGGAGAGAACCCAGTGCTGCATCTTTTAGCCCAGCACTGACCCTGAAAAGTAATTTTAACCGTACTTACCAGTAACTTATATTTTCTTCCATAGGAATCCATTGTCTGGTTTTCAGCAGAAAACTTTCAAAGTGTCGATTTTCACAAACTACAAATATTCCTTAAAAATCGCCTGTATGACTTAAACGCATTCTTTCAACTGTTTACAGGAGATGCACCAGTGCTGGATCCAGGATCCAACACTGAGTAAGAAAAAGTAACGATAACAGTTTTTACCTGCTAAGTGAATTTCCTTCCATAGGATAACATTGGTGATTCTATGAGAAAAAGTTTCTAAGTGTCAACTTTTAAAATACAATAATATTCCTTAAAAATCACTACTGTAACCAAAACGCTTTTACTCAACTGTTTACAGGAGATGTCCCAGGACTGAATCTAGGATCCAGTCCTGTGGTTAGAAAAGTAATCCATAAAGTAACTAATTGCATTTAACTAGAAATTCACATTGAGCTGAATGTTGCATTGTGTTTGAAAATGTGTTGCCCATTGCAACAACTGTAACTACTGTACTTAAAAGTCTATTGCCTATGTGCAAAGTATTTAAACTAAAGTAATTCATTCTGAGAAAGTATTTTTTGTAATGTAATGTATAATGTAATTACAATGTAATTTAAAAATAAAATATGTAAAAAAAAATTGTTTCTAAACAATTTGGAAATCAGTATGAAAAAAATTTATATAACAATTAATACATTTAAAAATTGTCATTTACAAAACCTTTGAAATTCACTGAAAAAACCGTAGGTTTCAGACATGTTATAGTTACAAATTAGCATTTAAAAAACCTTTGAAATTCACTGAAAAAACCATAGGTTTCAGGGACGTTATAGTTACAAATTAGCATTTAAAAACCTTTGAAATTCACTGAAAAAACCATAGGTTTTAGGGACAGTTATAGTTATTTGGACATTGCACTCGTACAAAACCCGTGAAATTCCCCCGTTATAGTTAGTCCAGCTAACTATAACTCGCGCCCCCGCAATGCACTGCTGATGACGTCACATATTACATCACTCATGACATGGTCAGTGACATCACTGATGACATCACTGACATCTCCTAGTGCTTGTTCTCCACAGCATTGAGCTTCCTGGTTGAGAGGTTTCAACTCCAGCGGTAACAAAGGAATATTTGTTTTCAGTACCTCTGGAAAATTCTTTGCCTCACAGGGGGCAGGTCACCAGCGTGGCCGAGCCTGTTTTTTCACCAGATAGTATTTTAATAAAGACCCAGGCGATTGACTGTGAGGCAGTGAGTAGGTCCTCCTGCTACTCCACTTCTCCTTTTGAGTGGTGTGTTCTGGCTCTTGTCCTCTATACGCCCGTGTGTTTGGCACAATCACAAAAAGAGATATACAAAAACAACAGCAGAAACTAAAGAGGGTATGTGTACTCAGAAGAGACACTGCCTAATAATAGTGAGAGAGTTGGAACTTCCTGAATTCCTGAATATACATCAAACCAATTACTTTAGCCAATGAAATGATGTAGTTTCTGTCAGTCACAGGTACCGTGGTACCATTGTCGAGGTATTGCTGTATCAGGACACCTAAAAATGCAGAAGTTTCACTAAAACCTTCAAAACAAATTCTTTATTTGGGCCTGTGAGGGAACGCCCCCAAGGTTCAAAGTTTAAACATAAGTACTCCTTCAAAATGAATACAACTTTTTATATTAAGTTCTGGGTCCCGCAAATAGGTAAAGATCCTGCCACGAATGACACAACACTCCTTCACTGGCTCTATGGGTCCTACAGAAGTACTGTGGTAAGTAATGGGGGATAAAACAAATACAATGAAGCAGCCATTTGATTGGCCACAAAGTGAACAGTATTTAAAACACGCCCATAGGCTATATATAAGCACCGGAAGCAAGTTCCTGAATATCAGTTGCCTCTGGTATTTGAGAGAATGAGGTGGGAAAAAATTCGATCTCCTGTTGAATTCCGGGCACAAGATTAGCACACCCCGAAAAACTTTAGATGTGCTTTGATAATATTTTAAACATTTGTGTTCACGGAGGTTAGGTGTAGTTAGAGGTTAGGTTTAAACACCTATATAGGCCTCCCACATAATAACAAAATATATCAGCTAGATCCAAGTAGAAAGCAAACCATGGTAGATGGGAGATGTGCCTTCTCTAGGTTTATTCACAAAACATTACTGAAAATTAGGCACTTGCATAAATCAATGCCTACATTCTACTTTGAAAGACGGAGGCTGCAACTTGTGAACCTTGCCAGTTCTTCGTGCTCAGCATATGCAGGGCTATATTTGTAAGGGTGAGCAAGGCTCTTTCCAAGAAACACTGAAGACCCTGCAGATAGCGCAGATTCAACGAAAGACATCACTATCCAGCTTGATGACCTTAAATCCATACTCTGAATATGGACATACTTGCTCAAACGAGGACCAGCTCATCTAAACAAAAGTCTTCAGCCTCCTTGCACACAAGGCTTCCGTAACAGCGAGCCCATCAGGGGCTGGAAGAGAAATTGAGATGTCTACATATCCTGGAATCCTTCACGACCCTAGAGACTTTTTGCAGTACATAATTATCACTATGTAAAACATCATGTTACAAAATCATCAGCTGTGCAGCAGAGCTCTCATCAAGGACCCTACCAAGCACTGTTATCTCTGAAAAAGGGGGCACAGCCAGCAAGCAAAAGCACAGCAAGTATTTCTGTGAGCTCCGCCACATCACCCCAGGCATGCCTGAATCAAACAGTATTGCTGGTCCTCAGAACTGATTGAAATATGCCACTGTATGAAGGAAACCAATCTGCAAGCTGGGATGAAAAGAATCACTCAGGGTGCTCTGTCCGTTCTAAGGATGCTGCCATCCCCAGCATGAAGCCAGTTTCAAACCACCATTAGAATCCACCCATCTCCTCTGCTGGCCAGCATGCCTGTGATCTCACTGGAGACAAACTGGGCAGCTTGCAGGTGGAGGGATCTAGCGAGGCACTGGGACTGTAGTGACCAGCACGATCTACTGATCAGAGAGGAGAACCAGCCACACCCACTGTAGAATGGCAACACTACAGGAACCACCATGGCAGTCCATAGAGCCCCAAAAACAGAAGCCTTCAGGGCCTGCAAGTTGATGACAATGGCCCCCTCTGGGGGCCTAGAGGCCTACCAACAGCTAAACCTGTGAAGACATGACACCTTCTTTCTATAGAGGGATATTCAGATGCTGGAGCTGATGCCGCACCATATTCTCCCAGTTGATTGGGAACTGAAAACGACACTGAGAAGCTGGTAACCCTCAGTGTGAGGGGAGATCTGTATTTAAGCAACCTTGTCCTACATATCTGTAATTTTTCACACTACCTTTATAAGTCGTTGTCTCAGGCCCATCCCAACATTTGCTTTGATCAACAATTGTTTTTTTAAATGTTCCAAAGGATATTATTTGAAAAGTTGTTAGCACTGAAAAGACCTACAAATGATTTCCAATAACCGATTGGAGCTGTCTCAACTCCTTTGTGGGAGATCAATGACAAACCGCTTTGTTGAATCAATATGCATGTTCAGCCATTACAGAATCTGTTTCATAAATGTAGTTCTTGGAAAAATAAAGCGAACAATTTGAGGACAAGAAGGGCTGGAATAAGTTAAAATTAATTCAACAGATGCTATTTACAATAATAAAATGTGTTTCATTCTCGCAATGAGCTGCAAGATTTGCAGCATCAACACATTAGCAAAACTAACAGATTGCGCATACTACTCTGCAGAGTTTACGCATCGCCAGTTTCTCTATGCAGCCTACGTCTTAACAGCAAGGCACCAGAGTACAGTGATGGAACTGAATGTCTTTTCTGGCCATTTTATAGGAGAGTGTACTGTTGTACAGAATGGACAAGCTGCCCAGTATCAAGATTTAGTGGATGCTTGGGCAGGAAGTCAAAACGTGAATCAAAATTTAAAACAAATGAGACTGTTACATCTATCTTCTCTGTAATTTGCCAAAAACGGATGCCCTCGGCAGAAGTATTGCTTTGTAATGTATTGTTTCCAAATGTTAAGGTCCTTCGTGAGTAATTTAGTGCTGTGAGGGGGGGCGGTTTCCCTTCACCTCTAAGAATGCTTAACTCTCCTTCTGGTCTGGGTTTGATAGGCTGTTAGTGGCGCACAACTTGTATTATCAGCACCTCAACACAATACCAGCATCCTTCAATAAGCGTATTCCATGTTTTTTCTTTTTGTTTATGTTTGCCTTCTTGTGTTAATAGTATAAAACGTACCATCCTTCCCTGTGCAGTTTCAGACATAGTCGCAAATGATGTGCGTATTTAAAAAAAATTACGTTGTTAGGAAGAAACAAAGCACAGTAAAGTTGCTGCTTGTTCCTTTATGAGTAAATCAAATGGCTGTTAACATTGTGATTTGAGGTCAATATGAACAGTGTGCTTTTTTGTATACATTTTCTTCATTTTACCCTAGGATTTGGGTACTCATACGCTCTTCACCACAATCCCTCCAGAAGGATCCTGTAGTGTCGTGAGACTATGTGCGCTAGGACCCTTGTGGATCTCGACATACTCAACAGAGGAATTATGTAACTTGCTGGGAGGTGTTAAAGTATGGTTATTAACAGTTATGACACAATCGGAGTGCAGTGTATGATAGTATGCTGAGGAATAAAGAAGTCTGTAAAAGAACTCTGTGTGTGGCATATTTATTTGCATGCTCCCGGGCTGGAGAGGATGCTACATCTGGTGACGAGTAGGGGATGTGCGCCCCGAAGAAACAAGACTGCTCTCCCTGAGAGTTTGCAACGATACAGAAAACTGCTTGTGCGTGCCACATGTGCCCAAAGCAATGAGAAGCAGTTCGAAGATGAAGTGTGTGGATTCAAAGCCCCACTCCAGCTCAGACACAGCCATTGAAGAAATTGAAGGCCCTACCAAGGAACATGTTATGTTATGTTAATCGCACTTGTAGAGCGCACGGTTACCCTGGGGTGTCCTGGCGCTAAGCACTGGTAACTAGGGACAGAAGAATGTATACTACTGAGAGAAGAGCCAAGTCTTCAGCCCCTTCCTAAAGGAAAGGAGATCCGGGGCGTTCCTGAGATGGAAGGGAAGCTCATTCCATGCCCTAGAAGCACAGTTGATAAAGATCCTGCCTCCCCAGTTGACTCTCTTAAATGGGGGGACTTGAGCAAATTTAGCTCCTGTGGAGCGTAACATTCTTCCCGGGACGTACCATTGGAATTTACGCCTAAGGAAATCAGGTCCTGTTCCATTAATTGCCTTAAAAACGGTGCAAAGTGCCTTAAAGCGAACCCTTTGTTTCACCAGGAGCCAATGAAGTTGTTTCAGTTCCTTTTTAACAGAGACAAATTTTGGAGTTCCTGACAACAATCTGGCGGCTGCGTTTTGGGCCAGTTGGAGCCGATTGATGTGCTGCTTTTGAGCATTGAGATATAGCCCATTGCAATAGTCCAGGCGCGACATTATAAGGGCCGTTATCACTGTCTTGAGGCTGTTATCAGACAGGAAGAATTTGATTTTTCTTATAATTCTTAAGGCCACAAAGCAGGCCGAGATAACCTTCGAAAGCCCACCAAAAACCCACTAGTTAGGCCACGAGAAGAGAGACTGCGCCATAACACAGAGCCATCATCTTTACAAAGTGAAACACTAAAGGCAGTCACAACCAGACACGATGCAAAAAGCTAAAGGCAGCGACGACCAAGTGCGAGAGACAAAACCGTTACTTATCGTAAAAAAAAATGTCGCCTTAAGACCTCCGATCGAGCGTGATGACCCAAGTGCAAGCACATGGTCAGTGCTTGCAGAAGTGACAAGTATGGGAGAACAGCGATAGTCGTCCGAACGGCACATGCTTTCAATGGCAGTAGAAAAGGGCACGAAATACGATGCAGCTGTGTTCCTGAAACCAGCACCGCCATTCGACACCGCGAAGAAGCAGAATATTGGCACCAGGCGGACTACATGGATCAAGACGTTAGATTATTTCAAATATGCGCTGGAATAAGCTGATGATAAGAAAATCATTAAGTACTTAAAGAAGCTTGCTGGTGATGGCGTGAAAGAAGTGATTAAGAAAATATTACAAGCTGATGCAGTATCATACCATCAAATCAAGGAAGCTTTGGAAGCCAAGTACACTCTAATGCCAAATGTGGACTATGAAAGGTACATTTTCAGTCAAGCACGATAACAAGCTGGTGAAACGATGGATGACTTTCATGATAGACTTTGCGTGCTTATCAAACTCTGCAAGTTCAGTGAATTCAATGATGACAAAACCGTGCACCTTAGAGTCATCAATGGTTGTCTTTCAGACTCGTTCAGAATATGCATGTTGAGAGAGACACTCAGTTTAGAGAAAGTGCTAATGGCCATGAGGGCAGAAGAAAGTGCAGATCAACAGGCCGCTGATATGGAAGCTGGAATAGCGCAAGGTGAATCAGTGTTGATCATGAAAAGCAGGCATAAACACAAGGTAGATGCAGACACGTCGATGTATCCGAAGAAAAAGAAATTGTGTTTCTAATGTGGATTTCCATTTCCCCATAAAGGCAAATGTGCAGCCATAGGACAGACGTGCAGAGGTTGCAGGAAATAAAACCACTTTATAACAGTTTGCAAAGTGAAAGAGAAACCAAATACGTTACAGCGAGAAGAGAAAATGCATGCCAGAAGGTTCCAGAAGCATTCTCACCATGCCCACAAGGCCAAAAAGCAACATCAGTTACGACAAGTAGAAACCAGACAAAGTTGATTGTTGTCAAGTTCATCCTAAAAAGGCTCTTCAGCGTTATTATCAAGTGCAAGTGAAGAAGGTGGATGTGCAATGATCGGATTTATTTATTTATTTTATTTGAAGAGTTTTATATAGCGCTGGCTAGACCCGGAGGTATCAGAGCGCTTTACACGAGGATCCGCGAGTTACGAGGAACAAAATTACATCAGTTACAGGAGGCAAGTAAAACATAGGAGAAAAACAGTGAATCAATAATAACATGAGTTGTTAGCGCCTACATAGACAAGATACACGTCCAATGAGGTATGGAAGTTGGAGGGGGAATGGTAAAAAAAGGGGTAAGGAATGTAGATCAGGTCAGGAAGACTCGGCTGGAAGGGGGAGGCAGCCACAGGAACAAGGAGGGAGGAGGTGTGGGGGGGAAAGGAAACACAGCGGAGAGACAAGGAAGAACTATGTCCAATGTCCGGCTAGGTAGGTGACGGCTGAGGGGGTGAGCCCAAAGCCAATCTCCTCTTTAGCTGCCTATACAGCTCCACCGGGCATCGGCCATGTTGATCGGGCTCCGCGTTCAGTAAAACATATATTGATTCCGCACGGGGGGCATTGTCTCTTCTTCAGCCACTCTATTCCTATTGTGGTCGTTTTTATAATAGTTTTATTCCAGACATTTTAGATGATATTAAGTCTATTGAGTTAATGTCTGATCTAGAGATCAAATTAAGGTTCTTTGCCTTGGGTTTAGTAGTTCTGTTACAAATACTCTGTTGCTAGTCGCCATCTTAAGGTCAGGCAGATCAGTAATAGGGAATTAAGGCATTGGGCCCCTTTTTGGTGGCCATTTTGAAGTCAGGCTGTTCACAAGTAATACTTAATGAATCATAAAAAGTAAGAAAATATGCCCCTTACTTCGAGATAATTCTCTTTTCTTTTTAGTATTTCTATAGTGGAGGTACAGTGATTTGCTTCAGGCTCCCTCAGGTGTCGGTCTTGCAGATCGCGGTAAACGTTTCCGAGTACAGCGTGCTCTCCGATGATCCCTAAGCACGGAAACCCCGCAGACGTGAAGAAGAAAAAAGAAGCAAGTTGTTGGGCTGCCGCCTCAATGTGAGCCGCGAGACGAGTCTGTGAAGCTGCTGGACTCTTCTCTGCCATGACCGCTTTTCACTAGAGCAGCAAACACACACCGCTAAGCATCTTGCACGTTGTGCGTCGTTAATGACTCAAGTGTTTCAAAAACGCAACAAACTCTCGCGGCAAACAGCCACCGCTGTGGCAGGCTAACTCCCCGCAGAACCTCCCAAACAGGCTGTACTGTACGTCTTTCTTACCGCAGCGCCGGTCTCACTTCTGCTGCAGGACTCTTGGAGTCGCCCCTGGCGGAGGAGACCCTCCAACACTCTTTATGGTATCGACCAAGGAACGACAGGCACATGTAGGTTTGACTGCTTGCAAGGACGAACAAAAGAAAAAGGAAAATCACCAAACGAAACAACCAAATTCATTTGGACACTGCCCCAAGATTACAATAAGGGTCAACGGCTGCCCCATAACCTTTATCATACACAGTGGTGTGTCGATTAACATCATGCCAGTTGAAATGTTCAATAGCTTGTCTCCTGTGCCACGCCTCAACCTGTCAAACACAAAGGTATACACATCAGCTACTTCTAAAACGTCAAGGGTCATTCACAGCGACATTACCACATAAAGCAGTATCAGTGCAAGCGCCAATTCACGTTCTTTAAGTAACTTCGTCCAGTGCATGCCTACTCAGTTTTGCCGCTGCTGCTGACATGGGACTGATATCTCTTTATTACAACCTCCACATTCACTCTTAGATTGGGATCAGTTCCCTTCACTGTTTCATGGCCTAGGAAGGCTCAAGACAATAAAGGTGCGATTTCATATTAATGAGGACATTCGCCCTGTTGCCCAGGGGCACCGCAGAGTCGCTTTCCACTTGCAAAAAGACATTGAGAAAGAACTAAAAACGCTGTTGAAGTATGATATCATTAAGCGCTCCTCCGGTCCTACGCCCTGGGTTTTGCCCATAGTTGTGATGACAAAAAAGAACAGTGGAGATGCAGTGCGCTTCTGTATTGATATGTGTCAGGTCAACAAAGCAATCAAGAGAGAAAGACATCCTGGTCCACAAATAGCGGACATGATCATGTAACTGAACAGTGCCAAAGTCGTTTCCCATCTTGACCTGAACAAGGGATACCATCAACTCGAGTTGGAAGAGAACTGTAGGTACAGCACTACTTTTTTGACTCATGTTGGTTTGTTCAGATACAAAAGGTTGAGTTTTGAAATGTCATCAGCTGCAGAAATATTTCAGGATGTTATACATCAAATAATTTAACCTGTCTCACATGCTTTTAATTACAGTGATGACATACTGTTATTTGGAGCAACGCAAAACGAGCATGACAAGGCTCTTACACAAGTGTGCCAGTTACTTGCTGATGCAGGTCTCACTCTGAACGCAGCAATGTGCGAGTTTCACAAGACCAAACACATTTTTTGGGCATATATTCTCTGATGGGGAAGTGACTCCTGGCCCAGATAAAGTGCAAGCACTGTCAGCTACTTGCTCCCCACAATATGTCACCATGCTGCAATTCTTCATAGGCATGGCCAGTTATTGCTCAAGGTACATTCGTGACTTTGCTACTGTGAGTGCCCCATTGAGAGACATGACCAAACGAAATGTACCTTTCCAGTGGTCTGCTGAATGTCATCAAAGCTTCAAAAGAATAAAGCATGCCATTGAGAATGCAACTCAGATGGCCTATTTTGACCCCAAGTTGCATACTGAGATCACAGTAGAAAAAACAATATACAAAAGGGAGTGCTTAGTAAGTACAGTGTTTTTACTGAAAGTTCACTCAATCACATAATTATTCAGATTATTCAAACATATGAATTCTTCTTATGGATCCAATATAACGCAAAAGCCATGATATGATATTCCCAAAAAGATTTTCTTTCTTCTTCACAACAAAAAACTGCAGCCCAGCCAGCGCATTTCGTCCTGACAAGGGACTTTATCAGGGCTGTAAACGAACAATGAATACATTTATGTACATATATAAAATACATATTCATAAACCAAACCAGCATGCGCATATTCAGGTTACATTCTTAAACATACAATGGCTCCCTACACCCACACGTAATACAACAAAAATTCCTTAAAAACATGTAGATACTGTTACATCAAGAAAAAAAGTCATAAACACATATACCAAACAAAAATATAACAATATAATATCCCTTTCTTAGATTTATATCTATAGCATCACCAAGGAAAATATATAATATTGTGTATTGTCTACTATGAGTGGTATAAAGTAGTGTCAAGCAAAGACAATCCTCCTTTATTTTCAAATATAGATTCTAAACCCTCAGAATTGTTTGTATTAAGTTACACTTACTTTAGAGAGTTCTTAGTGTTTCCTTGTGGGCACGTGTAAGCCACTCTCTTAGCAAACAATACACAATATTATATATTATCTTTGGTGACGCTGTATATATAAATCTAAGAAAGGGATAATATATTGTTATAGTTTTATGTGATTATATGTTTTTGACTTTTTTCTCTTGATGTAAAAATATCTACATATTTTTACGGAACTTCTTTTGCATTAAGTGTGAGTGTAGGGAGCCATTGTATGTTTTAGAATGTAACTTGAATATGTACATGTTGGTTTGGTTTATGAATATGTATTTTATATATGTACATAAATGTATATATTGTTCATTTACAGCCCTATTGAAGTCCCTTGTCAGGAAGAGACGTGTCAGCTGTGCTGCAGTTTGAGGTTGTGAAGAATAAAGAAAATCTTTGTTGGAATATCATTTCATGGGTCCTGCAATCTATTGGATCTATAGGAAGAATTCATATGTTTGAATAATCTGGATTAATATGTGATTAAGTGAACTATCAGTAAAAACAGTGGACTACCTAAGAATGTTTAGCTGACGATTTTGAATTTCAAAAATTCAAAAATGTACAGGATGAACTGTCTGTGACCAGGGAAGGTGTTGTTTTGAGAAGCTTGAGAATCATCATAGCTGAGAGCGGAAGACAGCAAGTCATTGAACTAGCACATGAAGGACATTGTGGCATTGAGCCACCAAAAGAGCCCTAAGAGACAAAGTATGGTTCCCGCGCTTAGATAAGCGAGTTGAGATGGAACTAAAAGAATTCCATCTTTACAACTACCTTTACCCCAAAGTGACGCTGCATCCATTGACAATGTCTGACCTTCCTGCACAGGCTTGGGAAAGAGTTGCAGTTGATTTTTTTGGGCCCTTAGGAAACGGATATCATCTTGTGGTAGTCATCACCATCGATAAGTATTTACGCTTTCCTTTATTAGAGGAGTTATCATCAACAACCCATGACAAGGCCATCAAGGGGCTGGATGACATCTTTGCACCATCCTCAAATCTGACAGTGGTCCGCCGTTCAATAGCAAAGAATTCAAGGAGTTTCTAGTCAGACTAAATGTCAAGCATTAAAAGAGCACAAATCTGTGGCCCCCAAGCAAATGGTGCTATGGAACAATTCATCGGGAGCCTCAACAGGGTAATTCAACGAGCATCAATGGAGGGGAAGGAGGCCCTGGGTCAAGCCCTCATCACTTCACAACTGGTGAGAGTCCTGCCACCTTGCTATTCGAGAGAGCCATCAGAACCAAACTGCCACAGTGGACAGTAGACCAATCCTTTAATGCTGATACGGTTCGTGTCACAGACATTTCTCGAAAATGCAAAATGAAAACATATTGCAATCGACATCGACAAGCTCAGGAAACAGTCTTCAATGTAGGTGACTGGGTCCTGGTCAAGCAGAAACAAAAGCGGTGATCCTCTGAGGGTTGTGACGTGCAAAGTACAAATGGTGACAGCACATTGTCCCGGAAAGTCCATCACAGGGTACTTGTTGCACTTTAAGCACCTACCTTGATGTACGCCAGCTCTTGCAATTATGAATGAGGCGATCCCGCCTAACAGTCCAGAACAAGAATCCGAACCTGTGCCAACGGTGCACAATCAGAGTGCATCTCAACCACCTCATACCACTTGATCTGGACGACTAGTGCAAGCGGCTCAACGAGTTACTGAGGAAATATGATATGACTGTTGTTTGTACATTTTATCTAACAAAGGGGGTGAGGTAGTGTCATGAGACTATGTGCGCTAGGACTCTTGCTGTTCTGATCGAACTCAACAAAGGAATTAAGTAACTTGCTGGCAGGTGTTAAGGTGTGGTCATTAGCGGTTATGACGTAATCAGAGTGCAGTGTGTGATCCTATGCTGAGGAATAAAGACATCTGTTACAGAGCTTCGTGTGTAGCATATGCATTTGCATGCTCTCGGGCTGGGGAGGACGCTACCGATCCTATGCCTTTTGTCTAAACGCCTAAGACCAGCTTCGTCTCTTCCATGTTCCAGGAGTATTCCTCTTTCAAGGCTTTTTCCACTTTCTGGGGGACATAATCGGCTGCAGATTACCTTAAGGCACTGTCCATTGCTGCTGGATGATCAACGGGTTCTCCAGTCACTATACTGCAATGCATAATTTAAACTTACCCATATCCCAAAGAGCTCTCAGGCCATCTCAGGGTGGACAGTAGCGCTTTACAAAAATCCCAAATACCAGAAAATAAATTGCATATATTGTGGATTCAGAGATGTTAGAGTAGTATATTGGTCGCAGTTCAACCACTATTATACAACATTTTTGTATACAACTGGTAAGTGTTGCATTTTATTGTTTTATACAGAAGAATCATGCTTCTCTAGATTAGTTGACTAGGTGATTAGAATTTTGGATAAAAGAACTGATCTCCAGATAATATAACACTGATGTGATCTTCCCAATTTTCCTGTTTCATATTGTTTAATGTTTTGTCAGAAATTGGGTTAGTAGTTGGGAGCGGTGAGAATCCAACTCAAGTAAAAACCACAACTAACATCATTAAAATAAAATCCTCTTTGGTAGTAAAGTCAGATTTTGAATTACAATTTTGTAAATGCCACTTTTAGTAAGTTGACATTTCTCTGCTCAACTAACTGTTCCTTTCTGCCAGGGGTCACATGGCTGTGAATGGCTCTGTTGTTGTGGGTTGTGTATTGCTTCCAAACAGTGAGACAAAGAAAGCCATAGAGTGAGGGTTCTTCCTACAGGATGGCTGGAGAGGGGCTGTACCCGGATTACATATCAAAGGACCCTGCCTGCAGCACCCACAGAGGTACCTCACATCAGTCCTGCACTTGCCTTTGTCACTCTACACAGATTGAATCCAGCACAAGGGGAAGGGGAAGAACTGACCAGAACCAGTTTTGGTGGCAGGTCAGGAAATTTCCCCCAAACAAAGGATGGCAACAGGTATAAAATTGGGATCTTCAGAACCTCTCATCAGAACACTGCTGAACATGTGGAAAATTTAGAAAGACTGCCCTACTGCCAGAAGTACTGTCTTTCTGCTTGAATGGCTGCCTTGTTTGTCTGAAGAACGAAGAGTGGACCCTTGCTTTGATCCCTGGCTACCCACAGTGACTCAAGGGTCAGTTGGCTGACCTCCTGTGTGAGCTACAGGGACAAGCTTCCAGAGGCCTCATTGAATTGCCCAGCTGACCAGCACCAACTGGACCTGCCGGAGCCCTGCTGCTGGCCTCTGCTGAAGTGAGTCCTGATCCCCAAGATGTATCTCCCAATTCATGGACCCTTGGCTGGCATCAGCATAAATTCTGCCTCAAGAAAAGTTGAAAATCGTGAAGCTTGGGCTCCATCTTCGCACTGAAGATTGACCGCCCGCGACGACTGTGTAGTATCCTGTATATGTATTTATCCTGTTGCTTTCTCCCTAGCTGTTCAGCCAGTGTGAATGTGCTGAGTGTATTGTTGGTGTGGTGGTGATGATGAATGGAATGTTTGGGTGTCCGTGAGGTGAGGTGTGACAGCTAGAGTATGGGCTGAGCAGCAGGAAGGCTGCTCCTGGTGGGGCTGCTCTACATGAACTTACCAACCTGTAACTAAAGCTAAATACATTCATCTTAAACTACATCTCAGCTACTGAACTTCTTCATTACAGACTGCCAATGTGAAACTCCAGCAGGGCCTGCTCTTAACGCTGACAGCGACAGTTTGCGATGACCAGCAACTCGAGACCTGCACTTTGCACTACAGCAACAACAGACAACACAAGACCAGCACTTCACGCAGACAGGGACCAAGTGTGGTGATCAACCAATGTGATGCTCCAGTATTGACGACGATGCTTGACCTGCTCCTCTTGCCCAAAGGATCCTTCTTGCCACCCCCTCCAACACAAACAGAACACTTTGCACTGGACTTGAGAAGGTAACTCTTCAATTGGACTACCATGGACCCTATATCTGACTCCATCGCTTTCAGTCTGGACTTGTGACTTTCCCCTGATCTCGCGCAACCAGATAATGGCAAATGGTGCTTTGCGCTTCTTAGTGCTATTGTTGCCTAAACCTTTGAAAATTAATAGCTCCAGTCCTACTTATTAGATTTAGCTTGTTTTGGTGTCATTTTATTTATTAAAATGTACTCTATTTTTTACATCAGTTTGGGATTTTTCTTGCCTTTTCTTATTGACTGTGTGCTGCATAAATACTTTACACATTTTCACTAAGTTAAGCTTGACAGCTTTTGTGCCAAGCTACCAGAGGGCTAAGCACAGGTTAATTTAGTGACCTTTGTGGTTCACCCTGTTTTTATTAGAGTGGGGCTTCCACTCCTCAACTCATAACCCAATTTCTTATGCTAGGGACTTAGGGGTAAGCTAAATATGCCAATCAGGTGTATACCAATTTCATTGTGTTTAAAGGGCGAGCATAAGCCCTTTACCACTGGTTAAAAGGGTTAAAGTGCACAGAGTCCTTTGGCCAACAAAATCAGTCAAGGCAAACCATCTGGGGGAATATCATGCAAAACATGGTCATTTCCAACATGTTTGGTTCAGCAATTGTTTTCATATGAAATATAAACAGTCAATAATGTTTCCTAGAAGTAGTTGAAGGTGTAGTTGATTGTTGTTTTTGATAAGAAGCAATATGTTCAGTGTTATTTTTAATAACATACAATAAGAGGCCTGTATACAAAACAATCTAAAAAGGAGTACTTAAGTTAACTACAAATATGTGTTAGAGAGAGATGAATCTTGACACTTCCAGATAGTGGAGATCTAAAACCTGAGATAGGAGCTCTAAACACCTTTTTGAAGACTACGTTTAAGGACTTCAGGCCAACAGAAAGCCCTTATCAGTTTGCCGGGACACTAGCTCTTTTCATATGGAAATATATCTCAGTTGTTCCATCAAGGTATGTGGGTTAAAGTAAAGGCCACCTAACAAACCCATACAGGTTTCTTTTGGTGCTAAGATAGCTTAGTTAGAGGCAAGAAGGGAGTAGCTAGAGAATAAATGAAAGCCAACTCTAAGATAGCACTATAAGGTGTCAGTTCTTTCTAATGTTCTGTTTATAAGCTGCTATTCTTGCCACAATTCTGTTTGTTTTTAAAGTCACAACTATACACAATATATGCACTAGAATAGGATTTTGATTTGACAAAAGTCATAAAAAATATTCTAAGTATATATTCATCAGTCTATGGTAAAAGGAGGATTGGAACCTACTCACAACAAGTACTCCTGTGAGTCTCACAGGACTGGTCATTGCCCATCACGTACCATCCTCATGCAGGTGATTCAGGGATTACAGTCCACCTGGTTTTCAGTCTCACATTGGTATGTTGAATAATTTGCACTGCCAGTGGGTACGAGAGATCTCAAAGCTTGCGCTGTATTCTGGAAAAGGTTCACTCCCCTCTCACATCCCTCAAGTAGTTATGAGGGACATAGATAATCTCATGAACTCAAGACACTAAATTAAATATAATACTACCAAAGAGGAGTGTATGTAACTTTATTCCCTACAGAGCAACAAGTAACTAATTATTAAATCCACGGATAAGGGAAGCACCGTTGTTGTACAAAACACTTCAGACTATGTATCCGAGATCCTGAACCACGTTTTCATCCCTGAACATTACAAAAAGTTGACTAGGGACTCCACAAAAGAATTTAGTGCCAAGAATTTGGCTATATCAAAGGAAGGCAAGGATATGGGGTTACAAAGTGACAATGAATTTAACTATTTAAACAAAAAAATTCCACACATGCAACCAATATATATTTTGCCTAGCATTCATAAGTGCTGGTCCATACTTGAGCCATTATGCAAGCATATTCATTAAGCATTTTTCCACACAAACTAAAGCGTATATTAGAGATGGAATGAACATTATCAGCAGTATAGAAGATTACCCCTTCATGCTTGACAAACAAAAATTGGTTACCATGGACATACAGTCCTTGTATACTAACAACCCACAGGATGAGGTATGGTAGATTCTGGAAGCTGTTTGGAGAAAAGGGACCAACCTATTACTGTTCCAACTAGTTTCATTCTTCCTCTCTCAGAAATAGCACTCAAGCAAAGCTTTTTCATGTTCCAAAATACCTATTATTTCCAAGTCAAGGGTGTTGCGATGGATTCTGCCTTTGCACCTGATGTAGCCAATATTTATATGGATCATTTTGAACATCTACACATTTGTCCTGATGGTAATCCATATTTGAATAACATCTCATTATGGAGACGTTACATAGATCATGTATGCATGGTCTGGGAAGGAGACATTACCACACAAACTTTTTTAACATTTTGATTAGGCACTCTGACAATAAGCTGTTTACCACATTGTACAGGAAACCGACTGAGCACAATACTCTACTAAGGTATTCAAGTAATTTTCCCCTGGGCTTGAGGAATTACCGTCTGTTTGGGCATTTTCCAAAGATACAAAGGAATTGTTGTAAAAATCAATTTTTTATAAATAATCTGACATTTAAATACAGAAACTGCTGAACACGGGGTACCCAACAGGTTTACTAAAGAGATCCAGTAAAAGGACATGGTATTACCCTAGGAAACTATTGTTATATCGCAAACCTAAAAATATCAAGGAGAAACTGTTGAGGGTAAAAAAAGAAAAAGAATGGATTTCAACCTAAAACACTGGAATGCTACAGGTGTGATAGTAAGAGTCATTTGAGTATGCAGGAGTGAACAAAAACTGTGCTCAATTAAAAAGGAGCATATCGCCAAAGTGTGCAAATCATGGTCTGGCAGGTCTATATTTAAGAATATCAAAACTGTCAAGAGGGTATCTAATGCTGTTGTGCATCCTGGTTCTGAAGAGGACAGTGGGGTTTTATGTGTGGATGCCGATTCTGTGGAAAGTGACTATAACAAAGGATATAGATGTGTTGCGTGTTGGTCAAGATTTCAAGTGACCCTATTGTCAAATTGAAGAATCAAGTGTACTAGTTTCCATTATGGCAAACTCTGGATCTGTTCTTTATCCTCATAGGGCCGAAGGAGTGGGAAAGGAATGACAATATAACACTTAGGGCCTAATTTACATCTTGGCGGAGGGGAATACTAAGTCACAAACGTGGCAGAGATCCAGTCTCCTTGAGGGGGGCGTGGCTTAGCCGGCTGCAAGATGGCCGCACCTTGAGTGGGCTCTGCCGGCCAAGCCGATAAATCCTTAAAAATCCTGCAGAACCCTTACCTGCTACCGCCCAGGACGCTGCTGCTGCGCATCTCCGGCGCTCTGGGAGCAGACCGAGCCCGCTCCTGATTCTCTGCGGTGTCGGGGAGCGGAGTTGCGCCGTTGAACCTGCCCGGGGCCTGGTCCGCCCAATCCTGCTGAGGGCTCCTGGGCTATTCACCGGGACCGGACGGGGGTCCGAGCGCCGGCTGCGGATTCTGCCGGAGAGCGCCCGCCTGCTTGCTCCGGTGAGTGTTGTTTCGGGTGGGGGCGGTCTGTGGCGGGGCTGGGGGCGCGCCCGTTGTACCGCCAGGCCTGGGCGCCATTTGCTGCCTCCCCACAATAGCAGCCCCGGCTCTCTTCTCCGGGCCTGGTGACGAGGGCGGTGCGCCCCCCGCAACTCCTCGCTGCATTCGCCCCCCCTTGCTCCCGGAGGGCTGCTGCTGGGCCTTGGACGCCGGTCCCGCGGGATATGCGGAGCCTTGCTGCCCCGAGCCGGGCGCCCTCTGTGTGGTGGGCTGGGCCCTGGTCTACGGCCTCTTCGGCATCCTGCTGCCTGGACATTGTTGCGGGGAGTGACGCTCGGCCGTGGCTCTGAATCTGCACCTGCCTGCCGTGCCTGGACGGGCGGACTTACCACACCTACCCCTGGAACCCCTGGAACCCCTGGGGGGGTGGACATAGCGGCGCCACACCGGCTGGGTCCCACCTTGTCTACAGCTTGCGGCCATACAACGTTTTGGACCGGGTGGCCGCCATTTTGTGCCCGCAAGTTGTTCCTCTGCCTGGCACCACTCCGGTGAGCCCTCCTCAGTGAGTTGTTAACGTGCTGCCACCTACTCTGCTTGGCGACCTCCGGGTGGCGCTTCTCCCCGGTCCGGCGCGGCCCCTCATCCTGGGACCCCCACCGGAGGCCTTCCACACTGACTGTGGGTACCGAGGGGGCGCTGCCTCACCTTGCCACTGGTACTCCGTTCTTCTGCCACCTTATTCCTGCGCTGGTCGTCGAGGGGTCTGGGCGGCTGGCCCGCGACTATCGAGCCTGCTAATCACTCTGCCATCGTGTCCGCGAGTGTGGGCGCTGGTCACTCCTGAGCCTGGACATCACACCTGCCCTGCTGGTTCGTCGTAATTTGGGCCTGACTGCCTCCAGTCGCACCTGGGTCTGCTCCCCACTGCTTGATCGCCATGGGTCGAACGGATCCCAAGCAGCCCAGACTCACATTTGATCTACGGCGCCAGACGCGCCAGGAGGGTGGCGGAGTGGAAGGGGAGGACCCTGCGTCGCCACCCGACCCACCGCAATCTCGCGAAGATGACCTAAAAGCCATTATGCTGGATGTAAAATCCACCGTCACCAACATCGCGGCCCAGCTAGACCAGCTGTCAACTCGCTTGGACAATGTGAAGGCCCGGGTGGACACGCATGACGCTAGGCTGCTACATGTGGAAACAAGAGTGTCGGACGTGGAGGATGCGGCCACCCAGGATCGGCAGAAACTGCTACACATGGACAAACTCCTGGCCGTAATCCGCAATAAGAACGAGGATTTGGAGGCGCGCTCCCGGAGGAGCAACCTCCGCATCACGGGTGTGCCAGAGTCCACCAACATATCCCGTATGGAGGATTTCGTGGAGCAGCTGGTCCGCGAGCTGTTCGGAGATGCCCTCTCGCCCGTGTTCATCGTGGAGCGTGCCCACCGTTCACTTGGTCCTCGCCCGGCCCCGGGCCTGCCGGCACGTCCCATTATTGCTAAGATCTTGAACTTTAGGGACCGGGACGCCATCCTCAGGGCGGCTAGAGAGAGGGGCGAGATCCGCCACCAGGTCAATTCCCTCTCGTTCTATCCCGACTACACTCAGGCTGTCCAGGCGGCACGTCGTGAGTTCCTGCCTGCCAAGAAACTCCTTCAGAAACACGACATCTCCTACTCTTTGGCCTATCCAGCCAAGCTACGAATCCGTCAGGGCTCCAAGACTCTCACTTTCCCGGATCCTAGGGAGGCGTTGGTGTTCGCAAAAAAGCTGGACCGTCCGGAGCGCTCTTCTCCAGCGGGCTCCCGGGCCGCCGCCGAGGCCCAACTCAGTGACAATGACTGAACTAACTATTAACTAGATCTCTATGTTTGTGGGCGCTGTTAATTGATCGGACTCTTGGCTGGCCCTGGACACTGCGGGTCCTCCTTGCCGCCACTGGCACTGATGTTCGAAGTTTGAGACTGGGCGGAGCACTTCTGTATTCTGGGTGTTTTTCCTGGTTGTCTGCTTGACCACGTAGGCTTGGCCACCCTGTCTTATTGGCAGGGGTGTACGCTGGGCGCTGCCATGCCCCCACGGGATAATTCCCTTGTTGGCTGCTCACTGTTTCCTTCCTAGTTGCGGGTTCCTGGGGTGGGTACGGGTGGTATCTCAGCCTGATTGGGGGGTTGGTGTGGGTGCGGGGTGGGCGGTGTTCGGGGGGGTCTCAAGTAGGGAGGGTGGGGGGTTAGGAGGGGGGTGTGCTTGGGAATGTGGTCGTCTGCACTCTGTATGCTATTGACTTGCCAGGAATTGGTTTCTAGATTGCGTAATGTGCGGCGGGCTGGGTCGGGTTGGGGGGGGGTTTTCTCGTGGGTTTTGTTTATTATTTGATGGGGATCGTATTGTTGTTGTGTCCTCATTCTCTGTTTCTCATAAGTAAGCATCATGCCACTGCTAGTCATGTTCAAATCTGCACGACTGTTCACGACATCCTCTCCCTCCTTGATGGCACTGTTTTTCCTCCTCTTCTTGCTTTTAGCGCACTTGCTGATCCCTCCAAGGTTGGGCCTTCTCGAATGGCTGGCTACTGGCTGGCCCCACTATCTGCCTCTGGCGAATGTCCTGTTCCCTTCCTGGTCGGGTATGGGTTGCCCCAGCGCTTACATTGGCTCGCTCTGCTATCTGGCCACCTGCTCTGTGCCCTAGCTTTATTCAGGTATAGAGTACCATGACTGACACCATATGTTGGACTTGGAATATCCGTGGTCTGAATGATCACCGCAAAGCCAGGCTCATTCACTCTCATTTACAGCGTCACAGGGTCGACATTTGCCTATTGCAGGAAACCCATCTGCTGCCCGAAACTGCTACCAGACTCCAGTCGCGCTATTGGGGGGAGGTGTACTCTTCTTACTATTCCTCTTATTCTAGGGGAGTCTCCGTTCTGATACGCAGGGGGCTCCCCTGGCAGACTACTCAGGTATTCAAGGACCCGGACGGACGGTATGTTATCTTGCATGGTTCCCTGATGTCCCAGCCGGTGACGATTGCGGCTGTCTATGGCCCTAACTCGGACAATCCCGATTTTTTCACACATATATGGCACCTCATTTCTTCCCTAGGCCCGGCGGCCCTCATCTGGGGTGGGGATTTCAATATTACTCTCTCCGCGGCCCGGGACCGCTCTGGCACTCACTCGTCGCACCCTCGTTCTACAGCTCTCCTTCAGTCCATACTTACGGACAACTCGTTATATGACGCCTGGAGGCACATGTGGCCTGATGCCTGTGAGGGCACTTGCGTCACTGGAGCCCGGGGTTGCTGGTCCCGTATCGATCTATGGATTGCTTCACCGGATGTCCTCACTTGGCTCACTTCTGTTAAACATATGGCGCGCACTTTCTCCGACCAGCTCTGTCTTCGGCCCCCTAACTCCCCACAGCGCTCATTCACATGGCGGCTTCCTCCGAATGCCCTCCGTGATTCTGTTTTTTGCGATGAGATCCAAACGGCGATTATAAACTACTTTGATTTAAATGTCGGCTCGGTGGAATCCCCGTCCATCCTGTGGGAAGGCTTCAAAACAGTCATACGAGGCGAGTGCATCTCCAAACAGGCAGGTGTCCTCCGCTCCATTCGCGCGGTATTGGACAGGACCGAATCGGAGATTAAGGCCCTGGATGTAGAATATGCTGCCCACCCCAGGCCAGAGACCCTTGCGATACTGCATGCTAAGCACTCTGAATTTGTTGCGGAGGCCGACAGGGAACTCTCTTTTCTGGGTAGGGAGGCCAGAGCCCGTCGCTTCGGGGAAGGTGATCGACCCGGCAAGACCCTGGCCAATCTTCTACGTCCCCCCCGGGCGGCGTCGTACATCGCGGCTCTTCGGGATGGCGGTCTGGCCAGAACCACCTCCCCTGCAGAAATCCAGGTCCGCTTTACAGACTACTACTCGCAACTTTACTCTGCGGGCCCCTCTCCTTCGCCCGAGGCCTTTGAACAGTATTTCGATACCCTTGCGCTGGTGTGGCTGGAGGACCACCATCGTGAATTTTTAGACGAGCCCTTCTCTAAGGAGGAGATACTAGCGGCTATAAATAGTCTTCCCAGCGATAAGGCCCCAGGACTGGGCGGCCTACCCGCCTCGTACTACAAGGCTTTTGCCGCACATTTGGTCCCACACTTGGCCGCCATGTATAACGACTCCTTCGATACAGGCCTCTTTCCGTTATCACTCCGCGAGGCAATGATAACGCTACTCCTTAAGCCGGACAAACCAGCTGAAAGTAGGGACTCCTACCGCCCCCTCTCTTTAATTAACATCGATAATAAGATCTTCGCTAAGTTATTGGCCTCCCGTCTTCTCCACCTCATGCCCCTTATTGCCCTCCCCGATCAGTCCGGTTTCATTCCGGGCCGTGCCACATTGCATAATCTTCGCACTATATTCTCGGTCCTTCATCAAATAAACCCTAACCTCCCCGCGGTAGCCGCGCTACTCGATGCCACTAAGGCATTCGATATGCTGGAGTGGCCCTTCCTCTTTTTTCTCTTACCGCGCTTAGGCTTCAGTAACGTTTTCATTCGTAAGAAATCTCTTCTTTACACTCGCACCTCTGCCCGCCTACGAATTAATGGTCAGGTATCGGCACCCATACTGATTGAACGTGGCACTCGACAAGGTTGCCCGCTCTCCCCTATGCTCTTTGCGATTGCGATGGAGCCGCTTGCGGCCCGGCTTCGGCAACACCATACTCAGAAGGGTATAGGCTTTGCAGCCCGCACCCTCTTGGTTTCCCTGTATGCCGACGACATTACGCTGTATGTCCGGCATCCCCAGGACAACCTCAGCCCCCTAGTCCGTGAAATTATTCGATTTGGTGGACTGTCTGGTTTCCAGGTGAACTGGAGCAAGTCAGTGTTGTTCACTCTTACCGATGCCACCACGCCGTTCACGCCGGACTTTCCTTTTGTCTGGGCCTCTGGTCCCACCCGTTATTTGGGAATATGGCTGAGCAGGAATTCGGACGACCTCTGGAGGGCCAACTTTGGGCGCGCGGTGGACTGGCTGGAATCAAAGATACCACATTGGAACCGACTCCCCCTGTCTCTGGCGGGCCGCATAGCTATTGCCAAGATGGTGGTCCTCCCGAAATTCCTTTATCTCTTCTTAAACATTCCAATACCTCTTACTGCACATTTCTTTCGCAAAATCCGCTCTTTGATCATTTCTCTGGTCTGGGCGGGAAAACAGCCGCGGATTGCATATGACATCCTGACTCTCCCAATGTCATCGGGCGGTATGGGCGCTCCCAATTTCAAACTCTATGCCTTAAGTGCCCAAGCCAGTTTCCTACACTTCTGGATCCACCCCACCCCTTATCAGCCGCATGTGGCGGTTGAAGCTGACCTGGCGGCTCCCTGGCCGCTGACTACTGCCCTGTTCGCCCCGAGGTGTCGCCCGGGTGCTGAGGTGAACACGGTGGAGACACTGCGTTGGGCCTGGCAGGGATTGCGCCGTCTATCTAATGCACCGTCGTTATCGGCTAACGCTGTGCCTATTGTGCGACACCCTGCCTTCCCCCCTCTCCAACCCACAGGCATGGCCAAACATGCTGCCCGAATGAAGCTGACTATTCTGGCTGACCTTTACCCCGGTGACACTTTTTATTCCCCTCCAGCCTCATCGGGCCCAATGGACACACTGCTCTTTTACCAACTGCGGGCTATCTGCAAGACGCTACACCCCACGTTTCCCCAACCCCCACCCTCAATGCCGGCTCTTGACTACATATACACATCCCCCACTCCTCGCAAATTGGTAACTCAATTATACGCCATAACGCTGTCGACCACCTCCATCTCCACAAATCGTGCACGCACGACATGGGGCGAAGAGCTGGGCATGGACATCGCACAAGCAGATTGGAGATATTGCTGTAATCAGACGAAGAGGCTTTCTCCCAACTATCGCCTTCGTCTCATCCATTTTAAATATTTGCATAGGCTGTATCGCACTCCGGTTCAGCTACATAGGCTGGGACTTACTCCTCACGATAGATGCATGCGGTGCTCCGCCCCTGCCGCGGATTTTACTCATCTTGCGTGGTTGTGCCCCAGGGTATCGGACTTCTGGCTGGCGGTGTGTGCCGCTATATCTGAGATCACGGCTGCGCTGGTTCGGCCTGACCCCCCGTTGTGCCTGCTGGGCTTTGTTAAATTCTGCCCGGATGCTTCACGCCGCCTGATCGCGATGCTGCTGGTCCTCGCCCGGCGCAGGGTGGCTATGTGTTGGGGCCGCAGACCGGCGCCTCAATTCTCCCACTGGCTTGAGGACGCTTCGAGATGTCAGACCTTACTATCTGAATTTTGGGACTTAATGCCTGCAAGATCCCGCCCAGCTGATATATGGGGTCCCCTGGTGTCGTACCTCCACTCCCGTCCTCAGACGAGTCGGGCGGCCTCTCCCGCGCTCCCCGCCGGCACTATGCCCGCGGCGGGCGCCGGTGCTGGACCGTGATTGCCCTATTCCCTAACCCCATCTTTCCCCCCGACTGGGACTGCTCCTCTCCCTGTTGCGCTATTCTTTGCAAAATGTTGTTCACAGTGCCATAGTCGTGCAGTACGGAATAACGAGTCTATCTGAATGTGATTGCCTTCTGATGTATAATTCAGTGAACAACGGGTTATGTATGATGCTCTAAATTGATCAAGTTTGTATTTTGTCTATGCAGAATTTGATAATAAAGGTTTTTGAAAAATCAAAAAAAAAAAAAGAGATCCAGTCTCCTTTATTACCATCCCATTATATCTTATAGAGATTGTAATATGGAGGACGGGATATCTGTTGCCTATGGGGATAGACAAACTGAAGTTTTGGGTGAGTTTGATGCTACGTTAAGGTTTAAAGAAAACAGTGCTAATGGCAGGGTCTACATTGCCAAGGATGAGGTATGCCCCTTAGGGTGCCATGAACAAAAGAGTCTAGGTATTATCTTAGATCAAAACAGCCCTGGTTGTGTACTCGTGGGTGAAGGCTTTTCCTGAAGTTTTTGAAGAAAAATTGGGGAAACTTAGGGGCTTCACTCATCAAATTATCTTGAAATGTGGGGCATTCCCTGTGGTACACCAGGCACGTTATATGCGTATTTCTATGAGGGACAAGCTAAGGAAGATATTGGTGTATTTGAGAGAACAAGGGGTTATTGAATCGATTGAGAGTCCTGAGTAGTTGTCTCCCGTGGTGTTGGCCACAAAGGCAAATGAATCGTTAAGAACGTGCATTGACCTTAGAGACCTTAGTGACAGAAAGTGGGTGGACAAACATTCTCTACCCAATAGAACCGAAATGCTTCTTTCAATTAAGGGTGCCGAGGTTATTTCTACTTTAGACATGACATAAGCATATCACCAAATGGTTTTCAATCATAGTTCTTGGCATCTTAAATCCTTATAACTCCCAAAGGGGCCTACCAGTTTAAGTGTATGCTGTTTGGATTGGTACCACCTTCATTGTTTTTTCAATGTGTGGTAGAGGCCCTATATAAGGACATCCCAAATGTCAGATGCTTTCAAATATAGTTTTTTTGTCATGAAATGGAAAAGACGCTGGCTCCTCTTTTATCTCTTTTAAAGGAGAGAGGGGTTACTATAAAGGCTAATAAGTGCATGTTTGCAGTGGATAGTCTGGACTATCTTGGTTATAAATTAACCCCTCCGGGTGTTGAGCCAAAGGAAAGTCGGTTAAGCCATAGCTGAATTTCCTGCTCCGGAGAACAAGGACCAACTGAGGTCTTTTTTTGGTATGTTGGAGTTTTATACTTGTTTAATTCCCAAATGTGAATAGAGGACACACAATTTACATTCATTGCTTAAGGAAAAATTAGAGATTTGTGTGGTGGGTGAGGATGTGAATAGAGAATTTGATGTTATCAAAAGTCATGTTGTCAATGCGATTCCCCTTAAGCTCTTTGACATTTATGATCCTTGTGTGGTGGTCACTGATGCTAATCAGCACGGGTTGGGTGCTGTTTTTCTTCAGACTTGTGGAGGTAGAGATGACGTGGTCGCTTTTGCATCACATGCTCTTAGAGTGGCTGAGGTCCCCTATTCGGTAATTGAGAGGGAAGAGTTGGCATGTTGATTGGGTACTGATCATTTCAGGAATTATTTATGAGGACTGGAGTTTACCATTCGCATTGACCACAAGCCATTGACCAATTTATTCACCTCTATAGGTGTGATTAAAACCACACTCATAATTGCAAAAGAGCAATCCAGGTTGCAAGGATTCCAGTACCATTTGGTGTATATTCCTGAAACTTAGAATATTTTTTCAGATTGTCTCTCAAGTTTGCCATTGAAGGAGTCGACAATGGTTGGGGACACCCAGGATGAGAATTTTAATGTAATTGGAATGACATTGAATCTAATGGAGAACGGTATTTATGAGGAAGAGTGGAATGCTGCCTTGTTGAGTAATGGTGTGTTAAGAAGTTATGAGTTTTGAAAGCAAAGGGTGGCCTGTCTGTAGTACAACTGAGCCTCTTAACTCATTCAAGCACATGTTTTCAGAGTTGAATGGAATACTGATTTGTTAGTGTTGCCCCTCTCTGCAGTGTCACTCCCAAACGTTTTGCCTACACCCCTCCTGTTTACTGAAAATAGTTTGCTTTTAGGACTGTGTGGTCTTTACCACTGCTAACCAGTACTAAAGTGCTTGTGCTCACTCCTTAAAACATGGTAAAATTGTTTTACACTTAATTGGACAATTTAATTTACTTATATGCCCCTAGTAAAGTGGTATACCATATACCCAGGGCTGATAAATTAAATGCCACTAGTGGGCCTGCAGCACGTATTGTGCCACCCACTGAAGTAGCCCCTTAAAACCTCTCAGGTCTGCAATTGCCTCCTGTGTGCAATTTTAAACTGCCTATTCAACCTGGCAAAATAAATACTTTAGCAGGCCAGGACTAAAGCTCCCTTTATAATACATATATGTCAGGCTCTAAGCCACCCATAGGGCAGGGTGCATCGTATTTAAAAAGTTGGACATTTACTCTTAGGTTTTACATGTCCTGGTAGTGAAAAACTCACAAATTTGTTTTTTCCTACTGTTAAGACCTACATCTCCCAATGGATAATATTTGGTTTACCTTATTACATTTAATAAGTGCTAACTTTTGCTTGGGAGCAGGTAGAAATGTCATATTTGGTGTCTAAGGAATTGCAATTAAAATCCTCTTTAATGGTAGAGTCGGATTTTAAGTCCCAATTCTAAAAATTGAAAGTTGGCATTTCCTTGTCCTAACCATTTGGTGCCTGCAGGCAGTTTCCAGGGTCTATTGCAGGGGTGGCTCCTCCAATATGGCGGAGGAGCATCGCCCCACTGCTTTCTCACAGTGCGAGAAGCAGAAACTTTAAGTGGTAATAACTTTCAGTTCTTACCATTTTATGTTTTCTTTGCCGGTGGGCGGGTGTGCAGGGCTGCTCTGCTTACGGAGCAGGGCAGGGGAGGAGTGGTTTGCCCACTCCAGTGAGTGCAATGACTGTTTGGTCAGACCTCTCGGGTCGCCCAAACCAGTCATGCAGACTTTCCCCTTCTCCATGCAGGCTCGATTGCAGCCTGCATGGAGAACATGCCCACCTCTCCAGCCCCTGGCTGAGCGCTGTGTCACGGCACTCAGACTAATCACAAAGCTGCAATGCAGCGTTGTGATTGGCTTAGGGGAGGGAGCCTGGCTGCCTGCTTCCTGTTCGTATCCGAGGCAGGAAAGCAGGAGCAGAGAAGACGCGGGACCCAGCCTCAAGGTAAGTTTTTTTCTAAAAAAAAATTATTATAACACCCCCCGCGTGAGACACCTTCTCCCCCGTAACCACCCCCATTCCACGCGCCCGATCCCACCCGCGAGTTATGGCGGCCGCAACTGGACTATTGACTAGGTGTAGTTGGTGATTGGCCTTTGTGTATTCCTCCCAGACAGTCACACAATAGGGCGATTGGGTTTGGCAGGACGGGCCACCTTGACAGGATGGGAGGGTGGAGCTGTGCGCAACCCCACCTGTGCTTCAAAAGACACTGCCTCAGCCCACACACACAAAAACTTCACTTACCCTTTTTAGCCACTAGACATCACAGGCCAGGGCAGTGGGGAAGAAAATGTCAACACCATCTGTGTGTAGGGGGGAGGGACTCTAGACGTTCTTCATTTTAAAGCTGGTACCAGGTATAACATTAGGATCCTCAGACCCACTCTTCAGTTCACTTCTGGACCTCTGGAAGACTCTCAGAGGGCTGCTCTGCTTCCTGTGGCCTCCTGTGTACTTCAGGAGGCTTCCCTGCTACATCAAGAGGACTGCCCTGCTGCTGAAGCCTGCCTAGTGCCCTCAGAGGACTACCCTGCTGCTTGAGACCTGCTTCTCTGCTTGAACCCAGGACTACCAGATTGACTTCAAAGGCTTGTTAGCTGGCCTTCTGATCAGAGCCAGCCTCAGGGACAGAAAAGGCTCCAAGTATCTTGAACCCGCACCTGTACCCGGCCTGAGTGAGTCCTGACCCTCCATGTGGTCCCCCTCCAGTCCTGGACCCTTGGAAGTGGTGCTAATGATGCCCAGCTAGCCCAAATTAAAAACATAGGACTGAAAATGTTCTGCCAAAGAGTGCTCCGAGGAATGAAAGGAGACCGGGACCCACCTGCTCACTGATCTGCCCAAGGTGCACTGCCAGTCAACCTGACTTCGCGGTAGATCCCGCTACATTCCCCTCCGCAGCAGCAAATCCTGTTTGGCAGCTCCTCTTTGGAGGGGTCTCAGACCTCATGGAGCCCTCATCGGCTACAGCCTGCAGCTTCGTCTTGCTGGAGATCTTTGACTTCCATAAAAGAGACTAAGGGGCCGATTACGTTGGCGGACGGACTTGAGTCCGTCCGCCATCGTGGTGGTGACCGGGACCGTCTGCAATACATGCGGCGGTTCCGCACACCACATTAGGATGCGACTGCCACCATGGCGGTCGCATCTTTCATTTTTAACATTGCGGCGGAGCTGCTGACAGCAGCACCTGCTGCAATGTTGAAAATGCATGTTGTGCATTACAGTGCACTACGTGGCAGGCACCAAACGGTGCCTGCCACTTAGTGCACTGAAATGTAGGGGGGTACCATGGGTACCCCCCAGTGCACATGCACCCCCCCCATCTGGGGCCTCCAACGGGCCCCCGAACAGGATCTCCACCAGCCTTTTCATGACGGTGTCGCCGTCATGGAAAGGCTGGTTCACAGCCTGCATCATAATATGGTGACGGTGCCGCCACCATTTTATGCATGCAGACCGCTCCGCCAGGCAATCGGTCCGATTGCCTGTGGCGGACGGTCTTTCCGTCCGCCACGGTCGCAGTCTGGATCCCCCACCATCGTAATGTGGCGGTGGGAAATTTGCGGTCCGATGGCGGTCCTTCAGCCATCGTAATGACCCCCTAAGTCCGAACACTGCGACTTCGTCCAGTGGCTCCCAGACAATGAGGCCTCCTCCTCGGACAAGGTCGGCTGCCTTAGCTCGCTGAATTCTACCTTCTCAGAAACTTTTCTTCAAAATTTCTACTGAGACCGAAGATAAGATGACACTGGGTCCAATCTACCTCATGTATCCGAACCGCGCTCCATCTCAGTCAGCCTAGACACCCACGGGTAGTAGTAAGCTTTAGAAATCCTAATTTCATTTCATAGCTTTCAACTTTGCCCCAGTGTTCTGTGACTAAATGTCTGTGATTGATGCATTGATTTTTTTAGGCGCTAGATTTTACTAAAACCTTTAAAAATTCATAAACCCTGTTCTTCTGATTGGATTTTTGTCATTTTGGTGTCAAATCATTTATTGAAATGTATTCTATTTTTCTAAATTATCATGAGATTTTTCTTGTGTCATGTTTTCACTTTATTGCTGTTTAAGTGCTGTATAAATTCTTTACATATTGCTTCTAAGTTAAGCCTGACTGCTTTGTGCCAAGCTACCGGAGGGATTAAGCACAGGTTAATTTGGTGACTTTTTGTGGTTCACCCCGACAAGAATGTGGCTGTTGCTTGAGAAGGGCTCACACCCTCCTCAACCAACATCCCCATTTTTAAAGATTGTAAGATAAGGCCATGAGGGGCATGAGGGCATGCGAGCTATGAAGAGGAGAATCAGGAACGAATTCTGGTGGCCTGGTATGGATAGGAAGGTGGAACACTTTGTCAGGAGTGTGTTCCTTCTCCCAAGTCACAGTTCCTAGTCCAGTTGAAGCCATACGAGTGGTGGAAAGGTATAACAGAGTGATCAAAGACAATGTACAATGCTATTCCTGGGCTTTCTCCCTTTAGCCTTCTGAGAGGGTATGTGCCTGCTGCTAAGTTACTGCAACCTTGAATAGGAATTCGGATGCGTCTGAAGAGCAATTGCCATCTGTTAAACCGAATGGAGAAAGGGTGCAAAAGAGGTATGCATGTGTAACTGGAGGAAAAGAAGTTCGTCATTATGTGGAAGAGGGGGATTGGGTCAGGATCAAACTACCTGGCATTATAGCCAAGGGTTATTCTAAGTTTTCAAATCCCAAAACAGTTATGCAGGTCAAAGATTGACTGGTTAAACTTGAAGATGGAAGGTGGTGGAACAAAGAGAAGTTGTCTTTACAAAGACAGGGACCTGGTCCTGGGGTTGATGATTCTAACGTGGTTCTTCAACCTAGTGCTGGAAGGAATTTGAGGACTGCAATGGAGAGGAAACCACCAGAGAAGTTATGTGATTATGTGTGACCTATTTAATTTTAGACAAACAGCATCTTCTTTTGAGGTTATGATCTACCGATTGGCCCCCGATCACTTGTACGCAGGTGTTTGAGAATAACAATAGTGAGGAAAAAACAGCTAAATCTCTGTAATAATGTATTTATTGCTAGCTTGGCGTCAACATGGCAGTGTATTTTTAGCATTGTAAAATGTAATGTTTTGGGGCAATTGTGGGCAAAAAGATGTTTTGGGTTTTGCATTCTAAGTTAGTAGTAGAATGTTGAAGAACGTTGAAGATAAACTGGCAGTTGCAGCTAGATCTTTAGCTCTGTCGGTCGTTTCTGCTGAAGTTTAAATAAAGGTTATCTTACCTGGATTTGTTGTATGTGTCCTTGACATTTCAGAAACGTTTGGTTTGTCTCACTACCTTCTGTACAGTGAGCAATGACATACGCAAAAAGTGGTACACAAACACTGGAATCTGGTCTTAGATGAATTAGAGAAAACATGTCCCTTTATTGCTTTTAAGAGAGGGAATAATGTGAAAGACTGTGTTGTTAGGGCATTCTTAACCACCACAGAACAGCCAACAATACAGTCCTTTTTAGGTCTCGCCTACGCAGTTCGCATGCGCTGCATAGGAGGAGACCTTTAGGAATCGATTCACTTTTTCGGCCAAAAACGTGCACGCTTTGCATTGCTTTCAATGGCAACGCGTGCACATTTGGTGATTCCCTTGCGGGAGCGAGCTTTGAAACCATCTGTTTGTAATTAACTTGCAAACAGATGGTGCCCCTGTTCGCTCCCGCAAGGGAAACAGGCGCAGGCCCCCTCCTCTCTCCCCTCCCCCTGCTGCCTCCTCCTCCTCTCCTCGTTCTCGCCTCCTCCACCCCTCCCCCCCTTCCCCTCTAAACAAACGAGGAAGTAGAACAGCATACGATCATATACATTGCTTAACAGTAATGCAGTGTATATATCCAAAGATCGTTAAAACGTTGCAGTATTGCGTGTATACAAATATTATGGGTGATCAATCCAAGATTGCTTTGTCCAAGATCACACAATGTGAGACAACCGGTATCAAAACTTGTTCTGACAACCTAAAATCTAGCCACTCAGTCCTATCTCAACCCTGAGGCACACATACACATGAAAGCAGCAAACTACTGTTGACTTTCCCAGGGACTACAGGCCCACAGTGCAAACCAGGCCCAAAGTGTTTCCTGCTGTTGATCTGCACTTCCCAGTGCTGATCTGCTCCCTGTTCATTGGCTGCCTCGCTTGGGTGTTGTCATTTAAAGGGAGCTCTAGGTTATCGCTTTCTTTGGCGCCCCCATTGGCGGAGGTGGGTAATAATAATACCTGGAGGGTTGCCCCGTCCGTCCCCTTGTCTGACTTGCACAAAGTGCATACGTGCGAATCCCTCGGTCCAGGGTTGAAGGTTCATCAGAGGCAAACAATATATTTTATTAAAGAGAATGTTGGTGCCAAGGCTGCGGGGCTAATGACCCCCCAGCCGCGGAGGTCTTCCTGTTGTACCGTGCAAGAAAAAAAGTTCTCCAATAATGCCTATTTTTCAGATTAAAACATGTAAAAATAAAAACGCAGAGGATATGCAACATCAGGAGGCTCGGAAGTTATCGTACGAAAAAGAGGCGCTTGGAAGGATAACGTGTATGTAGGAGCTTTGTACCAATCTGCAGGTGAGACTAAGTGGTATATATCCAGGGATACCTGGGGGCTCCCTGCACTAATGCATTCACAGTAGTGAGCTGTGTTTGACCTTGTGTCTTAGATTCAAATTCCGGTGGGGCCCATTCAGCCTCTCATCCTTTTAAGGTCGACACGAGTACCATTTTCAGTTGAGTAATCCACATTTTTGTAAACTCGAGCCCTGCCTAGTCACTGTGGGGCTGAGTGACAATCCCATTTATAAGTACTGGGAGTAGTACTGCAGGAGTACAATTACACGTACTCCTTGTGCATCGGCCCTGAAACGTCTTTTGGTGTACGTGTGCAATGCGGGTGGGTTCTTAGTAACTAAAATAATAGTACCTCTAGCCTAGTTGCATTTTATTAACACTTTATTTGTTTTGTGGTTGTGGCCTATTCACAACGGCATGTAGGAGTACGTGAATATGTGCACAGGCCCATCCTGGGTCTATGGTGTAAGTAAGGGGTTGGCAGGGTGAGTAGGCCACCGGCGTAGGCGTGGCAGCTCAGCTCTGCTATCACCCCCCCTTCCCCCCCTCCGTGCTGCTAATTAACCAGACAACCTTGGCTGGGGTAATCAGGCCTCCTTGTGGAAACACTAGTGAGGTCAGTGGTCACAATTCTGCCATCCTTTGTGGGATACCCCTTTATAAATGATTTCCCTTCATATTTATTAGTATTACACTTATCTCTTGTGAATGTCCCGAAAATCCGCAAAGCCCACTTTGCATAATGCTCCAGTGGATCGAGAAAGAATGTTGGGGTATTAGTAAGAGACTCCCTTAATGTGCAGGGACGGACTCACCACATTCTGGAAGGGTAAGGATTTGACATGGGAGCATTCCTCGATCAAGCAATAGTTATTGGGCCTGTAGTGTAGCAAGGATGCCATGGGCCCTGGGCAATCAAAACAAGCATTGGCATAGCCAATAGGTCTCGCCTTTGGGACCTTATAAGTGTTTAGCCATGCAACAGTTGATGTTGTTGCACCAAGGATATTGTGCTGCATAACTAAATACTTATAAGGTCCCAAAAGCGAGACCTATTGGCTATGCCAATGCTTGTTTAATTTTCCACCATCCCGAAGGCACTATAAATGCATCAAATGTAAGGCTTGCCATTCGTGCATACAGAAAAAGGCATTCCAGTTTCAGAATAACAAGTATCACCTCCAAAGTCTTACAAGCTGCAATAGGAGGAACATAATTTGTTATTCAATGCCCATGTATTTTTTCTTATGTAGGTCAGACCACCCAGGAAATCAAGCAGCACATTCTACAGCACTGTAGTCATATCCCCTGTGCCACTGCAGAAGCACCTCTGGTAGATCATTACAAACAATTTGATCATAAACGGGAGGATCTTAAATGGCTGGTGTTGCAACAAGTATGACCAAATCCTCGAGGTGAGGGAATCTGACTTATTTTAAACTTACGAGAATGCAAATGGATGCATGCATGGGTTCGAGCAACAAAGGCCTGAATGAACATGATGGATTTTGTCATTAAGTGTGGACAGCTCACAAATGGCTAATTTCATTTCCTTGAGTGTTACTTCATTTGTTTGGCTGACAGTTGTTTTAAATTAATTTAAAAAACCAAGGTAAATAGTGCCGTATATTTCTTCACATGCGTATTTATTTATTGTTTTTATTGTTGCCAAGTGACTCTGTACAATCCTCACTCCGGTACAAGTTTTTGTTGCTTGCGTTTTGTTTTATTTTTTCTCAGAATGTCCTTTGTACCTTTACAATTGTTCCCATTCCCTCTTTTTAGCCGAATGGACTCTTGATCTTTCTAGGATCAATCACTCCTGCTCTTGCTTTCTTAAGAAGACACTAAGGTCCCCATGCATCAAACTAAAAACTGGTCGCAAACGGCCCCTTTGCGACCGGTATTTTTGCATTTGGGATACATCAGCCCAAATGCAAAACTCTCAAATTGCGATTGCATTTAAGGAATCGCAAATTGCGATTCCTTAAATGCAATGCTAGAAGCAATTTAAAATAGCGATTTCGCTATTAGGGCTCGCAAATTACCGAAAAATAAAACTGGTCGGTAATTTGCAAAACTTTGAAAAATGCACTAAAGTGCATTTTTCAAAGTTACATGTTACACACACACATGCCCTTGGGGCATGTGTGTGCACAACTATGGGTGCACATTACAATTTCAGGGGTGCAACAGGGTGTCCTTTTGGCGCCCTTGCACCCTTGAAATTGCATGCGCAATTTGCGAGTACCTATTTGGTACTTGCAAATTGCGCATGCAATTCCCATTCATTCCTATGGGCCTGTGGGCCCATAGGAATGAATGGAAAGGCATTCCTTATTTGCAACTCGCAATTTGCGAGTCGCAACTAAGGAATGCTTAGGAATCGCTATTTTTTTTAGCGATTCCTACATGCATATACTTTTGCGATTCCTTAATAATCGCAATTAAGGATTCGCAAAAGCCTTCCTTGATGCATGTGCCAGCAAGTATCCCCGTGTGTGTGTCTCCTCCAACGAGCACGCCAATGCGCATCTGCCGCCTGTGTATATAAACAACCGACTCCGGGCAGCACACGGCTTCAGCTCACATTCCTGACTGCGGAGGACCACAGTAGGGCCATGTTGTCTTTACTTGTCCTCCTTTTTACACCCTCCACTAGTTTTATGTTAGCCTAAAGGCTTTCTTGTTTCTTTTTTCAGACTATAAAGGAATTAAACTATGACTGCTATTTGGTTAGTTTTGACGATTGTCCGTCCTTATTTTTTCATATACATGTGTTTCTAGTACGAGTGATTGGCAATGTTTTCATCACTCAACAGGTTTTGGGAGCTCATCTTATCCATATTGGCCCAATAATTGATATAGGTTTGGGAAGCTTCTTAGCCCCAACGATACAGTAATTTTGTTCTTCTTTTCGTTCACCTCCTTTGAGGGGGTGAGTAACATATTTAACACTTGAGATACCAGATATATTTGTTTTTACATGCTTCATAGCTTATGTTTATAGTTTTCCACTATACAGGGTGTCTTCGTTTTGTCTTAGTCCTGATAAAGACTCTCTTTCCAAACAAAGAGTATTCTAAGGGTCGAAAAATTGACACATAATTGTACTTTTGCCTAGATGTATTGTTTGATATATTGCAAAACTATGTAAAATTGAATTAGTTTTCTTTCTATACTAGTGAGCTCTCACGAGGCTTTACACCTTTACGTTCACACTTTCATCACTTACATTGCACTGCTCACGAGCACTGCCCCGATCTTGTGGAGCTCATGTATATTGTTTACAATTTATATAATACAATGCCTATTTTTCAAGAGACTTATTTTGTGTGTAGTATCACTTCATTAATTGAATTTGAAGATTACCTATCGTGGCCTTTTTTTAAATTAGTCAAATTCTCCAGAAAAGTTTATCCAACAGAATTGCTTCTGCCCCGAGGCATTGCAGAAAGACTGCTATGCGCATAGGTGTGAGGAAGCACTGGTCCTTGCACAAAGGGGATGCTCCTCCTTCATAAAAATAGGTCCCTGGCTCTAATGGAGTAGGTTCCCGCTTGGGAATTGCCCTCTGAGAGTGATTCATAAAAGGAGATCCACTAGGAAGAGATATCTTTTGAAAAGTGAGATTCTTCTCTTTTCAACTATGCCTCTCATATCAAAATGTGTTCTCGGGGAGGCCGAGTTATGCCCCAAGCACTAATGCAAGTGAAAGTAATGAGCCCATCAGCTCATTTCACTTTTAATTTTACAGAAATTATGTCAGGACGCCATGAACGCGGGCTGTCATTTCAACAAAAGAAAGAAAAGAAAAAGAGCTCTTCCGCAGCAGCCCGACCTGAAATGTGAAAAGGGAGTCCCTCTAGTGCCAGCACCAGAGGGAATCGTTGCCCTTGGCATTTTGATGTGACCTCCTTGCCAACAGCGCCCGACTTAGAGAGATGTTGAGGTGGAGGTCATGTTAACAACATCCAGGAGTTTAGGGTATTTTATTCCCTTCAGTATATTACTGAATATCACTTTAATTAATAACTGGTTTGAGGTTTTTTGTAGTCACAATTTGGATTCCCTGGCATCATCTTTCACTGATTCTCCTTCTACCATTCCAACCAACACCAGTTCATTCACATGTGAACCTCTAAGTCCCAGAAGATCCCTATCATCTGCAGAGTCCCTCAGTCCTTCATTCTGTCCCCCCCCCCCGTCATATTTAACCTATAAGAGGAGACCTTTGGGGTTGTACTTACCAATAACAGCATTACAATTCACCAAAATGCTGACAATACCAACCTCTCCTTTAAAGTCTCCTCCACTTCTGACATCCAGTGTCTCAAACTTTGCCTGCACCTCATCCTAACTTGGATGTCCAGCATCTACTAGAAGCACAATACCACCACAATAGAATTCCTGTTAATTGCCAATATTACCAAGCAAGATATAGTCCAAATGGACAGGAAGGGATGATTTTTTTACAACCTTACCTTTTTTAACACAGGCAAGTATCAATTAAACTATAAAGTGGTTAGCAGTTAGCAAATGAGGAAGGAGAGGACTGATGCAACTTTGTTGTTACCTTTCACTCAGTTTGTAGAAAACCCACTTTTTTAACTCGCTAACTAAATAACGCTAAATGAAAATAATATTTTCCAACAATTCATCTCACCTTTCGATGCGAAGGAACTTCACCCCCATACTCTTTTTACCTGAAGATTTTATCCAACAGCCTTGTTTTCTCTTTGGACGTCTGCTGTTTTTCACTCACTGATTCTCCCCCAAATCCAAAATATGTTTTGGGTTTTTCTTTGTGTCTAGTGAGGGTTTGCTGTGGTAAAAGCAGACATAGAATAAGTGTGTGGAACCAGTGGATCCAAGTATCTGCCAGGCTTCTTCGTAGAGCCTGTGCGGGAAGACCAGGCAAACACCAACTCTGCAGGAGTGTACTCGTTTTTCAAAGCTAAGATGGGTAGAGGCATCCACATTCTTCTACTTTTCTAAATGATTTTGATGACAGTAATTATGGGGTATTTTATAAATATGCCTTCTTTACATTTAGAAGCTATTTTCAGAGACACATCCAGGAGGTTTCATATTGAACTGGATGACATATATACATCACCAGAAAATTTCGCATTATCAAAAATACCTAATAGATCAAAAATGCTTCCACCAGTTTCAAGCAATAGGCTATAATGAGCCTAGGATGTTCTGGAAGCAGAACTTATTATGGAACTTCAAGGATTGATACGCACATTTTGGAGGTCAGAGCCTTATTTTGTACTAAGTATTAGCCCACTGTTTAGAGATGTCGAAAGTTTAAAAAACACGCTAAACAACACTTTGTTATTGTTAAAACATAGTTTGGAAGACCTCAGTTAATGGATCATTCAGTTGTGCCAGCGAAACTCACACCTTTCATCTGAAGGTTCAGGCCACAAGACTACTAGTTGATTGTTTTCCCATATTTCTAATTTCCTTGGACATTTCTGGAGCTGTTATGTGTCATTCAGTTTCTCCCACTGGTCCATGACGTGAGGGCGCACCTTGAAGCACCCTAGATTCACTTCTGTGTGACCCTGCCATCTCCAGCCTATCCTTAAATGCTTAGTTCCCACGGCAACCGGGTTATTATTTGCTATGTTTTTCATGACCAGATCGTGACTTTCAACAGCCCAATTACATCAAGCAACAACTTTCCAGCAAATATGTTTTACAGATCAGAAACTTGCTCTGCATTAAAAAGAAGCCATAGCTCGACTGATGTTTAGAAGGATGTACAGAATACAAGTGTAGAAGTTACATCTAAAGGCTGAAAGTTCGCGATCAGTAGTCCATGGATACTAAAGCTGCACTACTATAGCCTTATAGCCCGCTGCCGAGGGCTATACCAGCTGTTAAAGGCCCTGATCCCGAGTTATAGGCCCGAGCCGCAGGCGAGGGCCTATAACGAGGGAGAGGGCCTTTAACAACTGGTATAGCCTGAGGCAGAAGGGCTATAAGGCTATAAAAATGGAGAAACAAAAAGACAAACATTGGAATGTTGGAGCGCTGGACTTATACCAGCCATTATAAGCCCAGAGCAACTCCATTGTCTTCAATGGAGCTCCCAACATTCCAATGTTCTAATATAGCCTTATAGCCCGCTGCCGAGGGCTATACCGGCTGTTAAAGGCCCTGATCCAGAGTTATAGGCCTGAGCCGCAGGCGAGGGCCTATAACGAGGGAGAGGGCCTTTAACAACCGGTATAGCCAGAGGCAGAAGGGCTATAAGGCTATTAGAACATTCCACCCACTAAGGGTAGAATGTTCTAAATTAAAAATGGAGAAACAAAAAGACAAACATTGGAATGTTGGAGCGCTGGGCTTATACCAGCCATTATAAGCCCAGAGCAACTCCATTGTCTTCAATGGAGCTCCCAACATTCCAATGTTCTAATATAAAATAAAGTACTTGTAGGTGGATCTAGGTATCTCTTTTCTTCACCTCCCTGGCAAGCAAAGCAGCTTATGTGTCTCCTGATTTCTCCATTAATACCAAACTGAACCCAAGTGGGTTAGTAATAATCATAGGTACCAACTACAATGATGACCGCAGAGCTGCAGGCGCACCCTCCTAGGTAGAAGAGTGGGGCTAATTATAGATCTCACTCCTGAATCCAATGTGTCCACCACCAAAACCGGTGGCAGTCTACTTGATGCATCACACCTTGTCCTTCTTCAGAGCAGAAAAGCACCTGATGCTTCTTCATGTTTATTAAATGTATACCATCAAAATAGCACAGCTAGGGGTCAGCTAGTCATGCCTTCCCTCAGACCCATCAACCCTAGTTTCCCTATAAATGGCTATATGAAGGGAGTGGGCTACTCGTTTAGTGAAGGGTCAAATTCATGGCTGCCCTTGAATGGAACCAGGTGCAGAGTGGAAGAAAAACTGCGTCTATGTCCACAATCACAAGGTGATGAGAGGGGAGGAAAATACTCAATTCGATTCAAATAGCTTCACTTCAGCGCAAAGCCATATAAGCAGAATAAAACAATTGATAAAAAAAAGAACAATAAAACATCTTTAACAAGACTTACATTAAAGAGGAGACAATGAATTAATTTAAGAACTAATTCCACTAAATCCTGGGACATAAAATACGGCCTCCCACTCACATAATAACACTTTGCTTAATAAGATAATATAAACAAATATAAACTCCTTATATCTATTAGAACTAAGTGCATATTCGTATCTCAATAGAATTTTATATGGATGCCTTAAATATACTAATATAAATACGCATCACAACATGAAGTGACTAGTGCAGTTTCAACTATTACTTCCTGTTCCTTGCGGATATGCTTTAAGGAAAGATATATTACTAAATATAAATGATAACAAAATTCACCCTATATCACACGTCACTGTTACATTTTGTGTACAATAGTAGAGGCATAGGACTAAACATAACGACTTAGATGCTCAGTACTACCGGATCAGAGAGAGCCTTTTTTCTTAGACTCCCCATTCCCAAAAGGAACCTACTAACACTAAAACAAATTAAATGATTGTCATCATATTTAAGCATCCTAATAGCCTCTGTGTATTTTCTAACTCCCACTCTCTGACACAGTGGAGTAATCCATCGTTTCCTGCAATTGCTATAGAAGGGACAAAAAAAACAGAACATGTTCAACAGTTTCTTTGGAAGCGCCACACATTAAACACTCAGCGACATCAGTATCCTTGTTTTGGACCCAACTAGCCATGGATGAGCCAATAGGCAAGGTTCAGCGCTGAAGCTGCAAATACAGGAGCCTAGCTGGTGGCGGGTGCATATCGTCCAGAAAGTTCTCCTTCCTGAAGGAGTTTTTAACAGAAAGGAAAGTTTCCGTGAAGGATCCTAAGCACCACCTAGAGAGTTGTGCAGCGTCTTTGGTGTGCCAATACACTGATTTAAGCAGTAACTTAGGTATGGCCCTAACTGCACCATGGGAACTCCACAGGCTCTCTAACCCTATTTCAATTAAAGTAGCCTTAATATACCTTAACCATGAAATATCTAAAGAACCAGGAATAGACAGAATTTCTTCCAGGACTTTGCGATAAGAGGTGAGCTCTGGGGTGGGTCAGATTCTCCTCCACTAGAGCAGGGGACGTAACCCTATTTTGTCAGAGATTGGTCTCAACCCCAGGTCCAACCTGAGCGGCAACAAAGGTGTGCTAACAGGCAGTCCTATAAGCTGCCGCATAAAGTGGTTTCCAACAGCTGAAAGAAAGTCCACTTTAAGCTGACCCCATAATTCGTCTCCATTACACGTCGTCCCCAATGCTTGAGAATTGAATATATCTAAGGCAGGGATGATGGGTCGAAACTGGGACCTTAATATCATCTTAATTATTCCCCCTGCTGCCTGTTTCAACTCAAGTCTATAGCACATGAGGTGAGTGTGCCACCCCACATGCTCTGTCAAGGTTACACCCAGATAATCAAATGTACTCACACGCTCAAGAGAAATACCTGGGTTCAGAATCATGAACTTTGTCTTGCCTCCGTTGATCTCCAAGCCCCTCTCGTTACAGAAGCTGGCTAAATGATCCAAAAGCCTCTGTAAGCCCATCTGTGTTTTAGAGAGGAGCAAGGTATCATCTGCAAACATAAGCGCAAGGGCTTCTCAAACTAGCCAGCCTACGTGCATCATAATCACACAACTCAAGATGATCTACAAGGCCATTGAAGTACAATGAGAACAGTGTAGGAGCAAGGATGCACCCTTGCCTTACCCCCCTGTTCACTGGGAATTATCCTGTTAATTCCCCTGCACTACCACATCTCACTTGTGCATAGTTATCAGTGTGTAACCTCACCTGGATGTCGAGCAAGTAGGCCGGGACCCCATCTAAGAAAGGACCTTCCACAAGGTCCTTTTAGGGACTAAATCAAAGGCTGAACGAATGTCCACAAACAAAACATATAGTCTGCCTTTGCCCAGGTTAATGGTTTTCCAGTATAACATTTGGGGTCGAAATATCTAATCAATGGTACTAACTGACTCCCTAAATCCTGCCTGCAACGGGGTGAGTACTTCATTGGCAGCCATCCTTTCCTGTAAGCTACCCAGGACTACTTTGCTAAACAGCTTCTCCATACTATCAATGAAACTTCTGGGCCTATTGTTGAGGGGGAATCCCGGGGGGCCCTTTTTGTAAATTGGAATACTTTCAGCCCCTACCCACGTTGGGAGAATTGGAGCCCCTTTCGTAATGGCAGAGAATACAACTGAGAAATAAGCACTCCAAACACCTGGTTCATTCAGAAATAAGTCACCCAGTATTTTGTCCAAGCCTGGGGCTTTGTTTGGTGCTATCTCTCCAATGGCTTTTAACAATTCCGGAAGTGGAATCTCACAGGGGTCACTTCCTTGTGACTGTACAGTAGTCTGTCGAAGACCAGCGGCAAAGATTGCATCTTCCTCCCTACTGTCGCTATAGACCTTTTACCGGGGCCCAGATTCTGCAATACCAGAAGTAGGACCCAATTTCACCCCGCTATCGAAATAGAGGCTTGTGAAATGCTCCACCCAGTCACCAGCTGTGATATTAGTTTCAAGGGGGCAAAACCCGTCCTGACATCCAGTGGTCACCACGTTCCAAAAGAAACGATGGTCTTTGGATCTCACTGCCTCAAGGAGGCCCGCCCAGATTACCCTCTCCCCTTCATTTTTAGCATCCAGGAAAGCTTTTTTATAACAACTGGCATCTAGAATCTCTAACCTATTCCTCCCCTTCCCTGCCTTGAACAATTTAAATCTAGCCTCTCTACAGGTTGAATTGTACCATGAGGATGGTGACCTCCCTCGCCTTGGCTCGTCCAACCTCCTTAAAGAAGAAGTTATCCCTTATGTTGGTGAACAGCTGGTTATTTACTGCCACTACCACACCCAGGGCCTCCCAAGTAACATCAGTTTTATCTAAAATAGTCAACTCTTTTAAACAGTCAGTGAATAAACTATAAATCCCACTGATAGATTCCTGTGAATAGGACACCCTGCTCCACTTGATACTACGTCTACTGCTCGCAACTAGCAATCTCCTATCACAGTTTGCATCGGACCCATTAACCTTGACTCTAAACAATAGATTCAATTTTAAGGACAAGGCATTGTGTTCGCTGTCATGATGTACAACCACTTCCATGTCAATTAAATTAGGCCAGAGTCTAACATCTACCATTATATAATCAATCAGACTAGAGTGGTTAACCCTATTGAATGTGTGCACCACCAATCTATCAGAATTTGTTCTTCCATTGCATGCACGCAGCCCCTGATTATGTGCAAGGGCGTTAAGTTGGAGTGCAACTGTAGTCCATTTCTTAATTGGAGCAAGTCTTATCTATGCGATATTCCATACAGCATCCTCATTAGAAAAGAGTGACCAGCTATTAACACTAAGAGGCTCAAATTGGCAATTAAAATTGCCACACAATACTTACTTCACGTGAGGCGGTGTGGCCGACACGTGGGTATTAAGGATGGCCAATACTATCGCCTCCGACTTAGCACCTACGGACCCTGAATAAATGTTATAAAAATAAACTGACAAACCACCCTCCTGAGTAGGACAAACACACATTAGATCATCAGACCTCCTGAAACAAACCTAGAATGGAGGTTTTCACCCATATCAATAGGCCCCCTGAGGGCCTTCCCGACCCAGATGAAATTGCTGCCTTAGAAAAGTTTACAAATCCAGGAAGAGTTAGAGGTGTCAGGGCGCAAGTTTCTTTTAAGAGACAGATATCATACTAATTTATAAAAGCACACTACTTGGGGTTGGACAATTTGGGACCCAAACCTGCCACATTCCAAGAGATTAACTGGCATTGTGGGTTCTGAGGAGGCACAAGGATTGCACCATCGCCCCGGAAGCTGGGGAGCCATGAGCTATGTTAGAAAGTGCTACTGTGACTATCCTTGGGTGAAGTGCCTTTTCCACAGACAGATGGGGGTGGGCAAAAAAGTTGGGAAAAGTGGTGGGTCCTCGCTCGTCAGGCTTCTGTAGTTTAGGGGACAATGACCTCAAATTTCTTTTGAGTAGTCAATCAATTCCATCTAGTGCATCAAAGCAGTTGCAGGTAGGAATTGCATAGATAACTCCCGCTCCGGTCTGTACATAGTAGGGACGGTGAGGTGGTGAGATAAGCTGTTATGGCCAATATAGCTGCTGGTAGTTAACCCCAAGAGGACAACGAGGCGGTTTATAGAAAAACCACAATGTAGGTGGTTTGATACGACTGTTGGATTCAAAATGATTTGCACCCCAAAAGGTAACTACTTGGCGAGGCAGGTGAGGGTACCTAAAGTTGATGATAATACAGTCCCCATCACGATCCACTCTACTAGGCCCGAGCCATGCCACCCTTCAAGTAAGTAGAATATTGTGAGCTTGTACCAAAGGGAAATCTCTATATTTTACACGCCAATCTAATGTTTTGTTAAATAACATATCATAGGGCTCATCCTGACCAGCTTGCAACTTCGGAACGCTGGTTAATATTACAACATATGGGCAAGAGGCTGGTGGAGGATTATCCCTTGGAGGCCTCGACTCCCCCTGTTGAACTACCTTTAACATGCCCTCCTGAGATAGAGATGCCCCTACATATCGAATTTATCTTACTGCGCTGAGGTAGATCATGCAAAGGAGGGGAAGTATATGGTGGATGGGTGGGGTTGGTGGGGCCATGGGACTACTGGGAATTAGCTACTGAGGTAAACCCTTCAATCTGTTGCAAACAGTCAACAGCCCCAGTACTAGTGATGTTTTGCTGTTTCCTTGTTGGGCCACTATCGGTGACCTTAACCCCTTCGATGCTCATGACGGAATGGTTCCGTCATGAGCATCGGTGCCCCTGTGCTCATGACGGAACCATTCCGTCATGAGGCCAGAGGCACGAAATCCCTCTGCTGCAGACAGCAGAGGGATTTCCTTTCTCCCCCACAGCCTCGGGAGCTGGGGAAGAGCTTCCCCAGCTCCCGAGGCCCCCTCCTTTCAGTGAAATCAAGATCAGCGCGCACGTCGCGCTGACTTCATTTCACTGAAAGCGAAACTAAAATGAGCCTTTAGGCTCATTTCAGTTTCACTTTCTAAGTGCTCAGGGGGCTATCTCAGCCCCTGAGCACGTAGAAAGACGGGAGAGGTATCATTGGAAAGGGGAGAATCTCCCCTTTCCAATGGTACCCCTCCCCAGTGGATCCCTGCTTGGGGATCGCCCCAAGGGCTTTTGCTCCCCCCAAAAAAATTGCCAATGTTCAGTCTTTCTGCCCCCCCTGGGGGGCAGAAAGCCCACTAGACACCAGGGATTTTTATTTGGTGCATTTGTTTTAGGGTGGGGGCTGCCCGAAACGGGCACGCCAATGCCCCCACCCCCCAGCCGCCATTACAGCCTTTCTGCCCCCCCTGGGAGGCAGATGGGGGCAGTAGCCCCCAATCTGCCCCCCCCGGGGGGGCAGAAAGCCCACTAAATGCCAGGGATTTTTTTGTGCGCAATTTGTTTTAGGGTGGGGGCTGCCCAAAATGGGCACGCCAATGCCCCCACCCCCCAGCCACCATTACAGCCTTTCTGCCCCCCCTGGGAGGCAGATGGGGGCAGTAGCCCCCAATCTGCCCCCCCCGGGGGGGCAGAAAGCCCACTAAATGCCAGGGATTTTTTTGCGCGCAATTTGTTTTAGGGTGGGGGCTGCCCAAAATGGGCACGCCAATGCCCCCACCCCACCCGCCACCATTACAGCCTTTCTGCCCCCCCTGGGGGGCAGAAGCCCCCAATCTGCCCCACCGGGGGGGCAGAAAGCCCACTAAACACCAGGGATTTTTTTGGACGCATTTTTTTTTAGGGTGGGGGCTGCCACGGGTACTTGGGCCTCCCACCCGAGTGTGGCACCATTTTTATCGGGAGACCTGGGGGAACGCTGGGTGGTAGGAAATTTGTGTCATCCCGGTGATGCCACAACTTTCCCACACAAAAATGTGTGAAAAAAGTGATTTTTTCAGCAAAATTTCAGGTTTGCAGGGGATTCTGGGTAAGAAAACGTTGGGGGATCCACGCAAGCCATACCTCCCTGGAATCCCCCGGGTGTCTACTTTTCAGAAATGTGTGAGTTTGCTAGGTTTCCCTAGGTGGCCGCCGAGCCCCGGGCCAAAAAGTCATGGGACCCCCCTTGCAAAACCAGGTCGTTTTGTGACAGGCATTTTTGGTGTCGCCTCAATACGTTTTGGGCCCTTGCCTGTCGCACGTACTTGGGCCTCCCACCCGAGTGAGGCACCATTTTTATCGGGAGACCTGGGGGAATTCTGGGTGATAGGAAATTTGTGTCAGCCTGGTAATGCCACAACTTTCCCACACAAAAATGTGTGAAAAAAGTGATTTTTTCAGCAATATTTCAGGTTTGCAGGGGATTCTGGGTAAGAAAACGTTGGTGGATCCACGCAAGCCATACCTCCCTGGAATCCCCGGGTGTCTACTTTTCAGAAATGTGTGGGTTTGCTAGGTTTCCCTAGGTGGCCGCCGAGCCCCGGGCCAAAAAGTCATGGGACCCCCTTGCAAAACCAGGTCGTCTTCTGATAGGCAATTTTGATGTCGCCTCAATACGTTTTGGGCCCTTGCCTGTCGCGCGTACTTGGGCCTCCCACCCGAGTGAGGCACCATTTTTATCGGGAGACCTGGGGGAACGCTGGGTGGTAGGAAATTTGTGTCAGCCCGGTGATGCCACAACTTTCCCACACAAAAACGTGTGAAAAAAGTGATTTTTTCAGCAAAATGTCAGGTTTGCAGGGGATTCTGGGTAAGAAAACGTTGGTGGATCCACGCAAGCCATACCTCCCTGGAATCCCCCGGGTGTCTACTTTTCAGAAATGTGTGGGTTTGGTAGGTTTCCCTAGGTGCCGGCAGAGCTAGGGTTCAAAAACTACAGCTAGGCACTTTGCCAAAAAAGGGTCATTTTTCACAGTGAAATTGGGGTGTGTCCACGTTGCGTTTTGCGTCGTTTCCTGTCGCGGGCACTAGGCCTACCCACACAAGAGTGGTACCATTGTTCTCAGAAGACTTTGGGGAACGCGGGGTGGGTGGAATTTTGTGGATCCACGCAGATTCCAGAACTTTCCACCACAGAAAAGTGAGGAAAATGTGTTTTTTTTTACAATTGTTTAAGTTTGCAAGGGATTCTGGGTAACAGAACCTGGTGAGAGCCAGTCAAGTCACCCCATCCTGGATTCCCCTGTGTGTCTAGATTTCAAAAATGTATAGGTTTGCTAGGTTTCCCTAGGTGCCGGCAGAACTAGGGTTCAAAAACTACAGCTAAGCACTTTTCAAAAAAAGGGTCATTTTTCACTGTGAAAATGTGGTGTGTCCACGTTGTGTTTTGCGCTGTTTCCTGTCGCGGGCACTAGGCCTACCCACACAAGTGAGGTACCATTTTTCTCGGAAGACTTTGGGGAATGCGGGGTGGGTGGAATTTTGTGGATCCACGCAGATTCCAGAACTTTCCACCACAGAAAAGTGAGGAAAATGTGTTTTTTTTGACAATTGTTTAGGTTTGCAAGGGATTCTGGGTAACAGAACCTGGTGAGAGCCAGTCAAGTCACCCCATCCTGGATTCCCCTGGGTGTCTAGATTTCAAAAATGTATAGGTTTGCTAGGTTTCCCTAGGTGCCGGCAGAGCTAGGGTTCAAAAACTACAGCTAGGCACTTTGCAAAAAAGGGTCATTTTTCACTGTGAAAATGTGGTGTGTCCACGTTGCGTTTTCGCTGTTTCCTGTTGCGGGCACTAGGCCTACCCACACAAGTGAGGTACAATTTTTCTCGGAAGACTTTGGGGAACGCGGGGTGGGTGGAAGTTTGTGGATCCACGCAGAATCCAGAACTTTTCACCACAGAAAAGTGAGGAAGTAGTGTTTTTTTTGACAATTTTTTAGGTTTGCAAGGGATTCTGGGTTACAGAACCTGGTGAGAGCCAGTCAAGTCACCCCATCCTGTATTCCCCTGGGTGTCTAGTTTTCAAAAATGTATAAGTTTGCTAGGTTTCCCTAGGTGCCGGCAGAGCTAAGGTTTAAAAACTACAGCTAGGCACTTTGCAAAAAAGGGGTAATTTTTCACTATGAAAATGTGGTGTGTCCACGTTGCGTTTTGGGCCGTTTCCTGTCGCGGGCACTAGGCCTACCCACACCAGTGAGGTACCGTTTTTCTCGAAAGACTTTGGGGAACGAGGGGTGGGTGGAATTTTGTGGATCCTTGCAGATTCCAGAACTTTCAACCACAGAAAAGTGAGGAAAATGTGTTTTTTTTGACAATATTTTAGGTTTGCAAGGGATTCTGGGTAACAGAACCAGGTGAGAGCCAGTCAAGTCACCCCATCCTGGATTCCCCTGGGTGTCTAGTTTTCAAAAATGTATAGGTTTGCTAGGTTTCCCTAGGTGCCGGCAGAGCTAGGGTTCAAAAACTACAGCTAGGCACTTTGCAAAAAAGGGTCATTTTTCACTGTGAAAATGTGGTGTGTCCACGTTGCGTTTTGGGCCGTTTCCTGTCGCAGGCACTAGGCCTACCCACACAAGTAAGGTACCATTTTTATCGGGAGACTTAGGGTAACACAAAATTGTAGAGCAACTGTTATTATCTATTGACTTTTGATGCATTTCTGCCTTCCAAATGAAAGACAATGTGTAAAAAGAAGTCATTTTGAAAAATGTCATATAATTCTCATACTAGTTTGGGTACTCCCAATTTCGGCAATGTGCAAATATCTACTATTTCTAAACTCTATATTTTGTTCCCATTTCAGAAATACATAGGTGTCTTTCATACCGATTTTTCCATGTATAAATTTTCCCAGAATAATTGCTATATACCCGTTACATAATAAAAAACCATTGCAAGACGCTGCTCAGTTATTGGCTCTAGGTTCGTCGGGTTCTTGGTGAACCTACAAGTCCTATATATCGCCACAACCAGAAAGGTCCAGCGGATGTAACGGTATATTGCTTTCAAATAGCTGTCATAATTAGAAGAAGTTACAGGTGAAAACGTTGACACAAATGGCTGATTTTTTCAACTAATTTTCAATTTTTCCTATATTTAACTGTTTGTTTCTATAAAGAAAACTTGAAGGATCTACACAAATGACCCCTTGCTGAATTCAGAATTTTGTCTACTTTTCAGAAATGTATGGCTTTCCAGGATCCATCATTGCTTTCATACCCATTTCTACCATTAACTGGAAGGAGGTTGAAAGCACAAAAAATAGCAAAAATAGACTATGTCCCAGAAAAATGCCAAAACTGTGTAAAATATTTTGCTTTTCTGACAAAAGTCTGCTTGTCCCTGAAAGCTGGGAAGATGGTGATTTCAGCACCACAACCCCTTTTTTGATGCCATTTGCAGGGAAAAAACCAGACGCTTTCATCTGTAGCCCTTTTTTTGCATTTTTCCCCAAAAAACCAACATTTAGCTGTATTTTGGCTAATTTCTGGGTCCCCTCCAGGGGAATCCACAAACCCTGGGTACCTTTAGGATCCCCATGATGTTGGAAAAAAAGGACGCAAATTTGGCGTGGATACGTTATGTGGTCAAAACGTTACAGGGGCCTAAGCGCGAACTAACCTAAATAGCCAAAAAAAGGCTTAGCACAGGAGGGGAAAAGGCCTAGCAGCGAAGGGGTTAATGCTCCTGGGGTTCATTACATGGCCTCTAACTACGGAAACACCAGTTCTCTTAAGGAAGGGCAATTCACTTTCAATGGATTTGAGACAGGCTAGTAGGGGACCAATTTCAGCCTTAAGTAATTCTTTAACTTTATTCATACATTCCTTTTCTAGGATTTCAAGATGAGCCAAAAGGGGGCTAAATTCTGCCCTAAATAACTCTTTAATATTACTCGTACAATCTGCACTGAGTTTCTCAATCCACGCTGGCTTATTCACAGGATCCTGACAGGCACATCCATCAGTGAGAGCTTTGTCAACACACTTGTGCCTTCTATAAGGTCCAGGAGCAGTCAGGGTGGATTTATTAGGAAAGAGAATAGCACGCTTGGCTCTTCCAGATTGCTTTTTAACTCCACCACAGCATGGGGGCTAGGGTTAAGTGCCGTGATAATTTGAGATTCCCGACAGTCGTTATTATGCGGGGAATTCAATGCCTCAAATAATTGGGTGCAACGTGAAGAGGGGGCACTTGACCTCAGTGATTGCTCAGCCTGGAGGGATAGTTGCCCAGTGAAGCATCCTGTCTATAGAAACGGTCTTGGCTGGAGGGGTAGGGAAGCAGGGTGGTTGGTTATCTAAAGCTTTTCACTTGCCCATCTTGTCAAGAGAACAAAAAGGCTAGATGAGGCTGCCAACTAATCTGGAACTTGTCAAGCCCTTAATTTAGTGAAAGAATAAACGTCACAGAATTAGCCATTATTAAAATAGGCTCCACCCTTTTACTTCTGCAACCACTACCTGCAGTCCACTGATAGAAACTATTACACAATGTCTTATAACAAAAGTCAATCCAAACATAAAATCAAAAAATATGAGAGACCTCCAGAGTCAAATCTGAGGTCAGTAACACAATCTCGGAAGGTCCCAAACATGCAAACTGTGAAAGCAAAAGGTCCAGCTTAATACAGACTATGGGCCCGATTCTGATGCGGGTTGGAAAAGCTTCCCGACCGAGGGCCTGATTCTGATGCGGTTAGTAAGGCCTCCTAACGGCATTTGCTCCTTCCAAATCGGATCGGGAACGTGTCTTCCCGACCGAGGGCCCAATTCTGATGCGGTTAGGAACAAATGTTCCCATTGAAGTCAATGGGAGTTCAACCAAATCGTATCTGGAAGCATCCGGATGCATCCTACTCCGCCGGTCGGACTTTCCCGATCCGAGTGGGTCGGAAACCATTTCCCAACCGATTCGGTCGGGAAGCTTTTCCAACCCGCATCAGAATCGACCCCTCAGTGTTTCCAGATAATAGTTAGTTCAAATGTCAAATATACCAGGAAGAAACTGTAATCTGCACGAGTTGGCGGGGTCAAGCAAATTGGATATGAGAGGTCATTCACCACTCTTAAGAGTGGCAAACATTTTCAGGGGGGTGGCCCAGCCCAGCCATATTCAGCCGCGGACAGGCGCAGAAGGGCTGATCCTTGGCCCGGGCTTTGCCCAGGCAGAGCCTGAGCGCGTCACGACCTGGGGGGTGACAGGAGCGCTTTTCACCGCGTCGGCAGTGGGAGGCCCCGCCTACCAAGATGATGAGTCTGCAACGACGCCTCCAGGCCTGATGCACTTTGGGACTCAGAGTCCAGGGATCGAGTAGAGGTCAGACCCACCAACACCTCTGCCTCAACGTGGATGAGAGGGGAGGAAAATACTATTGTGTTTTATATTGCCTATGCATACTACCATTCACCCAGGGACGTAGCGCAGGTCCCTGCAGCACAGGGGGGCACCGACTCTTCAGGGACTCCTCAACACATCAGGGGGCCCTCATTCAGCCTAAGATCAAGTAATATCTCTGAGATTCATGGCCCCTCATCACATTCTGCAGGGGGGGGAGGTTGTGGGGGGACAGCACCTTTCGTTCCACCACGTCATTCATTCAATCTGCCCCAGTGCAATGTACCCATACTGCTGTTAGGTAGTTGGTGCATATGTGATGGAGGGAGAAGTCAATTCATCTCTGCTTTATGGATACAAACCTCCATCTTTACTCGTGGGCCTCTGGATTTACTCAGACATTTCAACAGTGGTTACTGCCCACTTAGCAGAAGCCATGGGGAAGGTGAGCGGGAGCAGATACTGAATGGAATATGTAATCCTGTATCCTCAAAGTACTGGAGAAGCTGTGAATGACACCCTGATTGACAAGTGATGAACACCCTCGCAATACACTTCAAGAATAATTTGCATGTAACTAAGTTTCCGACCTGTTAATTTTCTCATCAGCATTCATAAAAATAAATGTTCGCATTAGCAAAAAAAGCACGCGGCTGAGTGTGCTGATAATGTATTGCTTCTCTGAATACTTTATGTGATTTCTTATTTCGGCTCTACCTTTTATGGTGTTAATGGAAATGCCAACTATTCCGACAAGTTTCCATGGAGATAACAAATGTGCTACCTAGCCTTTTTTTTTTACCCAAGAATAATTTGTTTTTCAGTCCTTGCAGGTTGGATGTGGAGGGTAAACGATTTCATTCGGAAACAATCTCGGTGTTCAAGCTGATAGCTAATTTTAGCTCACGCCCCCCTAAACCAGGAATGCAAATAACTGGAAGCAAGCCAAGACCTAATTTTTATCTAATTATCAAATGAAGTGATTATTATTATGTCTAAATACAAAATGTAACCGATTGTATAGAAATAATCGTGAACGCAAGGCACATATAAAATGTACTATAGGCCACTTGCCAAATATACTATGAGATGTAAAGCCGAGCATTTTCAGACCATGTTGTATAAACTATACCCATACAAAATGTCCCTTAAGATGCATCACCCACTGTTTACTTAAAAATATAGCTAGGAAAATAATTTCCACTCCAATTTTAGATTTTATCTTTACAGTGTCAAAGCCTGCCACAAGAGATGTTTAAACTTTCAAGATGTCCTCTATTTAATCTAATCTAATCTAATCTAATCTAGGGGATTTATAAAGCACATGGCTACCCGGAGGCTTTGCAGCGCTACACCATCCAGCATAACCCTAGAACCGGCTCCATATGGACACTGAGGGAACAACTAATTAAGAAACAACCAGGTCTTCAAGACTTTTCTGAAAATGGGTTCCGAGTCTATTTGGCCCAATTTGAGCGGTAGAGAATTCCACACTTTAGGAGCCAGTTATATAAAGGAACAGCCCCCCATCTTGTTTTGCAGATTTTTGGTGTTGTTGCAAAAAGTGCAGTCGCCGATCTCAGGGACCTTACAGGGGTATAATGTTAAATGAGGGCACGAAGTAATTGAGGTCCTTTGTTATGGGAGGCCCTATGAGTGATGCAGAGAGTTTTAAACTGCACCCGCAGCCCAATGGGGAGCCAGTGCCCTTCTTGCTGGCTGGTGCCTCGGAATATGAAGGAGGCACCAGCCTTCTTTTTACATAGTGAGGGGAGCCAAAATATAGGGAGTTCCCGTAATCCAACCAGGAGATAATGAAGACCTCTACGATGAGTCTTCCGGAAAGGAAAGGCAAAAGGTCTAACACTTTCCTCAGCAGTCTTAGTATTCCATAACATTTTGCTGCCAGTTTGTTGGCCTGAGACTACATAGTGAGCGAGTCATCCAGCAAGCCACTCAGGCTTTTTTTCAGATTTTTGGGGCTAGATATTTTCCATGGGAACTCCGGCCAGGGGAGAACCAGCCAATAGGACAGATTACCTAGGAGCATAAGATCAGTCTTGTCCCCGTTTAGCTTGAGGTAGCAGCTGGCTATCCCGTCAGGGCCGGCTCTAGGGCGGTGCGACCGGTGCCACCGCACTGGGCGCTGACTTTCGGAAGCACCGTGTTTTCAAGTATATTTTGATTCTAAAAGCACCTGCTGCCACATTCCTTGCATCCAGCAATTTTCAGGCAACAATAAAAGTGTCAAAATAACTCCGGTGAATTAATGTTCTTTCAGGGGAGAGATGGAGTTTTGTCTAGTGGCAGTTCTGACTCATCATAAGGTAGCACAGAGGGTTAATATGGCTGCTGCAAAGCACGTGTACAATGCAGATCACACAGTGAATATAATGTGGCTAGTTCAGTCAGTTACTGCTTTTGTCAGAGGGATCCTTTTGTTACTTGCAGTTTATACGTTAAAATCCTAAAATAGAACAGTTGCTATTAAGTGTCATCAAAGAGCTGCATGCAAACTGCAAGGTATAGTTATGATTTTTTCTCCAGTACGTCTTCATTATCCTAATTTTGAAAAAGGGTTCATTTGGGTAGAAATCAAGTTCTTATTAGTAAAGACAAACTCTACCATTGTGTTACGTTTTAAATTCTGCTTCTGTTTTTAAATATGCTTCTCTTGGCCAAGCACTCTTAAAATATACTGTCTACCAGTATGGGTGAGATGTGACTCCTACACCTTGCAGTCCTCTTGTCTTATGTAACATTTCATATACACTGATTTACCCACTTATGATTTATTGTCTCTGTGTAATGTGTGTCTGATGGAAAGTGCTCTGACACCCTACTCTGGTATGAGTGGCGCTATAAAACAAATGAAATGCATGAGAGAGAGAGAGTGGTTATGGAGACTTAAGGGGCACTGTTAAAGGGTGGTGGTGAGCGAATCCGCAGTGAAGGAGGTCATCGGGGGGGTGAGGGGGTGCCAACAAGCACTGTTGCACCGGGCGCCACTGGCGTTAAAGCCGGCCTTGCATCCAGTTAGCCACCTCTTTTAGGCAGGGAACGAGCTGCTGACAGTTGGAGCCATGTTCTCCATCTTGAAATACCATAACTTAATGTTGAGGAGAAAGGAGGCAGGCAACATGAACGGAGGCATTGCTAACCAATAATTAGAGCCCCTTAAATATCGCTCCGAACTTTCAAGCAATTCACTTAAGTGGTAACTCAGGAATCGAAATAGCAAGCCAGTGAACATGATGCCTAACTGAAAACATTATTAGGGTAGAACAACCTCTTAATTTTATCGGAATTGCAGCCTAAACTTGGAAATACACATAGGTAAGCAAAACCACGCACAAGTAATTGGAGGAAAAAATCATAGTGAGAAGAAAACAACTGGAATGCAAACACCTCCCTTTCCCCAAAGTACAGCAATATATGAAACAGACAACCTGCAGAGAATCTGAAAAATCTCCATTCGCTACACACATTAACGCTAGAGGATGTACTCAGATTAGGTAAGGAAAACAAATTGGTAGGACACACAACCCTTTCCTTTCCCAGTGTTACTTCAAGCAAGTAACTGACTGTGAAAACACACTTAGAATACAGTGAAAACACCTACATACCCTAGGGTACACTATGGGTTAAGGTACCCTTATGATTTGCATGACCTCCCCTATAAGGCCCTAGTACATTAGGGCAGGGGGATGGAAACTACCTTTAAATCCCTAGTATATAATAGGGCATGGCAGTTTAGAGGTCTGAAGCCATTTCTGCACTTGCATGTGTGCACTGCTGCAGCCTTAGGTCAGTTTAAAAGCAGCCCTGGGTTGCAGGACAGCTTTTAAAACGCAAATTGTGCCCAAACACGACTTTGGTGTTTGGGGCACTTAAAAGTTGATTAACTATGTTTGGGCAGATTAGGTACCCTCAGGGTCTCCCCTAGGTGTGGGGGGTCAGGTATTTATAAGGAGGACCCTTATAAAATGAGTTTTAGATGCCCTGGTTTAAGTGAAATTGCACATTTCACTCTCAACATTGTAGTAAAGTGCTTCCCAAAATCAAATTTTGTATTACGAGCACTGTGGAGTGAGGATCTGCAATATTTTTACATATTCAGAACCCTAAAGTCTCCCCTAGGTGTTCCAGTGGTGGGGGAGTCCTGTAGATATAGGCAGGGTCCTTAATCAAGATGTTTTTATAAGCCCTGTGGTTGGAAAAACGGCCACAGTCATTTTTAGGTCTCGCTGAGCCAGCGCATGCGCTGCTCTGCGAGAAATTTAGTGAGGGGGTTTTCAAAGTGCTACCAGAGGCTTTTGCTGGCGACCAGCTTGCGTTCACGCGAGCGTGCACGCGCGATCAGGCGCCGTATGGCTTTCCTCGCCATCTGGCTTCCCACCCTGATAACTCGCAGCAGCTTTTATCGCTTGCGATTACTTTCACTTTCGCGGCCGTGTCAGTTTCACGGCCGCACGGCCAATGCTTGTTTTTATAGCAATATGCCATGGTTCATTTTTTTAATTTTATTTTTTATTGACAACATATGACTACCATGTTTAGTTGTCAGTTTGTGTTCTTTTTCTTGTTATTTTGTGGCATACTGGTATAGTACAAATAATAACAATAACCTTCGCCTAAGCTTGCAATACATTTTCCTTTGAGGTAGCTCAACGGACTGAGTGCCTGCCGTACAAACTGTTTGTAAAATGCAAGACACGGGTTTGAACACTGATAGATTAAATCGTTTATCATTTTGAGGTCGTTAACATTTGGATCCTCGGTGTAGGTAATAAAGTCTGCAAATAAAGCGCCACGACAGAACTGAAGTGTGGTGTGCGCTACAAGAAGGTTCAAATCACTGTAACTTTCTTTCTGTAATTGTTGGTCCCCTCTCTTTTCTCAACATTTTCTCTCATATCTAGTTCTACCCATTTTCTATCTTCTTTCTGCACTCAGCACTATTTGAGTCTCAGCCTTTTCCACTTGTTTTTTTTCTAATAACTCGCCTACGTGTGCTCCTTAGCACCATCTCCCGTTTTTTTTGTTTTTGTTTTACCAATTTCCTATCCGTGCCCCTGCTTGGAGTATCCTCCTTTCCCCTGTTTTCTGGTATACGTGAGCCCGGGATCTCACACACTTATTAGTGTGCCAATTTTTCACCATCTCAAGCTTTTCTGTAATATCTGACCCACTTGTGCCCCCTCCCTCTCCTGTTTCTTCCTCAGCTTCTGACCCATGCGCGTCTCCTCCCAGCCCCCAGCCCTCTCTCTTGTTTTTCCTAATATCTCATCTGTGTGTGCTACTCTTTATCTGGCCAGGTCTCCCGTCCATTTTAAGAGGTCCGCCGAGCAGGCTCAGAGCTCTTTTGAAGGTTTGTTTTCTCTGGAGGGGAGGCGAGGCTCGGATGAGAGGAGGCCGCTTTTAATCCTCTTAACAGTTCAAACTTTTCCCTCCGCTTCATCCTGCCTCTCCTTGAATATTTATCCCTTTATCGCTTCAAATGGCCCCCTTCTGCCTCTTTGTTTGCGCCCTGGGGGGCTCTGCATATCACACACTACTTTGTGTTTACAAAGCTTTCTCTGAGAGGGGATAGAGGTGGGGGCTCGCGGGACTGGGCACCCCCCCCCCCTGTCCTCTCCTCTGCATATGTGTCTCCCCCTGCTGTGCCTTTGTCACTGACACCACCGAGGAAAGCGCGGCTGTGGGGTAGGTGAGACTGTTTACCTTTTCTCGGTGCCCCGGACTGCAATGCCATAAAGATTATAAGGCCAAATGCTGAGTGGAATGCACGTGACGCCTACCATAGGATCTTAAACGGCAAGTACAGCGCTAGCCCTCAAAACTAGAGGCCCCAAAAACAAGCATTGGCATAGCCAATAGGTCTCGCTTTGGGACCTTATAAGTATTTAGTTATGCAGCACAATATCCTTGGTGCAACAACATCAACTGTTGCATGGTTAAACACTTATAAGGTCCCAAAGGCGAGACCTATTGGCTATGCCAATGCTTGTTCCTATTGCAAATCCCCTGCCACATAGGTTAACATGGCAAGAAGTTATTAACTTATAATTCCCGCTAGGAGAATCATAAAATACCATTCAAGGATTTCCTAGAATGGTATTGATAAATCCAACAATATGGTATTGTTGAATCTCTCCTAAAGTGTAAAGACAAGAAGTTATAAGACTTCCTTGTCTGTAAGCCAAAATTCAGCCTTCCAGTGGTCTGTCCTGATTGGTCAGAGTTAAGTGGATTAGCCAGGCTCTTTGATGATGGGATAAATAGCCCCTGGGGTTAGAAAGCTCTTCTGGGAGGGCAGGGTTCTGCTACATAGGAATGCCAGAGCAGGGGGAGGGGTTGTAAACAATATTCTTCAATGGAAGGAGGAGACAGGCAGGAGAATCCAGTTTCATTTACACCTCTACTCTTTGAACCCAGCCAGATGGTAGGGTTAAGGAAGGAATGAGCAGATGCAAGGGGGAGAGACTATGGAGATTAACTATCATGGAGGTGTGTTTAGCCAGCTCTTCTCTCCCTACTGGAAAATCAGCCATGCCTGCTGTACAAGTTCATTCCGCTGAAAACCTCCGGATGTCCGACTTACAGAGTTTGACCAGGAGTAAGCTGAAACCCAAGCCGGCGAACCCTCACAGAAACCGGCCTGGTGAAGAGTAGTGAGGGACCGCACATGAAAAAGCTTTGTAAAAGTGTCTAAGTCCCAACGTAGGAGAGGTGACCGGAACCAATCGCAAGAGTCAAGCCGCGCACCTTCAACCGCGCGCCGGCCTGGATCTCTGGTTCATCCCGCTGGAAAGCTCCGGAGGTCTGACTTCCACAAGTTTGACCAGGAGCTCGTTGCAAGGCAAGCCGGCGAACCCTCACCGAATCCAGACTGGCTGAGAGCTTCGATGGACCCCGGGAAGAAAAGCTCCAGAAAAGTTTCTAAGTCAGAAGGTAAAAACTTTGACCGAGACCTACCACGAGGGTAGCAGCGCAGGGCTGCATCGAGGTCGGCCCGGAACTTTGACTTTGTCCCGGTCCAGGGCGACCAGATGCAGGGCCGGACTGGGAACCCAAACCGGCCCTGGCACAGTGCTTGGTCGGCCCCCCGGGGGAGTTCGGGGTGCAGCCGAACCATTTGCTAGGGCCGGTTTCGGCCGATTTTGTTACAGGGGGCGATATTGCAGCTATGCTGCAAAAACGGCCCCCACCCTGGCGGCCCACCGGGGAAATGCCCGGTGCCCGCTACGGCCAGTCCGGCCCTGACCAGATGTCTCAATAGGCGCTATAGGTTTTTATGTGCTATATAGTCCTAAATCTTTAAAAAATCATATCTCCGGTTCCTTATTTTGGATTTTTTTCGTTTTGGTGTCATTTCAAAGATACAAATATCTCCTATTTTTCTAAATTAGTGTTGGATTTTTATTGTATGTTGTGTCTTAATTAGTTGCTGAATTGGTGTTTTTAAATGCTTTACATACCTATTTTTGAAGTTAAGCTTACCTGCTCGCAGCCAAGGTACCAAGGGTTGAGCATGGGAATACTTTTTAAGACCTGTACTGAGCCCTATGTTGTGTTGGTGGACTTATTGCCAGTGATAGATATAGATTTACTACTACTAATAACCCACTTTCCAACAGGGAGACAAGCCTGGAGTTGATGACCAATACAAAGCATAAACATTCTTTCCTGAAGCTGCAGTTAAACATGTAATTACTAAAGATCCCTCAAGTTCGATACAATGCTTGAAATGTCAATCACAAACCTGAGGATTTATGGCTTCAACCTAGAAATTTGCATCTACACTCTAGTTACTCTTATGATGTGTTAATGTTCTGTAGGATAAATGCATATACCAAAGCTGGTTTATAGTGAGGAATCAACATTGCAAGTTACAATAAATGTTTTGAGAGTTATGGAAATAGGTGATGATACCTTACCACACATAGGGACTAGAAGTCACTGGGAAGTACTATTTTCTAAAATGGTCTATTCTTGGAGCACTACTTTTTAGATGTTCAAGGGCAAAATGCAGTCACTCAAAATGAACGCATTCAATGGCTGGAGTGGGCTTGTCCCTTGAGCCATACTTTGTGCACATAAAGCTGTTAAGCCAGACCTAAAACCGGAGGAGGCTTAACCAGAGGGTGGCAAGATTGGGGAGAGGAGTTGGCCTAACGGCTAGGGCGGTCGACCTTGAATCTGGGGAACTGGTTCGAGTCTCGGCAATGACGCTGAACATCCTGTGATTCTGGGCAAATCACTTAATCTCCCCGTGCCTAACAAAAATGAATGTGTCCTCATGTAATGCAACTGGTGCTATGTAAAGCGCTCCGATACCCGATTCGGGTGAAGTTCGCGCTATATAAAACTCTGTAAAATAAAAAATAAATAAAAATTAACAAAACAAACACATTTTCACAACCATATGGGATAGAAAATAAGTCAGTGTGTACCGAAGCTGAAGCAGCAGGGCATTCCTAAAATTTGGATATATGACCGGAAATGCTCTACCCCCTCATTAAGTTCCTTACAATATGAGAGTTTCAGAAGTGTCCCAGTTTGAGGACATCTAACTGAGACATGTGAACTCAAGAGACTGGTAGACAAATAGATCCAGACCTACAATAGGTCAGATTAACAAAACACAAGACACCTTAAACTAAAGGAAGCTTCATTGTCACAGTGAGGAGTGCTTATTTTCTTGACCAAACCAAGGATGTTTTTGTGAGATTAGAGACCTTGGCTCAGAGTAATTGGTTCACACAGCGTGACTTAGATCTTCAGGCCACGAGAACCTGTGGTAGTGAATACCTTTCTCTACATGGACTTGTGCTCACTTTCTTCGCTCTTGCCAGAGAGACAAAGGACCACCTGGAACTCGCCACTGGAGAGTAACCATTGCTGTCACAGGATCAAACTGTAGTTTGGGCTGAATGAAAACCATGAGCTGGTCCTGCTAAACATTTTACAATGTTGCATCCATCACTTTAGGCATCTGTTGTTCAGTCGTATGGTGGTTAGGCGTAATCGACTAGTTACTACACTGATTTAGCTTACCAAATTTGTATCATTTTTAATGCTTTAGTCTTGACATTGATTTCTTTATTTCCCAACTCACTCACTAGTAATTTTATAATTTCTGTGCCTCTCAATCGCTCCTGAAGGGAAAGCCTGGTTCTCCATTTGCTACCGAAAAGCAAGCAAGGGCGACAGCAAGCAGGTTATTAATGGATGATTTTGTAAGAACCTCTGGACGGATGGTCTATTAATATATATCCTGACTGATCCACCCTCTTGAGAAAAACAACATCAAGCTGTACATGATAAACAGTGCGCCCTTGGTGAACCAATTATATTACGTGCCTTTTTAGCATAACTTTGCCAGGTTTATTAGTTGCAGAAATTATTCAACTTGTTCATGAAAACTGCATTTGATGTTAAACTGATGTTTTATGCGTGCTCATTGTAGGTGTGCTTCAAAATCTTCACATAAAAAGCCTGCAGCTAAGACTTACAAACAGGTAATACACATATGTTCTTTGTACTTGCACATTAAACTGCAGCTGTCGTTCTACGATAAAATGCAATACATGAAACAGCTCATCCGTGAAAACGCACAATTTAATGACGATTACTTAATGATCTCAGTCTGAATGCACATTTTTAAAATTAAACCATTCACAGATAATGTTTATTCCACTACATACAAGCTGTATTTCCAATGCACCTTTTCCATCATTAAATTATTCATACGCTTTGATATGTTAAGTATCTAACCATCTGGAAGAAAGAGACTGTTGTTTTATAAAGATGCATGCAGATGTAATACGAGTGAGTCTGTTCCAACTGGCTTGAAGCATTGGCATAATGCTAATCTTATTTTCAATTCGACATTATTAGCAGAATGACACACGCATAGCTTTAGCAGCACGAAGAAGATTCTATTAATCATTTCACATATCATAGAAACTTCCAGCAACCATCTGTTTTTGTTCATGGTGCGGTAAAAAAAAAAAAATCGACGTAGTAAATTCAGTGGTCCAAGCTAATCAAGCCAGTCATGCTCGTCCTAGGACGCAGTGGAAAAAATACAATTCTAAATGGAATGTGGGGTAGAAGCCAAGCGCGCCTGCGAGCCCCACTGAAGAAAAAGCGGGCTTGTGGGCAGGTTGATCTGGAGGAAGGTGAACTAAGCGCTACCAATGCATGGGCCACTAGAAAGATAAACTTGTAGTTGCTGGTATATCCAGCTTCATATTGGGAAACCGAAAAGGATGATAATTAGTAAGAGCAGGTCTGTAGCATATTTCTAGGGGGGCATGCCCCTCAGTTATAACCAAACATTAAAGCTGTGCACTATAGGAGCACTCTTTCCCAAATACATGTATTGAAAAAGGAACAGTATGGAAGGTTTTAAAGCACACAATGCTTTTTGGTGCTTTTTTTTATTATTGGTGTGATTGGTTATACTACTAAATATAGACACCCAGAATATCGGTGTGCAAAAACATTGAAAGTCAGAATATTGAAAGATAAATGCATATATTTCTACCTCCATATCTACATAACTTGAAGATATGTATATTGTGTAGGTACATATATGTAGAGTAGGGTACAGAAAATTCCTACTGCCTGTCAATATTTTGGATCTGATATTCTCTCCTCAATATTCTGTGCCATAAATATTCTGGTTTTGATATTCGGGGTGCACACCATGTCAATCTATGTGAAGGAATATGTGGATTTTTTAAAGGTACATTCTAATCAACTTTCCACAATCCAAGTATAAATCTTATCAATTATATTGCATTTAAAGTAGAGGGGTGTAATGTTGTAAAGTCAGCTGATTCGCAACTTTGTGTATTTTCTAAACTGTTCAAGCTTTGTGAAATGCAAAGCTTATGAAGTTCTTTTTAAAAAATTAAAAAAACAAGCTGGCCTCAGCTTGCAGTCCTGCCTCCCACACCTCTTATCGGAGGTGGACATCCTCCACCGTCAACATTTATTTATTTTTTGCTGGAGAATGTCCTACCTGAGACATTCTCCATCAGGAAATCATTACACCTGGAAGGTCTGAAGGGATAACCCCTTACCTAAAGTAAAGTTAGGAAACTTAATATGTTTTGTCAAGTGCTGAGTTACCTAATTCCACCAAGCTTTATAAGTGAAGTTTTAATTTAACTTGCCACTACTTTAACGTGGCTTTTTAGACAGCTTGGAGCGTATTCATCAAGGACATTTGGGAAAATTAGTCGTGAACAGTGTATCTTAGCGCTGCAACAATGGTGAAAACTACATAGAATTTAAATATCATTTTACAGGGGAAGTTGTGAAGGTGCCAAGATGAATTTTACTATAATGTTGAGGCAAAATATGGATATTTCAATTACAGTTGATCAAAAGCACCAGTCAAAACTGAATAGACTTGAAGCAGGCTCTGACATTGGCATATACCTCTCATAGTTATAGGCAGGTTGTGAGAAAGATACCGTACAAAAGGAGACCTTCGTCAAATATCGACTAGCGAGATGGTAGGGATAATAAATGATAGGTGATTGTGTTAGCCTGGGGTTGGTATATTTGATGCCTGTGACCTTGCTGAGGACACTAGTTCCATTCGCAGTTAGAGGAGCTGTAGATGGGCAGGCAGCAGCACTGCCTCTAAGGTGCCAAGTGGTGGTTTCATGGTTTGCATCTAGTATCCTGCTCTGTGATAACCTCTCTCTTTGATGATGCTTGCATTGTACCTCCCATTTGGATGCTACATTGTCCTCTCTTTCATATGCAGTAGACTCCTTGCATAGAATCCTCAAGGTGACACCCTCTGTGCACCTAAATTGCTTGGAAGAGCATGCACTTTTGTGAGTGGCAAATGCAGAAAGCTTCGAAGCCTACCATGTGTACTAGAAATGGAAAATATTTACTTGCAGAGAGAATGTTCGGCATTACTACAGGTGCAGATAAAAGACATGCTTCAGGTTATTAAACAGTTAAGAGACTGCATATTTAAATGTACACTGGAAAGCCAAATTACCTTTATAAAACTTGGACGTCTCAGCAAGCAGGTAGTACTTTTCAGCAACTATACCAGCAAATGTAGACAGGGCTGATATGAATTTAAATGAAAGGCATCAGCACTTCTCACCAAGAGCATGTAGTAACAAATAACAAGGGGGTGCCATTGTTATTCAATTTGTAAAATCAATGTGAATCAAGTAACAGCGGTTAGACCTTAATGGGACTTCAAAGACTACTATGCAAGGTGCCTTTTGGATCTTACACCAAGATCCTTTTAAGAAAATAAGTGCAAAATTGTGCATTTAAATCATATTGTGCTAGCTGTATCGGCAAAAACATGATAAGTTATAGATGCCACTTAAAATCTCCAATCACCTTTCCTCTATGTGTATCTAGCTCTCATTTTGCTCCTTGAGGATCTATTTTACTTTCTCTCTTCTCATATCCTAATCTCTGCCCACACTGTCTCCCCCACCCATTTCCATCCTATCCCTTTCCGATTGCTGCTGTATTGCGCCTATCACCCCTTCCTGTCTCTCCTATTCTCTTTTGCTTTTTCTATTTACTCTCCTTTCTTTCTTTCCTTCCCCTCTCCTTTTCTAAAATATCTTTTTTCTATCTTCTCTGCACTTTTCAATCTTTTTTAATTCTCCCTCGAGCCCTCTACTCCAGAGACTATGTATAAACATAGAAATACAAGTCAAGGTACCATTGACTATGGTACCTTGACTCAATTATTATACTTGTCATGGCTGTATACATGAGCAGAGGTACTGACAGACTGTGACTAAACCATTGTGTTCTATTATGTTCCACTTATATGCCTGAGTTTAGAAGTCTTATGTGACTTCCTTGTGTTCGTTTTCCCATTTCATAGTTTTTTTATCTGCATTTAATACATATATATGGTTGTTCCATTTGGATCACATGCATAGGCCTCATTGTATTTCTATGTATATTTAATTGTTTGACATCCTTTCCGTAAGGGACCCTTGTTCCTTTATAAATTATATACACCCCCTGGTCCCTTATGACCCATGGGTTTCCCTTGTTTGACAGAAACATACCAGAGACTATGCATTGCAATTGAAACTTCCTCTTGGCCGTGCATGGGCATGAGCAGCATCTGTCACCTTTCATTGGCCACTGTGCTTTCCGCTTTTACACAGGCCCAGAAGCCTAGCATCCTGGGAGCCTTCTGGAACTGGAGAAGTCCCCTACAACCATGGAACAAGAAGTGAGTGCAATGTGGCCATCACCTCCCTGCATCTTGCTGTCCATTCTTGTTGAACATGATATCAAGTTGCATTGTGCAACACCAAAAACATTTTCGTTTACAAAATCAAAGTCAGGATGCTAGGGAAATGCTTCCCTCAAGTCAAACGTTTGATTTTTTTTGTTTTGCTGAATTGCATAGCATGCTGTGCGTGCTGTGTCACAGCAAAACAAAAATTAAAGCAGACCACACAAATGGAATCTGTGGGGATACGCTAATGTCCTACAACACTGTGTTCCTACACTTCTTCCAATAACAGTAGCACCCCACTTATGTGGCTGGGCTATGGTAGTGAAAGTGAAGGCCCACACATAAAAGGGAAACATCAAGATTTTGCCTTGCAAATTGACCCATGCTGGCAACATTGCTAGTTACAGAATTTTTTTGCCATAGCTTGGTCGGCACCCAGGGAAACCTGCAAGGCCCAGACATGTCTGAAAACAAGATGCCTAGTTTAGTCCGGGGTACTGTGGTCTGCGTGGATCCCAATATCTTTTACTACCCAGAATGCACTGCAAACACCAAACTTTGGCTAAATCACAGATTTTCCTCATAGTTTTGTGAAGGAATAAAATTCCTACCACCGTGGGTTCCCACACTTCTCCCAAAAAAACAGTACCTGTATGGTACTACGTATTATGCGCATTTAGTGCATTAACTAGATAGGACCACATAAAAGCTATTTATTTGACATGAACATACATTAGATTGCCCCCTCAGGAGGAAGGAAGATGGCGGACTAACGCCGCCGCGTCTCGCAGCTCCGCAAAGCTCCCGGCTGGCTATCTCGACATGGTGATGTGAGGGAGAAGACGGACAGAAGGTTACTCACACGCATTATCAGCAAGATGTGGCTTTTCTTGCATTGACCCAGATCTCGTTGTGGATGCTGTATGCTGTAGATGCTTGGACTTAGTTGCAGTCTTTATCGGCACTGGCGGAGATCGAGGAGAGTCTGCTGGCGTGCCTGTTTGTCGATTAACTCTCGCTGCTCCTTTGGATTGGGGATCTACTGGTCGTGCCTTCCTGAGCGAGAGACAGCGCTAAGGGGGGGTATGGCGCCGCCGAAGAACGCGGCGAAAACTGCCCGGGCTGCTCGGTTAGCGGGTTTACAAGCTCCCCTGCCGGGAGATGATAATTTGAAGAGGGGAGCTAAAGCTGCTTCGTTAAGAGCCGGTAGACCTGCACTGCGGCTCCTTGAAGCAGGTAAGGTGGCTGAATTGATTTCGGAGGGGGATCTCCGCGCTCAAACAGCGGATGCTATTGTAATTGCATCCCGATTTTGTAGCGCAGCTTCTAAAGATATCTTGGAGACCGATCTTGAGACTGATCTCGAGAATAAGTTATCCCCCGAGGACTCTGTGGAGAGTGTAGGAGGGGGTGAGCTGTCTGCAAGGCTGGATCAGGGGGAGAGCTTGGACTTGGGAGAGTCTCTGCTTATTCAAGAGGAGGACGTTCCAGAAAATCCTGTTATGAGGAGCAATGGCACTGTTGGGGACGGACAGCAGATTAATGGGGAGATTAATGGAGAGAGTCCCGGTTGTACCTCCCAAAGCTGTGATGTGTTTAGCCCTGAGGCGGATGGGTTTAAGGGTACTCAAGTGAGTCAAATGAGCCAAGATAATGCTTCTGGGCAATTGGAAGGGAGTGCCAAATAATTTAAAACGAAGAGCAAGTGCTTAAATATACCTGACGTAGTGGCAGAGGCGGAGGCTGCAACCTCAAGAAGGAATCAAGAGTGTTTACAAAAATCCCCTAATACATCAGTGGGGAACTAAAAAAAAAAAAGAATTGCCGAAAAACCCTCAAGAGTACTAAATCCCGTAAGAAATCTAATGATCTGCAAGGGGCAAGCTGGCATAATAGTTCTGGAATTCGCCACGGAGGAAGTTTAGAGAACAGTCCACTTAGGAAATGGGTTCAAGCAAAGGGAGAGGTCAAGGCACTGATTTCTCGCCTGTCTGGCTCCGGCTCTGGTAAAGGGTCTAGGTACGGGGGGTACAGCAGGTAATGAAGATAATGAGGCTATTGGAGAACAAATGATATCCCCGACTTATCCCCTAATTAATTCTGTAGGTTACTCTATTCAGAGCAGCCTAGATAGTTTGCCCGGACCCAGTAAGGACTTAGCCAATAAAGTCCAGACAGTCTCACTGGGGGCTGAGTGTGAGACGGAAGGAGAACCGCTTATGGCGAAGGAGCCATCATTGGCAGTAATATTGCAGGCCTTGGAAGAACAACGGCGCGAAGCCCAAGACCATCATGCGCAGATTAGAGCGGACTATCTCAGCATTAAGCTTTCACTGGATGAAGTCACCGGCACGGTGGTTAGCATCACGAAGGATGTGACCGAATTACAAAGTAGAGTAGCAGAGACAGAGGAGTCAGTCACTTCTGCGCAAACCGTCCAGTCACATGAATTACAGCTCCAGGCTTGCCAAGCCAAAATTGAGGATTTGAAAAATAGGCAAAGGCGGAATAACTTAAGATTATTTGGGGTGCCGGAGGGTAAGGAGGAAGCCGATCCCCGAGCATTTGTCGCCCAACTACTCCAAAGGGCATTTCCAGATTTATCGGATTGGGATTGTCAAATTCAAAGAGCACATAGGCTCCCTCTAACTATACAGAGGCCCAATCCCCGGTACCCTCGCCCCATTCTGATCTTTGGGAATTTTTTGTTGAGACAAGCAGTGTCCTTTAAGGCTCGCCCCAACTCACCAGTAGCAGTAGACTCCTTATCAATATTTTTTAGATCTGATTTAAGCTGAGCTACTATGGAAAAAAGGTGGAAAATGAGACCGCTAATTGACCCACTTAAAGCAACAGGGGCTCAAGTCTTTCTGCAGGAACCTGCCAGGCTGAAAGTTATCAAAGATGGACAGCCATTATTTTTTGTCTCGGATGCGGAGGTTAAGCTGGCACTAACTAAATGGCAGACGGCTTGAATATTTATCATGAACACTTGGCGGGACTGCTTGGAATATGTTGAATTTTATAATCCTGTATTTTTTTGAATTTTTTTGAACATTTTGTTTTTGGTGCCTTGATAAAAGCGTCTCGGGAAAATAGATTAGAATTATATAGAGACTGGGTCCGGGTGGCTCTGGGGGTAGTAAGGGCTTAAGTCTGCTTATATCCCGCTTTCCCCTTTTTTTTTGATTTTGAGGGGCCAGCTGGGGTCGGGCTTTGGGGGGCACTGAGACGTAAACTGCCATATCCAGCGGCAACTGTTGGGGAGGGTGATTCCTTCTTAGGAAACAGGGAGGGGATGGGTAGGTTGGTTTTGAGGGGGGGGTTGAAGGGAATTCTAGGGTGGGAGTGGGGTATAAAAAGAGGGGGAAAAGTCAAAAAGAAGGTTTGCAGTCTTATTTTGGGTGGTGGGAATTCAGTGGTTACTATTATTTTGGTTTTGAGGGGTGGTAATTTACTTAAACAGGTATGGCATTGATTAGGTGTTTATCTTGGAATGTGTCTGGACTGAACAGGGGGCTTAAAAGACAACTAGTGCGAGAGGAGCTCAGGGCATATAAACCTCATTTAGTACTTTTAACAGAAACACATCTAGCATTTAAAGATCGGGGTTTTCTTGAGCACCTGGGATTTCAGAATATAGTATGTACCTCTCAAAATGTGTCAATCAGAGGGACTGCCATCTTAGTGTCTAAAACATTAGACTGTCAAGTTTATAAGGTACTAGCAGATCAAAGAGGGAGATGGGCTATCGCTCAAATTGAGATGAATACTGTGAGATATGTTTTTTGTGTTATATATGGTCCCAACGTTGACGATCCGACAATATTTGATGATATCTGTTTAGAATTAGTGGGATGGCAGGGGGAGCTGGTTTTGATGGGAGATTTTAATTGTGTTATCAATTACGCTACGGACTCTACTAGTCGGCCAGGTGCCTTAAGAATGACGAAGGTCAGGGCTTCTATTTTAGAACTTGGGCGACTACATTCACTGCAAGATGTATGGCGTTTTTTCTATCCAACTACACCGGGATATACGTATTATTCTGCGCCACATCGGCAGTATTCTAGGATTGATATAGCCTGGGTTTCAGATGCTATCTTGGTGGGGGCAGACATGGAGATCTGTCCCAGGATTACATCTAACCACAACCCCATAATTTTTTCTTTCCGGGCTAACTATACTCCTAAAATTGCTCGTGTATTTACTTTTCCACGGTATCTGGCTACAGATTCTGAGTTCTTGGTTTTTATTGCTAAAAAAATCTCGGAATATCTTACAGATAATATAGGGTCTGCCCCGCTTTGGGTTGTATGGGATGCTATGAAAGCATTTATTAGGGGAGTCACTCAGCAGTTTCTCCGCCAACAGAATAGGGAACGGGAGAGACAAACTAAGGATGCCTATCAAAAGCTTATCAGATGTGAGATTCAGCATGCTGAGGCTGTTCGTCTACTAAAGCCAGATCAAGATTCTTTATATGTATCCCTTCTAGAGCAGAGGGCAGCGATAAATAGGGTTTTGAAAGAAAAAGTAGCGGCTTGCTTTACTAAGCATAAGACATTACAATATGAATATGGGGCTAGGATAGGGAAAGTTTTAGCTCACCAACTTATGGATAAACGTCTTAAAACTAAAATTAAGGCTATTAGGGGCGAGGGTGGCGCTATCTATAGATGCCCCCAGGAGATAGCCAATCAGTTTTCTATTTTTTATCAGCAACTGTATTCCGCAGATCCATCACAAGATTTAACTGATATGCAGTGCTACTTACAAGGGAGCAATTTGCCAACTTTGACAGAAGAGGATTCTCTGTTACTAGAACAGGAGATTACAGTGGAGGAGGTACTGGAAGCGATCGGGGGGCTATCATCAGGGAAGGCGTCTGGGGATGATGCCCTCCCGGCAGAGCTGTATAAGTGTTGTAAAAGTCTCCTGGCCCCGGTGCTTAGAGATGTAATCTTTCAAGTTGGGATCACTGGACGAGTTCCAGATTCATGGAATATGGCCAATATAATCTTTTTTTTGAAAAAAGATAAAGCCCCAGAGGAACGGGCTTCGTACCGCCCAATTTCCCTAATAAATGTAGACGCACAGGTGTTTGCTAAGATATTGGCCGCCCGGTTAGCTCCAATGATGGCCAGCCTGGTTTCTCCCCAGCAGCATGGGTTTATTCATGGGAGAGATACTACTTCCCACGTTAATACGGCAATAGCAGCTTTTGATGCTGCGGGGAAGTTAAAAACACAACTGGGCATGGTTTTATTGGATGCAGAAAAGGCATTCGACCGGGTGGCCTGGGAATATCTTTGGGCAACACTCACTGCATTTGGAATTAAGGAAAATTTTCGGAAACTGGTTGTGGCTATGTATCATAAGCCAATGGCTCGGCTACTATATTTAAATGTTCAAACTATCCCTTTTTCCATCCGGCGCGGTACGAGACAGGGCTGTCCCCTTTCCCCTCTTTTATTTGCTCTTTATATAGAGCCATTTATTCGGGCACTGCTGGCCAACAATGGGATTTGCTCGTTGAATATTGGACAGCGTCCTCTTAAACTTACGGCTTATGCCGATGATATATCCATTTTTACGGAAAAGCCAAGAGAGGCTATAGAAAATATTAACAGAGAGGCAAAACGGTTTGGTCGCTTCTCCGGCTATAAGCTGAATAGCAATAAAAATCAAGTCCTTCTTAACTTCCAGCCTGAAGTTCCTATTGAAGGAATTTGCCCAAGGGCTACATACCTCGGGGTACAAATTTCATCTAAAATTGAGCTTATATTGTCATTAAACTATGATTTTCTACTAGCTACAGTTACTAAACAATTGAAGTTGTGGCACAAGCTTCCATTAAGCATCTTAGGCAGATGCAATGTTATAAAAATGAAGGTACTCCCCAAGTTTCTTAATCTTTTTAGGTCCATTCCAATACGAATTCCTAATGTGTTTTTTAAGAAGCTAGATGGTGTTTTGAGCAGCTTCATTTGGGGCTATAAGAAGTCAAGGCGTGCTATTGGATTGATGAAGCTCCCTTATAATCAGGGTGGTTTAGACCTCCCCGATTTTAAACTTTATTTTTGGGCCGCTTTTGTTGGTCTTCTACGCAGTCTCTTGAACCCCGAGCAAACTGATTTTTGGCATTGGTTGGCCTTTGGGGTGAGAGCCAGATGTTTTTATATCGAACTAATGACCCTAACTATTTTAAACGTGTACGGTTCAAGACTATTAGAGATTGTGTACATATCTGGCAGGCCATTAAAATTAAATGTTCTCTATCTTTTCTACATAGCAGACTTCCTCTTTGGGGAAATCCAATGCTGCCCGGAATATTTCAGGATGGTATGGCTAGCCAGTGGGCTAGGTATGGGGTGTACTCTTTGGGACAACTATATGATTGTAATTGTTTTAAGACATTCGAGAATCTCCAGCTGATGTTCGATATCCCCCAACGCCTGTTTTTTAAATATTTACAGGTTAGGGATTACTTTGTTAGAAACTTAGCAGTTCGGAGTGTCTCTGGATCAGATATGTGGGACTGTATGTACGCTCAGACCCGGCAGGCTACCATTAGCAAGGCGTATCAAATTCTTTTCCAGAGCACAGCAGAGGGCTGCGAGAAATTGGCTTCTAAGTGGAGTGAGATTTTGGGGGAAAATATTACTATAGAGAATATGAAGATAGCTTTAGATACTGTTGCCCGCTCTGTACACTCTGTGAATTTACGGCTACAGCAATTTCGGACGCTTTGTTTACTTTATTATACCCCTGAAAGGATTGCCAGATGGTCTCAAGGGGCAGCAGGTGGGGGGGGATTCATGGAGGGATACGGCAGAACTGCCCTAAATGCGGGTTATATGCGGCTGGCATTGTTCATATGTTTGTTATGTGTCCCGCCTTAAAGTCGTTTTGGGATAAGATTTCACTAGCAATTAAATTTAGACTCGGCGGGGATCTTATGCTTTCGATAGGGGAAAAAATGTTCGGGTACAAGGAAGATTATGGTCAGAATAGGCCTTTACTGACAATTATGCTGGTTGCTGCCCGGCTGGCGATAGCTAGAGCCTGGATCTCTCCTAAACCCCCTACCGAGATGGAATGGTGGTTAATCCTTAAAGAAACTGGGGAAAGGGAAAAAGCGTTGGCTAAAGCAAGGGGTATTCAGGCTCTGCGAAAGTATGGGTCTATTTGGGGCTGCTTAGAAGAGCCGTAAACAACATGTTTACAGATTATTGATTGCCATATGGATATATGGATGTGAAATACGGCTGGAGAGTTCCCATCGCTCTGTTTTTCTTTTTCTTTGCTTTTGCTTTTCATATTATGTTTTCTTTTTTTTTTTTGTTGTTGATAGTATGACTGTACTTCTTCTTGACAATAAATTGTTTTTCAAAAAGAACATACATTAGATAAAGAAGAATTTTAAGGAGTCAATAAATTTAAAAAAGCACACTCATAATAAACAGATCTGAGATTAAACTATATAAAACTATTTAAAAAATCAGAAAATGTTAGTCGATGTGCGGAGATGTTTAGAGAGGTAAATTATAATACAAATGCCTTCAGTCACAGATATCCCAATTATAGTTTCCACAATATTTGGTTCAAGGAAATGAATCCTCAGCATATTGACCGTGGAAGGATTATCTAGATATTAAATCATTTTTCAAAGATAGACAGTCCGTTATAGTAGCCCTTTGTGACATGGTAGGTTATATTGCGTCATTTCAGATTCAAAGTACTGCTAGTCAGGGAATTGTCAAGCCTCGCAGCAGGCACATTAACCTAACAAACTATCTAGCTCTTGCAAACAAAATAATCATCTCTAGAGCAGATACAATATTTCAAAAGACAATTTCACAGCTAGCCAGTGCCCCTAAAAAGGCAGTAGGCTGGAGCAATCTCAGTCAAATGTAAGTCATACCTGACTTGTGATGACTCTGCCACAGACAAAAAGGATAATCAAAGCACTATGCCATATTGGAATCTAGAGATTCCTGATTGGACATTGCTTCTGAATGGCTGGTAGGTTTAGGTAGTGACAACTATTTATGTGTCAGGAAAACAAAAGGTCACGAAAGTTGCTGGCTTAAGAACAACATGACTCAATGCCCTACACAGTTGTGCAATGTTTTCACACAGCAAATGCTTGTTTAACATACAATATGTGAATGGTGAGAAGGGAGTTCAGCTAACGCCCACTGAATTCTTGGCCACTCAGCTATGACTGCAATCTAGTGTTGGTACCACCTTTCACATCAACTCCTCACACACAACACTGGCGCCCCTGAGGGGTCCATCACATCCCTTCTATTATTCAATCATTTAACCTCTCCCATCACAACTATGCAGATGACATCAAAATCCTTTTAAAAATGTATGACCTGAAAGACCTCTACAATTTAAAACTTGATGACTGCCTTTGAACCACAAACACATGGATGATGAATAACCATCTAAAGCTCAATACCGCAAAGACAGAGATTGTGACTTGTGGACAATAGCACAAATGCTATCCTAATGCCATACTGCCTAAAGAACATGACCCCCCCCTCTAACAAGATCAAGAGAAGTAAGAAACCTAGAGGTAACCATGGATTCAGACCTATACATGATATCACATATTAACAACATCACACAGAGTGCCTTCTATGCAATTAAAACACTATGTCGCATTTTCCAATACCTTGGAGTTCACCAGAAACTGCAAGCCATCCTCACACTCAATTTCCCAGCTTGACTATGTCAACAGCTTATACCTTGGTGCAGTCATCATATGTAAGATACAACTCATCCAAAATCCAGCTTTACCCAAGAGAACACAACTACAATCTTACAATCACTCCACTAGCTGGAAGGGCAATGTTCAAGGCAATTTGCATTGTCCACAGAGCATCTTAAGGAAATAGACCACTAATCCTACAAGTTAAATTCAAGTAATAAAAATAAAACATGACACTGCGCCCCAGGCTTGCACTAATTAACATCACAGCACCTTACCATAAACAAATCCGTAGTTGTCACTGCTTTCTCGGTACAAGTCGCTAAGCTCTGGTACTCCCTAACAGCCAGCATTTGAAGCATCCAGAAGGATATACACTTCAGAAGACAGTTGAAAACACAGCTATTTCCAAGACAACTACACCACCACACATCCCAATAACAGAACTAGGAAAGACAGTTGCACCCTCAAACTCAATCTTCAGGTTACAATCCACATTATTGCAAACGATCCAACCAGCAAACTGCTTTCGATAGGCAGATAAGTTAAGGAGGGCTAACCTATGGTTCAGTAGGGTATTATATAACTATGTAACTTCATATATAACATCTCAGGCCCACATTAATACAAAAACACTCAATGGTCGGCAGCCAACTTAGACCTCTTACAGTCACATAAGACATATCTTCTACAAGGGTTGTTCATCACCAGTACTGCACAGCCAATAAACCAGCCATCACCAAATGAACAGATATGAAATTACTAAAGAGATCAGTCACACACTGCTGGTCAAGTGGAGGACTTTAATCTAGTATTCCACTGCAGGTCACAAATATCTATACGCTATGGCCGCTTTCCTGCAATGCCAGCTCAGGCCCACAACTTTCCAAAACAATTCTGATTAGACAACTCAGTGCAATAACCACCTAGGCAGACTATAATCTTAAAACATACCATAAAGGGACCAACAAACGTAATGAGAGAAATGTATGGCAAAATATTTATTATTTCCACCCTATAGGCTATTACATGAAATATATAATATCTGCATGTTTCTACACAGTCTGAGCCACAGCATTTTTTAACCTGACCTACATTAAACTGATTCTATTATCTTTTTAGCAAAAATGACTAGCTGCTTTTGGTAGTGTTTAGTTACACAGTACAGATTCTGCATTTATTTTTCTTGTCTGAAAATGAAAGAGCAAGACACCATTAATGTAAGCAGTTTGTTGGAAGGGTGATTATGCACCATGTATTATATGGGATAAAATACTCACTGCCCTACATTAAAAGGATATTGCAAGTCACCTCGAAGTTCCATGATGTTATAAAGGGATTAGGCCTTCAGCCTTGTTCCTTTGTATGGTCATGGGACTCCTTAGATACTTGCACTATCTTTCTAATGTACAACAGCGGTACTTTATTCCATATATAGAGCTACTGTACATCTTGACAGTTTTGTTTAAATGGAGAGTGCTTTGTTCTTGGGGTAATCTGTGGAGGAATCGATTTACAGAGCAAAATGTATTTCAACGAAAGAGTATTAATACTAGACTTCCTGACCGGTGGATTAGCATGTTATGGTGAAACCTGGAATAAAGTCAGTGACAGGGAGTGCAGTAGTCTAGTATCAGCAACAGATTTGTTTACATTTAGGCACAACTCATAAACTACAATTTGAATGTATTGAGAGTAAATGAAAGATCTCTTCAGGTGGTCTATGTAGATACAGTCAAGTTGAGCTAAATTATCTGAATAAAGAGAATCAGTGAGACTACAAAAGAAAGGACAGATGTCACCTCACAGCCTTTACATTGAATAAAAACTGTATACAAATGCTAATGAGTCCCTAATAATACCCTAGTCTCGCACCTCATTTAAGGTTGAGCACTGGCTGTAAGTAGCTGGCAAGATAATGCAAATTACCCTCCTGAAAACTCAAGCAGGTAACCTTCTAAAAGTTAGTTTTCATTAATATTTATTAAAATACAAATTCACCATTGAATTGGACTTTTAATAACTATTAAAAATGTTGGTTTAATTATTTTTCTAGCTGGTCCCTTCCCCGAGTTGGCAGTATTCGTATTTTAATCTGCACTTTGTTTTCTCTATAAGACAGCTAGGCCTGTCACAGTGAAAATAACGTTTTGAACCTTGTCACTGTAGAGACAAGTTAACATTAATTGTCTACATGTCCCACTTTTAAATACCATGCATCCTACATAGGGGTGACTAATTAATATATGAAAGATTGGTTTTTAGCTGACAAAAATAATTATTTTAACAGGTCATACTGAAGTTTTAAACTGCAGCAGTCAGGCGACAATGGTAGGCATGATGGCAGGTTTTCCTTGTTACTCAAGTGGATGGCACAACAAGCGCTGCAGAACACAGGTGACATTTAGCTTTCCAAACCATGGGTACAGTTTCCACACCATATACTTTGACTTTATAGAAGAGTTAAATACGCCAATCAGTGATTAACCAATTTCTACATGTATTATGGGTCAAAGCACATACACTGGGCACAGGACAGCAGTGCCCCAGTGTGCAGAGTCTGAAAACAAGCTATAAAATGCTGCAAAAAAACTGAGGGCGACCAGGCAAAAAAAGGCATTTTCTCCCGATGACCTTTCTATGTTAACAGCAGACTGCCACATCCACTAAGCAGAAGTAAATGGCCTGCAATGGGAATGCTGAAGATGAACTTATCTTTTTACAAACTAATCTGTAGTTCTCACAAATCACCAAATGGGTGAGATATATTGATGATGTCCTCCTAGCCTGCAATGACAAAGATTCTGAACTCTTAGAATTTCATACAGGGTTGAATGTCCCTAATAACAATCTCACCTTTACTGTCAAATACAACACAGCACCAATTGATTTCCTCAACCTCACCATCAAAGAATTTGATGGCACTTTGTACACCACTTTATACACAAAACATATAGCCAGGAATACCTTACTAAAATACAACAGCCACCACCCGCAGCGCCTTAAAGACAATCTCCATTTCAGACAGCTTTTACGTCTGAGACGTAATTCTACTAAGAAATATGACTACTTTTGCTACAGCCAAATTCTTGTCTAATAAACTGAAGTCCTGAAGTTACCCTTCTAGATTATAAAGGAGAACATTGAAAAGAGCATATTACAACCATAGACAAACCCTACTACACGTCAAAAAGAAGCTCATAACCTCAAGATTAGTATCCACCTTTGGCATACATTCAAATCAAAATAGTGATTCTTAAACATTGCAATTTACTTAATGATGGCCAAGTGTTTTTGGGAAAATTTGTGTTTGCATTCAAACGAGGCACCAACCTCAGAGACAGGCAAGTTAAAGTATATTGTGAATCCACCTAGGAATCCATAACTCAGAGTATAGGTTTACCACCTGCAATAGGATATTACTGCTGAGGCAATTGAATGGAATGTTGAAGTTATATGGAGAAATGTCAAGCATTTTTCTGACTGCAACATGAAATATATAATTTCATGCATTCTATGCCTTTGCAGAATAGCGTACATTGGCAAAACTATGCAGAGTACCTGGGACAAATTCATCAATCAGGAATAAGATGTCAGAATGAACATGCCCCATTAGTGGAGCATTATTTATAACATGGACACTCACCTAGGAAAATGTAATGGTGTGTGATAGAGGAGATCAAATCCTCCATAAAACAGAGCAATTGTGACAGCTTTCTATCATTTAAGGAAAATAGATGGATCTGGAAACTTAACACGGTAAACAAGGGTCAGAATATCTATGTGTGATAGACAGTATTAGCTATGCTCAGTTAAAACTGTGGTCCACAGGCATTTACAGACTGCTTTTCGCATTACACTGGTTATTCTACTGCTGTCACGTGTGATAATTTGAGTATTTAAGACGGCTTCACAGTGACTCCCATGATCATCGAGAGGAAGGAGCCATTACCAGTAGGTGGCCGGAGAGGAATGCACCTTGGTGTAGTAAGCGGGTAGTGATGGGAAGCCATACTTTCTAAATTGTAAGTTTTAAACCTTTTTAATACAGCAGGGTTGACAATCCCTTTCTCTCCCTTATAGTGTGTGACGACTGGGGTTCCTGAGCCCTTCCTCTATGGGGCCTAGATGACCCTTAATTAGGGTAAGAGTGTGTGAGTCGGTCTCACAGCATGACACTTAGATATGGGTGTGATACCCAAGTGCAGTGTCACACCTACACCGCATGCAATTGATGGCTACATGTAGTTGAAGGACGCCTGGTCCTTAATCATCAGCCTGTAAATTTCTGTTGGTAACACACAATTGTTATTAATGTCTTTCAAGTACCTAAGGGACCTAGGAACATAGGGTAGCAACAAGGGTTAGACCACCGACATAATTACATATACACTGTGTATAGAATACCAAAGGATCCGATGTCCATCCTGTCAAATGCCATGGACTCTGTTGAGCCACTAGGCAGAAACATGTTGATGGTTTAGTGGGGCTAGGTTCCTAGTTCCCCTATTCCCTACAGTTACTTTTTAATATCAAGTGGTACCCTACATAGTATAAAAGCCAGACTGGGTCACCGCATTGGTATTTAAGTATATCTTTCATGGATCCCTAGTTAGTAATAAGTACCTCTCTGAATTCAGGGCGCAGGCCCGCTCTTTATCAAACCGGGTGTTTGAACAGCGTGGGGATGTTCTATGATGAAGCATGACACCTGGTGGTGAGTGAGGACATCCCGTCACACTTTTGTGTGTGTCTAGGAGTAGGCTTGAAAACATGAAAAATTACAAAATGTGGTAGATTAACTCAGGTGCCTTTTTTGTGTATTACACGTTCTGTTCGGAGGCCAGCTCAGCCTTGAGGCTCAATAGCCTCTGATTCCCCACCGTGGATATTTCCCATGGCTTTTGTGACTTTAAGTTGCAGTTCTCACATGGAGGCAGCTTTTTGAAAAACATTCAGAGGTGAGTGTTTAGACACAAGCTTGCCCTAGCTTTTAGCTACGGGTTGTACAGATTATAATAATGATTGCTTCATTTCAGCCAATGCCTGTCCTCTCCAAGAAAAGTCATGATTCCTCTACAAGTTGTGGCATTAATCCAAGTACATTCAGGATTCATCTACACATCGTGGTACCTATAGAGTAGTGAGTAGTGGTTGTTTTTGATATAAAGAGTGAAACTATCAATATACCGGTGCAGAACAAATGATTTATGTTCTACACCGTTATATAGATAGAGTTTCATTCACCTCTTGCCAAATTTTACATTAATTCCAGTCCATTCCTCCTGGAGAATGGTATGTTCTCATGGTTTTTGGCCCAAGCATGTTTTTAATTAATTGCTACTTGCTCTTCACGATGTGTTCACCACACCATATGTGTGTAGTGCTACATGCCTGTTATCACAGTTGTAGTGCCCTCACCCTTAAACATGTAGGTTTTTGAGGTGTACAAATCTGTTTCATTCTATCTAGAACCAAAATAGGGGTCTTCAATAATCATTTATGCAATCAGTCCTGAGGATGGTCTCACATATTTAGCACATTAGGAGACCAAAACATCAACATATACTCCACTACTTACTTACAGACCAATCATCACTGGAACATATTGTACATCACAAGGATACATTCTCCAAAATGTTCCTTGAATAAGGAGTGGAGTTAAAACACATCTGTCTTACAAAGGGTTTGTGTGCAGTGATGTACAACTCACAGACTGGATAGATGTGTGTTTTTTACTTTATTCAAACCCCTTATAAATTTGTTTGAAAATCTTTTGTCTGGAATTAAACACACTAAGTGACTGATGCATCACTACATTTGTATGGCTGTCCGTTCGTATTATTTACTTTGTTTGCTGCATTACATTTCATGGATGCATAAGTATTTACCAGTACATATAATTTATTTCGTAAAGAAATTCGTCGAGGGAAGAAAAAAACTACTGATCGAAGAGGGAAAACAGCTGATTTGGTCCGTTGGATTCGCGTTAAGCGTCCCCATTGAAACGCAAAGCGTGAGTCAAAAACAGGACCTTCAGAGCGTATATTTGCGCCCTGGGGGTGACATTCCTCCTAAATTTGGCATGACGGGACTCCATGAAAGGTTGTGACCCGGAAGGGAGAAAAGCGGCAATGGTTTGGTGAAAGACGGAGAATAACAAGCTCGTCGTGTCTCGCGTTTGAAGGTAAACGCCGAGCTTTTCAAGGTTTGCTCCGTTAACATTAACTAACCAGCTGTATAAAAACAGTGAATCCGGTGAAAGGAGAGGCTTATCAACATGTTGCCACGTGTTGAAGGGTTACAATTAGAATATAGGCGATAATTTAACCGTGAAAAGGTTATTAGCCAAGCAAAAGGAAAGGGATAATTGTTCGTTTAAAAAGGGGGGAGGGGGGGAGCCCAACCATAAATTGGAAGGGGATCGTTAAGAGAGAAAGAGAGACTTACCTGTTAGGAAGTTGCTCGTACTAGGGTAAATATAGTAAAACAGTCTAAAAAATGTTAGTAAAATAGTCTAAAAAATACACAAGTCACCTAACGGAGATTCTCACTCTGAAGACCGCCTTTCTTGTTGCCATCACAGAAAAGAGGAGGAATATGTGAAAGGCAAATCAGTTACCATCCCAACTCGGGGTCAGTTCTGTGATTCAATTGAAGTTTTAAACCATTCCTAGGAGGAGGAAGCCTCTTTTAATCCCATCCTATTTGCGATTCAGAAAGGATCGCAAAAGTCCTTTGATAAGTTGAAAAGGATTTTCGAACTCATAAAATGGCTTCCAATGTAATATTTCCAGGTTAGGCCCATATAGTGAAGCAGCTATTTCTTACATTGTCCTCACAAATAACATTTTCAGCTGTGACCTTTTGCACATATTTGCATGCACAACAATGTTGGATTAGTTTCTCTGAAACTAAATTGTTTTCACATCCAGCTTCGCACAACATTATCACAAAACCCTAAACATCATGTACAAAGTCTCATTTTGCACTATGTACAAATGTCATTGCTATCTTCATCCACGGGGCGACAGGGTTATCTACATATCCATAACACCGCTAATCTATACGCACATTGCAAGGCTGCTTTTTATTATAAAAGATGAGCATCCCGATAATTCAGCAGAGGAGGCACTTCTGCTGACACCGAGGGACCTTGCATGATAAGAAATCACCATGCAGCGTTCTGACATCTCGTGAGGGATTGTCCTGTTTGTGACCAAGACGGGGGCCTTCACTCTATCTCATCATGTAATGGGGTTGGATCGTCCCTTAGCGGGATTCTTGGCTCTACACCTATACACACTCTAGGTACACTTAGAGTAGGGTTCCCATAGTAGGAGTACGCTCAATTACTGCCTTGTTTTATATGCCTGCATATATACATTATTTTAGCACCATGGTAGAACTATATCTAATATATACCCTTTTGGTGCACGTTTATCTGCTTCTGTCTACTAATCATTGCAGCACACGTATTTTATGCAGAATAACGTTGGTTCAATAAATATTATCGAAAACGTCCCATCTGTTTATTCTCTGTATGTGAGCACGAGTGACTGAGCGCAAAGTTCTGTACTGTTTCCACAATCCCTGAGGGGTTAGGGTTGTCATGTTCAGTGGTTGCCAGAAAACCATTCGCACCCTGATAGATTAGGGGGGGGAGGGGGCTTACAGTGGCACTGTGAGCTAGCTGGCCTGTAGGTCAACTGTAGAAAACAGGAAACTCCAGGTACCATGTAATAACTTTTAATATAGGCAGCACAGTACAAAAGCTGTCAGTAAGTCCAGTACAGTTTGTAATATAACTGATGTCCATAAAAGAACATAGAAGCATGGCGTGAGCCACGTACAAAACAATAGACATAAAAGAACAATTCAACACATTTCCCCCTTAAATGACAACAAGAAACAATTAATAAGTCTCTACAAAATAGCTAACAATTACATCTCGCCGGTATACGCCTGGTTCTATAATTCTCTTTGACCCTTGAAGCCACAGTTTGATTACTTCCTGAATCAGTCAACAAGGTTTTATAATTTTTTCCATTCTACTCCTTCCCGTTCTTACACTTGACCATCCTCCTAACATTCCATACCCTACCATCCTGAGTGACAACACTGTTTTTACACACCTTCACCACTCTGATGGAATGTCCAAACTTCGAACCGCCCTTCACCAAAAATCCAGGTTTTTTAATTCTCACCATATCACCAATGGTAAAATCAGGAACTTTCACGTTCCATTTCTCATCAAAATTCATTTTCATCTTGATTTGCTTCTCTTTCACTCTCGCAGCCACTTTTTCCAAATCCACATCATCAACCTTCTTGCTAGATTTCTTTATCCACCATGGACATAGGTTAGAGACAGGATCCCTTCCTTTCAACAGTCTAAAAGGACTCACCTCAGTAACAGAGTGAGGGGTATTGCTGTACATCCACAGTCTCTTTCTCAAAGCATCCTTCCAATCTCCTCATGACTTACATGCTAACTCAACACTATCCTTAAGCACCCTGTTAATTCGTTCAACTTGACCATTTTCTCTTGGTTCATAAAGTGCTGTAGTGGCATGTTTCACACCGCATTTTTGGAGGAATTCTTCATGCGATGTGAGCTGTACTCCATTGTCGGTTACCAGCATTTCTGGACAACCCTCACGGGAAAAAACCTCTTTAAGAAAAGCAATTACAACCTAAGAGGTAGCGTTACCCACAAATTTCACTTCTGGCCATTTTGAGTGATAGTCCATTAACACCAAAGTATATCTAGCTTCACGTGGTAAACATTTGTAAGGACCTGTGATGTCGAACGCCACCTTTTGCCAAGGAGAACAAGGCCAAGATACAGGCTTAAGAGGAGCAGAGAACACTTCGAGCCTTTTGTCACTATTGATACATTCAGCGCACTCCCTCACTGTTCTGTCAACCATTTTGTCAAGGCCTGGCCACCAAAAATTGCCTCTGATGAGGCGTTTCATGGAAGACATTCCCAAATGTCCCTCATGGGCCAACTTTAAAATTTTCTCTTGCAATACTCCAGGCGGTATAATTTTCCCATCTTTGAACAACAATTCTCCCTCCATCTCAATCTCATCAGAGACTTTAATGTACGGACCCATTTCCGAAGTGGAGCATTTCCTCAAGTATTTCATTATTAACTGACACCGCATCACTGCTCATCTCCTTCTTCCACAGCTCCTCAGACACACCAAAAAACTCTGTCAAAATGAAGTCTCTAATAGTTGTTACAGTTTCACAATCATCCATATGGTATACCTTTTCAGTATCGGAACATGGCAATCTCGACAAACAATGAGCAGTTATATTGCTCTTACCAGGTACATATTCAACTTTAAAGTTATACTTTTGTAACCTAGAAGTAAGTCTTGCAATGCGTGCGGTAGAATTCCATCCCCCCAGGAGATAAAATTCCTATCAGGGGTTTGTGGTCAGTCCGCAACAAGAATCTATTCCCCCACACATAGTTACGAAAGTGTTCTATGGCCCAAACGCAGGCCAAGAGCTCTTTTTCAATAACAGAATATCTCCTCTCAGTGTCAGATAGGGTCCTGGATGCAAAAGCCACACACCACTCCTCCTTAACACTCCTCTGACTCAACACACAACCAATTCCATACAAGCTCGCATCCACAGTAATGACACACATTTTGTCTACACCAAAGTCCTTGAGCATTGGAGCACATGCAATCTCTCTCTTACTCTGTTAGAACGCAGTTTCTTGTTTTACCGCCCAAACAAATTCTGTCGCATTTCTGGTCAATTCTCTAAGAGGTTCCATCTTGGTAGCAAAATTTTGTATAAATTTGCTATAATATTCATAGAGTCCCGCAAATGACAAAAGTTTTTCCTTATTGTTTGGCGCAGGTGCCTTAATTATAGCATCTACTAATGATTTTTTGGGCACCACGCCATCTCCTGAGAGTGTATCCTAGATATTCTACAGAATCACAAAAGAATTTGCACTTCCCTGTCTTGAGTGTCAAACCATACTTCTCCAATCTCACACACACAACTTTAACATGTTCAAGATGTTCTTCATTATTCTTTGAAAAGACCAGTATATCGTCTTGGAAGCACTTCACAAATTTTTCCACATCGTTGAAAATATGATACATCCCCCTTTGGAAAACGGATGCCGCTGAGGCCAACCCAAATGGCATCCGTTTAAATTGGAACAAACCTTGTGGTGTTATGAAAGCGGTGAACTTCTTTGAATCCTCCATCAGCTCTATTTGATGATATGCTGAACGGAGATCCAAAGTCGAAAATCCACAGGCTCCTTCCAACATACATACTACCTCACTGATGTTAGGTAAGGGATGACAATCAACAGTAAACTGGAGTTCAATACCCTTAAGTCCACACAGAGTCAAATACTTTTATCCGGTTTGCGAGTTAAAACAATGGGAGAAACCCATTCTGAGGACTCTACCTCCTCGATATTGTGTTGCACCATACTTTCCAACATATACTTCAATTCTTCTCTCACAACAATAGGCACTCCTCTAATCTTTTGTCTCACTGGAACCGCTCCTTCTTTCACTTTTATTTTGTGACTGAAACCCACTAATTTTCCTAATTTCTCTGAAAAAACAGTAGGAAATTATTTAGTCAAGTCCTTTCCATAAGCACCTTCTGCAATGGCTAAGACAGGTTCTTTACTCCTGGGTTTTAAAATAATACCTAATTTGGCCTGATCCCGCCAACCTAACACATTCACTCCTTTGATAGCTACATACATTTTGATATGAGCTCTCCTATTTTTAAATACAATCTCTAACTCCTTGTAGCCTAAGATGTCTATCCTGGAGCCATCAAAGCTCTCAGCAATTATATCGGACTCTTTGAGAGTATCTAATTTTAATAAATCATCAAAACATCGAAGGCAAAACTCTTTTGCGATGATGGTCCATGGCGATCCAGAGTCCGCCATTAACTCAAGTTCCCTATTTATTATGCTTACACGACACTTGGGGGAAGCTATAACGGTTTGTTCTTCAGCATTATCTGAAAAATCTTGAATAGACATGACTATACCCATCTCTACTCCCCCTTGAGTATCATCATATGTATCCTAACTCACACAAGCTACTTTTCCTTTATAAGTACTAGCATTATTATTCCTTTTCCCATCCTTGCACATCCTAGAGAAATGTCCAGTCCGCCCACATTTACTGTATTCCTTCCAAATTGCAGGACAACGTGGAGAAGATACAATGTGTCCAGGGTTACCACACCTGAAACAATGAAATGTCTTAAGCCCACCCCTATACTCCGGTGTGTGCTTAAATGTATTCTTAGAAGTCCCCGGTGTGACACTGCTCACATCTCCTGAAGCCTTGGTATTTTGGTCTAAAGATTTCATCCATTTCTATGATTGTTCAAGTGCTTTAGCTGTATTAATAGCAGCCTGCAAATTAGGATCACCCATTATCCACAATTGCTCTTGTACTTTTTTGCTTTTGACATGTACTATGATTTGGTCTCTGATCATTTCATCGGTGATCTGCCCAAAATTGCAGTTTGTGGAAAGAGCACGTAAAGCAGTAAGAAACTCGTCAAAGCTTTCACCATCTTCCTGAGCTCTAGTATAAAATTTAAATCTGTTAAGTGCAACGCTAGTTGTGGGCTTAAAACGAGTCTCCAATCTCAACGTAGCCTCATCAAAAACATTGTGATTACCATGACCTTGAATTGTGGCAATGTCCTGTACACAACTTGCCCTTCCGATCCTAAACAATGCAACAAGATGTTCTTTTTTCTTTTTGCTGACATTCTTTCCCCATCAATTGCCCTCAAATACGTCATACACTCTTCCTCCCATCTAATCCATGGGATGGGGTGTTTATTCAGCAAGAATTTGCTTGGAGGTTCAAATTGCATATAGGCACTTAAAGTGACAAAAGAAAGATATAGGCTATGATGATGAGAACCACAAACTGTGGTGTATATATGTAGAAGCACAACATTTCTAAAATATTAAAATAAAATAGTCACCCACAGGAAACCGAGCTCAATTATATTTGAAAGAGAAGAGAACTACTTTGCTGTAAATACTCACAGCAAACACAATGGAAACTCGTCTAATTAAAGTCACTTGAGAATAAATACTGAAAATCCTTGACTTCTAGCATTGCGAGCAACTTACTGTCCCAGAACTAAGCATTTGATTGAAGTCCATGTGACTCTCACAAACGAGCACGATGCACCGCGATGCCCCAGTAGCAAGGGTTCCACAAATGAGCGCGATGCACCGCGATGCCCCAGCGGCAAGGTTTGGCTCCATTGTGGTATCCAGGAAACATGCGTAAGGACGCACAGAAAACTCGTGGGTATGCCGTTTCACAATGGTAACTAAGCAACGTGCGTAGAGACGCACAGAAATGGACGTGAATCGGAAGCACACACACCACAGGGTTTCCGAGGGAAACGACGTCGCAGAAGACAGGTCACGAGCATTGGGTTGCTATGTAACCTTCAAGACGAGCAGCAATTTCTCCAAAACGATAAAAATGGATAAATCTTCCTTAGATTGTCAGACGAATGTCAGAGTTCAAACTCACTGTTCACGAGGTGACAGATTACTTCCTTTGGCCATCGGCAACATCCAACGGTGAACAACGTAGGTTCATGGAGGGGAACACCGCACCTGTGCTGCTTGTACGATGTAGCAAGCGTCTCCTCCAGTCGTCGCCACTTGTAGAAAACAGGAAACTCCAGGTACCATGTAATAACTTTTAATATAGGCAGCACAGTACAAAAGCTGTCAGTAAGTCCAGTATAGTTCGTAATATAACTGATGTTCCATAAAAGAACATAGAAGCATGGCGTGAGCCACGTACAAAACAATAGACATAAAAGAACAATTCAACACCAACATATCTTGCGGGGTGTCCGGAATCAGCACTTGGCACCAAGCCCCTAGTTTAAGTTGTCCAAACAATGCGCAGATCCTACAGATTTGTAGGAACTACACGACATGGCGCCCAACGTTGTTTAGGCTCTTATTTAATGTTCAAATCTGAGTAGTTCAGTCGTTCTTTCTCAGAGACACCTATTCACATTTTTAACTGGAGACGTCAGTAGTGGGAAGGGAAACAAATCCAGCTCAGCTGAGTAGGTATCCCCTATGCATTGGCTGTGGGTTAATCAAGCTTGGAGGATTAAAAGTTCCCACATTGTGCCTACCATATCTCAATAAAATTCTAGTTAAATACTACTCCTCTGACAATGACCAAACAAAGTGAGGACATTGAAGAGCAGATAGTGGCTCTAAACATTTCATAACATTGCAGACAGGCAGTTACAATGAAATTATTATAACATGGTCTCGCGGCAATGGGTGGAGAAGTTACCTTTGTGGTTGAGGCACACGAAGCATTCAGAACAGAGGTATTCTATTCTTGGGTTAAGTTCCCACCTGCAGATACACACACACGGTTATTTTATGAATATATTGAAGTTGAACCACCTGATGAATATTTCCCATACGTAGACTTAGCAGTCCCATTAACTTACAAAGAGTATATTAATTGGTTTAAAGGCGCCCTACTCCATACCACAGAACACGTGAAACTCGGTCCGCTCAGCAGAGAAGGAGCAACTTGGCCGGTCTTAGCTTCATATACACCACATCCAGACATTGTTGCTTTATCAGCAGCAGGAATGCGTACACTATACAGAGATTTAGTAAATATTTACAGAAATCTTTACCAATACATAATGAGAACCTTAACAGTTCAACCTGCAAGGGCTGCTCAGGCTACACAACCACATATGGCTACTACATGTATTAGCCTTCAAACACTGAATGCAGTTATGGAAAAGATTACTAACAGCTGGGAGTAAACTAGTTCTGGATAACACAAAAAACAGCATAGGTTATAACAGTTTTTCCCCATACGGGTCCGCAGATAAAACACAGAATACTGACAATTTGCTTGCCAATGGAGATGGCTCCCCCGATAGAAGATTGTGTCACTTGGGGTACAATCTTCGCTGCTATATATACCAGAACACATGGTATTTCTTCAATAGCAGTCATACCAAATGTACTGAAACAGATTCAGAAGGAGTACGGGGCAGAGCCTGCCTTGGATCTGGGGATAAAACTGATGGGCAATTTTGCCCAGGTATCGGCCATTATGTTGAGTAACATAAAAGGGAAGACAGCAGTGGCGGATATACGCCAACGCCTGAGGGAATTCACTCCTGCACAGCAGGAGCGAGAATTGCCTAAGATTATCGAAGATACATATGCTTTGCTTGGTAGAGAATCTGGGAGCCAGACCAGAGAAACCAATAGTTAAGAGCAATTCTGTAAAAAATAACTCTATGCAAGCACCCAATTCTTCAAAGTAGCAATGGGATGATAAACAAAAAAATTTACAAAACAAAACACAGTCACAGGTGGGTCTCCTCAACAGGAGCACACCAAGAGAAAATATAATTTGAGAAACCTTGACGATTTAGAAAGCCTGACAAGTATCAGGATACTGATACACGTTCCTCTCGTTCCTTTCAGGAGTCATCTGAAAAAAAGAGATATGGACGGTCACACCACAGATCGGAAGAACGAGTCAAGCCGCAGAGGGAGACACATCGCACTTCGGACTACATCATTAAACAGGAAGACAAACAAAAGACTTCTAAACCACAATAAAGAAAGAAGAAGGTAGCAGGGATTAAAATTATAAATGCCCAGGCTATTGAGGACTCTGTTTCTGAACTGGGAATGGGCAGTGACAATGGTGGACAGCGCGGCAGAAGTTACAATAGCTCACCAGAACTTGATGGATTATTTGGGGGGTAGTAGTGCTTGAGTGAGCAAATTACGGTGGAAATAACGGATACAAGGGTAAGTGTCCCACATCGTTTATATGAAATAACGCTCTAAATGGAAGGGGACATACCCAGGAAGGTAAAAGGTCTCTTTTGGGAGACCTTGACATATGGTTACGACATTCTTTTGGCCAAAAAAGATTAGACACCTGACTTTGACATGGCTTGCCCAATGGGTGAAGATGTTATTTTACCTGCTTTCTCCGATCTCGTACCAGAATCAGTTAAAAATTCATACGCGCAAGAGCGGGTGTTTGAGTTAGCTCCTGCACTTTACCGCAATCATGTTGGGTGGGATGATGAGTCACCATCACGAAATCCCATTAAAATCAATTCCTCAACCACAGAGACAATACCCAATAAAGCATGAAGCAAAGAAACAAGTCAGGGAGATCCTGGATCAACTTGAATACCATGGTGTGATAGAAAATTGCACCTCACCTATGAATAATCGCTTGTTTCCTGTAATGTAATTCATTGTCTAGTCTTAGATTATAGACATTTGAAAGCATCCACACGCAGATTTTCTGTACAAAACGCACATAGTGCCACACAAATGTATAACATTGTGCTGTAAAAATACAAAACACTAGACATCTCAAATGGATTTTTCTGCCAAATCATAGCACCCTGGAGCATATATTTGACAGCATTCTCGGCGCTAGGCTCTCCATGCCAATTTTGTCGATTACCACAAGAACGTAAGAACAGCCCCAGACTGTTTTCAGCCAAGGTAACAGAGTTACTTCAAAATTTTGATGAGGAGGCATTGTCCAATGTAGATGACATCTATCTGATGGACGATGAATTAATGGAACACTTATCTAGGGTGAACCACATAATTCTTGGATTTTCCCACCTGGGATACAAATTTAATTTTTAAAAAAATTGCCCACCTCAGTGTCCTATTTTTAGGGTACGAATTGTCAAGTGAAGGAAAAAACCTGGCAGCACAAATTTCAGAAAAATGTGCACTGCTCCAACATCCAACGACTCTGAAAAGATTACAATCCATTTTAGGATTTTTTAATTTTGGCAGGACATATATTTAGGATGATGCAGAAAGGGTGAAACCTTTCAACTACTTAATTAGACCTGATTTTTCATTACATCATTGGACACAGGAACATACAGATATCCTACGTTCCGTACAAGCTGACATGATAGCTTCCAAACATTTACACATGCGTGTTAACATAACTAACCAGGTGATCCGCGTAGTCGCTGGTCCAACTGGGTTTACATATATTACGTGCAACGAAGGTGATATAGTCCCTTTTGCATACAAATTACATTTGTACACGAACGCTGAAATACATTTTGCACCAACTGAAAAAGATATTCACAGCGGTACGGACTGCTGTAGTGAGAGAGAGCACTAGCATCCCAGATGCTAAAGCATTACATCCATGATGGATTCAGTGGGCTAACTCTGTCACTGGAACAGATGTAGATTACAGATTTGATTCTACATTACAAACACAAGCATTCTTACAGTACGAAGAAAAATATCCTCTGCCGAATGAAACAATGGCTCTAGATCGATATGAATGTATCATTTATACCGATGGATCTGCCTAGCCGGCCATAGTAACGAAACAAGCAATATTGGGCGGCATGCACAACTGTAAAAGGGCGCATGCATGACTGAAATTACCATCCTGGAATAACACACACTCAGTCCTTAGGGGACTGTACGGCGCAGCTGGCGGATCTAGAAGCTCTGATACTGGCACTACAAAATACAGATCATCAAATCCACCACACTCATTGTGTGCGATTCATTTTACTGAGTACAGTCCTATGATGAATATCTACATTATTGGGGCCAGAATGGATTTAGGGATTCCAAAGGTTGCACAGTTGAAAGAAGGCCTGCCACAGGCTCATATTATTCATACATTGAGTTATCAACGTGTTGGCATTCACGTTGAAGGGAATTCGATGGCAGATGAAGCCTGCAAGGCAACAGTTCATACTGCTGCCGTTGCTGAAACAACATGCTCCAGTACGAGAATAGACAGAACAACTATGATAGCTGTCAATGCCATGCGCAAGAGCTCAGCCCTGCCGAAAGGCTTTCCACTCAAGTACTCCTACAAGTTAGATGCACAAAATATTCCGTATGCTCAGATTCCATGAGTTGGAGATAGAGTAATTTCAAACACTGATCGAGATTGGGATTGATACTAGCTGGACCCGAGGGTCTGGGTTCGGCTCAAGCAGGGATTACTGCTACAGTTTCACTACTAAAGCAGCGCTATTGGTGGCTGTTAGATTTGGGGGTCTCTAGTTGGCAGAGGTAGGTACCTTTGTCCAAATAGGGACCCTTGAGTCTAGTCAGGGAAAGTAGGTACACTCCTGAAATAACCCCTGCTCACCCTCTTGGTAGCTTGGCACGAGCAGACAGGCTTAGTTCAGAGGCAGTGTGTAAAGCATTTGTGAACACATACAGTAATCAAGTGACAACACTACAAATGGACACCACACAGGTTATATATTTATAAAAATAGGTATACTTTATATAGATTTATCACAAGACCATAAACGACAAACATAATACACAATACTGTCAAGAATGCTTAGTTCTGATCAAAAAGGCTTAATTCAAGGTTCTGTGCGAGTCGGTAGCCTCCTCCGGCTACGGCGATGTCAAGAACAAACAGAGTCTAACAAATCCAGCTGACCGCGTCGAGACGGGCCAACACAGCGTAGACAGACTCGGTCACAGTACCTTTTACTTGAAGCGGCAGGCACGGGCGTGCGAGCCGTTGCAGGACGCGTTGTCCCTCGATGCGGTGCAGGCAGCGGCTCGTTGACGTCGTCGAGACGGAGTCGGTGAGACCAGGGCCGTGCGTTGCAGGGCGAGACGGTGCTTCGATGCGGTGTTGGCAGGTTGCGGTGCGGCGACGGAGCCGGGTTCAGGAGCTGGCATCGATCAGTCCGGACAGCGGTGCGAGTCGGGCGGTGCGTCGCGAAGCTTGCGAGGCGGTGCCCAACTCCAGTGCGGTCACAGGACTCGAACTCAGCAACAGTGACCGTGTTGGTCGGACCAGATGGATTCGGTGTAGCGAGGCGTTGCAAGGTGCGGTGCTCACAGGTTACGGTGCAGGCAGCGGCTCGTTGACGGAGTCGGGGAGACCAAGACCGTGCGTTGCAAGATGCAGGCGTTGCTCGATGCGGTGCCAACAGGACACCGAGCCGGTCGGGAGAGTCGGTCACAGCTCCCTACCTCTGTAGCCACTGAAACGGAGTTCCCAGCAGCAATTCACAAAGGGGGTGAAGTCCAATGGTCCTGGGACTTCGATCAGGGGGCAAGCTCTCTTCCAAGCCCTTGGAGATCCTTCACAAGTTGATGAAAGTCACAGCAAAGCAAAAGTTCCTTTCTCCTTTCTTTGGCAGTCAGGCAAACCACTGCAGGCCAATACCCCAAGCAGCACTTCAGGCTTAAGGATAGTCTCTCCTCAGTTTCTTCTTGGTTCCGCTCCTCAGCAAAGGTTTCTTCTTGTTCCCAAAAGTGATCTAATTTTCCTGGGGTCTGGGTGCCCCTCTTATACCGTGATTCTCTTTGTTCTCTGGAGGCAGAGAGGCCTTTGCCTAGCTTAAACCAGTTCTGTGCAGCTTTGGAGCACTCTGTGTACATGACTCCTTCTTTCCTTTCAGAATGTGGGGCAGGGTACTCAGACGCCCGGCAGGGGGTGGAGACAGCATTGTGGCAGGCAGGCACAGCCCTATTCAGACCCAGATGCAACTCCTCCCTCCACTCTGGATGCAGATCTCTCTATTCATCCCTGGGCTGCCTCACCCTGTCTCCTGTGGCCACCCCCAGCCTCTGTCACGCACAAACCAGACACACAATACACAAGCTGGCAGAGGCAGGCTGGATAGTTAGGCAAGAAAATACCCACTTTCTAAAAGTGGTATTTTCAAACACAGAATGTTAAAACCAACTTCACTAAAAGATGTATTTTATCATTCTGAGTTCAGGCATACTAAACTCGAATTTCTACCTAGTTCCCTGAGTCAGTTTAGGATTATAAGATGTTATAATCAAACTGCCCATTCTGGCCTATGGGGAACAGGTAGCCTTGCAATAGTGAAAAACGAAAATGGCTGAAATTCACTATTAGGACATGCCACACACACCAGGCATGTCCCACCTTATCCTTACAATGCACCCTGCCCGTAGGCCTACCATAGGGGTGTCTGATATGAAGAAAAGGGAAGGTTTGGGGACTGGTAGGTGGGTGCACTTACCAAGTCGACATGGCAGTCACAGACTGCACACAGGCTCTGCAATGGCAGGCCTGAGACACACTTTACAAGATACTTCTGTGGGTGGCACAACCAGTGCTGCAAGCCCACCAGCAGCATTTGATTTACAAGCCCGGGGCACACTCAGTGCACTGTACTAGGGTCTGACAGTAATTCAAATAAGCCAAACATGGAGTCACTAATTCCCATCACAATTTACAATAGGGAGCACTTGCACTTTGGCACTGATTAGCAGTGGCAAAGTGCCCATGAGCATCTAGTCCAGCAAAAACATATCGACAACAGTGGAGGCATTATGAAAAAAATGGAAGGGAGACCCATGCCAAGGATGCCAGGTCTAACAGTGGCCAGGTCTTACTAAACAAACCAAGGACTTTGTCCTCAAATGCGACATCTGCCAGCAGATGAAGGGCTCCACCGTAGCACGTCCACCATAAACACCTTTATTGATCTCGGACAAACCTCTAGCGTGTGTTTATTAGAATCACTGCTGCCCCTTACACTCAGACGGGGCTTACAAGTACATCTTGGTGGCAGTAGATTCATGCTCCAGATTCCTATGGGTTTGGCCCCAGCGCTCGGCTGACGCTCAAACTGTTTTAAAGGATTTGCGAGTCTTTATCGGCACATACGCAATTGGCACACTACATTCTGACCAGGGTCCGGCGTTTAGCTCTCGGGCTTACAAAGAAGCCATGGGAAGTTTGGGTGTGGCCTTGCAGTACTCCTCCCCGTACAATCCCGAGAGGAATTCGATCATTGAGAGAGAAAAAACGTTACTTAAACAATCCTTGAGAGCAGGGGTTTTAGGCTCAGGTGGCAGTTGGGTCAATTTATATTGGGTCTAGAGGGCCCTTAATAACATGCCAAGAAAATCCCTGGGGGGGGTCGTACACCTTATGAACTCCTGTTTGGGGTGAGGATGTGGGTACCCGACCTCGATAGTGTCAGCACGGTGACGGCCGAGATCCCATTTGACATCAATGATCGTTTGGATGTTTTACAGGACCTTAAAGAATACCGAGCATTACAAAGCAACGTTCAAGTAAAACGCACCGCTACTGAGGAAGTTAAAACAGTACCGGCAAGACCTGCCTGGGTCCCGAAGATTGGGGACCTGGTCAGAGAGAAAATTGTGGACAAAAAAGAATTTGGGCCATCTTACAGAGTGCCTGTACCTGTCCTGGCTGTCAAAGTTACAAGAACTGTACTTCTTACACCAATTTCCGGTCGCCGAGACAAGAGGCTTGTCTCAATTGATCTGATCAAACCACACTATGTGGCCGATTTTCAACAGTAGGCCATGTGGGCTCCTGGGTAGCCGTCGCCGTCCTCTCGCTACCATACAGGAAGTCCAGTTGGAAGCTATAATAACAACTGAAGACTCCTCTTTCCAAAGAGAAGCTGTAAACGACAATGAAATTATACTTCTCCCTGTTGAAACAACTAGGACTGTACAATCAAGAAGTACAGAAATTTCAATTCTAAAAATTGACGACATCTATGTTAACATGCCACAGATCGAGTAATCTATCAGTTCCATAAAACTTACTGAGCTGCCAAGAATAGATCAAACGGCGTCTGGCTACATTGTGCATTATGACGATTATTCATCAGATCCAAGTGAACCTGAACTGCCAACACTGCCTCTCCCATTGAAGCTACAAGTGTATGCTTTCTTCCTTCGGCCGAAAAAGACTTACTTCGTTGTTCCCTGGCAATTGGATTACAATTGGATTACTTTTCTTTGTACTTTGGATTGGTATAGTGACTGTCTTTTTACTACTTCTGATTGGACACTTTCTCCCAGAAAGCTCCGCAGTACAACTCATGAACTTAAACCACCTGCAGCATCGCACCGCGAACTAAGGGACCTGTCTCTGGTGAACATCACAGCAGTTCCAGTTCCTGAAGGAATTATATGAGACAGGGTATCGTATGATGTGTATGGTCCTACTGAACTTTTGAAAATTCCTTATTTGCTTAAAATTTCTTTAAATGACATAATCACCTCTAGATGATTGGGGCATTGAAACTGTGCATAATTTGCTTTCAGATTTAGAGCAATCAGCTGCATTTCCTAATGATGAATTGTATGATGGCAGAAGTAATTTTGGAGACATGTTCTGTTACCAGCATTATGGTCACCATTTTTGACAAAAAGCTAGTATTCCAGGCACTGTTTATAATTATACACAATGGGAACACTGCCCAACACTGCCGAAAGTTTTAAGACATTTGCACAGAAGGTTGCTTATTTTTCAGGTTTTGAAACATCAGATCCAGCCTCGTATTACTATAGGCTTGCACCTCCACCTGCATAGAAAAATATGCTAACAAACACCAAACTGATATACTCTTCTTCCTTTATTTCCCAACTGTCTATACAGGGTTTCAACTTTTGGAAAGACACCATAGACACAAAATCTATCTGGGGGACCAAAGATTGGCAGGTTCAGGGAACGGAGGGCTTATTTAGAGCATGCCTCATACCACATCAAATGATTTTCCTGAACAAGACAGTGCAACAAACTTCATGTCTTGGTATAGCAAAAATAAAGGATTTGAACACACCGCGTATTCCCGCATTACACACTTCAGTCAGGATACACTGGATACCATGATACATAATGGTTCTTTCAATTCATCAGACCCCAATTGGAAGGGATGGTTGTTCTGGCCTGTGGACACAAATGGATGTCAATCTAGATTAGTGGGTAACACTGAAGGGTTTAGGATCAATAGGCCTGATCAGAGGTATATACAAACAGAACACTCCGGGGTGGTAATGTCATATAGTGTTGGGAAGTTATGCCTAGGTTGGTTACAAACCTCAACACACTTCCAGGTGAAACAACACTTGTACCTTCTTTCTGATGACAAAGATCTTAGGGAATTGTTTTTGGGCCCCCAGAATCCACGTCAAAAGCGATTTTTGTACAGAATATACAAAGAGCTGTGGAAGATTTCTCAACAGGAAGCTGCTGAGAGATTGCATGAATTAATAGGGTTTATTTAAAAAAGGCTTTGGCTGTAGTTGACAACGGTATGACAACATTATCATCCAGAATTTATTCACTGGGCAACATAGTGTCTTCCGCAATTGACATAATAAAGCAAGGCATGTCTATATTAAAGCACGGACAGTCACAATTACGGTCAATTGTAATACTGAGCTGGACATTACAAACGGTATGTTCTGGCCACGTGCCATGGTGTTACATCAACAGTACAAATCTATTTTCAGCATATGATCTAACGGAAAGACAGATAGTAATGGCACTCAGTGATACGAAATATACCATGTTGCACATTGAAAAATTAGACCAATTACCTATCACCGTGGCTGAGGCACCATCCACTGACTGGATAATCCATGGTTACATCACCCTACCTATCACGACCTTTCAATTCCAATATTGTCTACAATACCAACAGGTAGGCTGATATGCACGAGTATTGGGAATTAACGTTCAGGTTTAGATGCAGGAATGGGGACACGGAGATCTTCTTAGTGGCTCGAACTGTGAAGATGCTTTAAGCCGCTCCTTGGTTTGCAAGGACATTTCTCTCCACAAAGCATGTAATGATTCAGTAGTGTACTTGTCTTGTTATCTGTAGGGCTCCCCAGCTGCCATGTTTCATTCTGTATTCAGGCTGCTCTTGAATGACAGTTATTTGATGTGAATGATCAAGGTTGCGGCGGAATGGAACCGGGCATCACTTAGCTAGTGACGGTTAATTCCATAGTCACTTGTACACAAGTACTGTTTCCACCTGCCCGCACAGTTAGGGAGGCAGCACTTTGGCCTTCAATAAATGTTTCGAACATAAAATTTGATTCCCTAAGCAAACTGAAAGCCATGGTCTTGCAAAAAGATGTGGCCTTAACTTCAGCCAAAGAGACGTTTGATCTCCAGGTTGCAAGAACCTCCTCTGAGATACAGACACTACTCAACACTAACTTCCTGCTGCATTTCAGGGAGCTGGTCCATTGTATCTTTAACATGTCAGATATGAAAGGAATAGTGCACTTTTTCAAATGTATCGGCTCTGGTTTGGTTAGCACCTTTCAGACTATCTTTCATACACTCTGTATTGGGAAGCGTTTCTGGAGGGCTGCCGCTTGTCCTGCTACTTGTGGCGGGAATACTGATTTGATTTTATCTGCTCCACAATGGATGTCCCAGTTCAACTCGTAATGGAGACAGCACCGCTAGTGCTGCGCTGCCGTGAGCACATGGTACACTGCTTCGGCACACCTCCGTTTCAAGAACTAAATGAGCACTGGTTCTTATCATTCAGGCCGGTCTGGCTTGACTGTATACAACCTGTCTTCCGCTGTCTGCTTTGCAGCTGTGAATGCGTCCTGGATATATGTCTTGGATCAGAATTGGTTGCGCCACCGGAAACTGAAGTACTGATGGACCCCTCAAAGGCATATGCGTATTGCTGTCCACATCGTATTCCATTGATGATTAATGCATTCTTAGAACCACCCAGGGATGCTTCAGCTCCTAGTGATATGAGCACCTGCTCTGCGAAAAACTTATGAGATACGACGCCTCCCTCAGCGCCTGCTGTGGGAACTGGATGGAATCACCTTTGCTACATCAACATGCTACGTGGTGCGCCTCTGGGAACGTCTGCGGATGTGGGCAACAGCAATGTTGCGTCTACTACTCAGAACACAAACAATTTGGCCTTTTCCGAGTGGGAACAATTTGGCCTTGTTTTTAAACAAAATTAACTGAAACAGCTTTTGCTATTTCTAGGCACCATGTCTTTCTGAGTGCTTGGAATCTCAAAAACACTTTTAAATAGATAGTTTAATGTAAAGCCTGCTTTTAGATGCTTTTAAGAGTAGTTTTAACGGCTTTAAAATTGTCTGCTGGATTTTTAGATAGCTATCCTTAGTATGAGGAGTGGGTGTTATATTCCCAAGTTAGGGCCATGTAGTGAAGCAGCTTATTTCTTTCATTGTCCTCACAAATAACATTTTCAGCTGTGATCTTTTGCACATATTTGCATGCACGACAATGTTGGATTAGCTTCTCTAAAACTAAACTTGTTTCACATCTAGCTTCGCACAACATTATCACAACACCCTGGACATCATGTACAGGGTCACGTTTCGCACTATGTACAAATGTCATCACTATCTTCATCCACGGGGCGACAGGGCTTTCTACATATCCATAACATCGCTAATCTATACACACATCGCAAGGCTGCTTTCTATTATAAAAGATGAGCATCTCGATAGATAAGCAGACGAGGCACTTCTGCTGACACTGAATGTTCTTGCATGCTGAGAAATCACCACGCAGCGGTCTGACATCTCGTGAGGGGTGTCCAGTTCGTGACCAAGATGCGGTCCTTCATTCTATCCCATCAGGTAATGGGGTTGGATCATCCCTTGGGGGGATTCTTGGCTCTACACCTACATACACTCTAGGTACACTTAGAGTAGGGTTCGCATAGTAGGAGTACACTCAATTACTGCCTTGATTTATATGCCTGCATATATACATCAGGAGAGGAGTTGGCCTAACGGCTAGGGCGGTCGACCTCGAATCTGGGGAACTGGGTTCGAGTCTCGGCAATGTCGCTGAACATCCTGTGATTCTGGGCAAATCACTTAATCTCCCCGTGCCTAACAAAAATGAACGTGTCCTCATGTAATGCAACTGGTGCTATGTAAAGCGCTCTGATACCCGATTTTTGGTCAAGTTCACGCTATATAAAACTCCGTAAAAAAAAATTATAATAATTGTTTTAGCACCATGGTAGAACTATATCTACTATTTACGCTTTTTGTGCTTGTAATCACGTTTATCTGCTTCTGTCTACTAATCACTGCAGCACATGTATATTATGCAAGAATAACGTTGGTTCAATAAATATTATTGAAAATGCCCTACTGTGTATTCTCTGTACATTTCTCTGAAAATAAGTGAGCATAAGTGACTGTGCAATAAGTTCTGTACTGTTTCCTGCGATCCCTGAGGGGTCAGGGTTGTCATGTTCAGTGGCTGCTAGAAAACCATTCGCTCCCTGATAGGTTAGGGGGGGCTTAGAGTGGCACCTATGAGCTACCTGGTCTATAGGCCAACATATCCTGCGGGGGTGTCCAGAATCAGTCTTGGCACCTAGTCTATGTTGTCCAAACAATGCGCAGATCCTACGGATTAGTAGGGACTACATGACACCGTATGGTTTGCAATCGTAAAAGAGCATGGTACATCAGACCCCATTGTCTTTAATGTGATCCTAAAACACGGATCCTACAGTAGTCCTTCTGGCCACTCATGGGTGGCACATACACCATCATGCTCATGACACCCATCTATAGCTTTTAGTAGTTATTGATAATGACCAAATTAAATTCTGCATCATCAGCACCTAAATATCAATGTTTGGAACCTACCTGAGAACATACCACGGAAATCTGGGACATCATCACTACCCTTTCCCGTGACGTGGCCTTCGTCACTGAAATGCGGCTCAACCCCTCCTCAAACCCCGACAGAACCACTGCCACTCCAGATGGCTACAAGATGATACATCGAGACCGCACCAACAAACATAGTGGGGGCATCCCCATCATCTTCAAGGAAACCATCCGATGTACCGTCACCAATGACGACCCGACGCCTCTCATGGAACACCTCAACTTCTGACTACAAACCGACGCTAAGCCCATGATAAGAGACACCCTGGCCTGCAGACACCCGGGATCCGGACCAGCCTTATGCGACACCATCTCCAACCTCATCGCCCCCCTTGCCATCGATTCCCACCACTACAACGTGATTGGCGTTCTAATTTCCACATCGACGACCCCAAGTCTACCTTCCTCCTAGAGAACCTCAACAACATTGGCCTCATCCAACTGGTTACCGTACCCACGCACAAAGCCGGGCACATACTCAACACGATTTTCACTCCCAGCGACAGAATCAAATTCACCCACATCACAGAACTCACCTAGACCGACCACGCCATCGTTCACTTTACCATCTCTGACACCCAACATACCATCACCAATCACAACAGCTCTACCCACACAGATGGGGAAAGGTACCGAGAGTCAATGGGCACAGGTCCTTAGCACCACACAACCCGAAACGTCAGCAGATCTTGACCAGGTCATCCAGAACTTCTCTGCCTGAATCAACAAATGCATCAACAGAGTAGTGCCGCTGAAGCCAGCAAAAACCAACAAAACCTCAAAACAAGCCAGCTGGTACACCCCAGAGCCAAGCACAATTGCTACCGACTCGAGAAGCGACGGCGCATCACCAAGCACCCCTCCGACAGAGCCGCTCACAAATCAGCCCTCAGCAACTACCACCTGCGCATCAAGGAAGCCAAGAGAGCAGCCATCACTGGCCGATTTGAAACCGCAGCCAATCACACAAAGGAACTCTTCAAAATTGTCAAGGAATGCTCCAACCCCTGTTAGCTCGCAGACGGAACAGGATACCAACTCGCAGAGTGGCACGAGCAACTGAGGTATCCAACTGGTGTGGGGTAAAAAGACGTGAATGGGGAATATGTCACTGTATTACCAAGCATTGAACGTGTTATTGTGTTATGCAGGATTACTGTGTATTAGAGGGATCACTGACAGTTGTGGGTGTCAAGCATGTGTCTTGAAATGCACATTTTGTATTTTATGAAACTTACAAATAAAGATTAATAAGGAATGCTCCAACCCGACAGCCACAGAGAACACCACCCACCCCTCCCAAGAACTCTGCGACACCCTCTCAGACTACTTCCACAGCAAGATTGCTTCCATCGACAACAACTTCGACCCCCAAACCACAACTCTCAGCCTTGACAACCTCAATCAACCAGCGAACACCACCCGAACGATAACCACCTGGTCTATGCTCACCACTCAGACAACCACAGCCATTATGTCATTCATCCACTCCGGGGAGCCCACTGACCCTGTCCCCACCATCTCTTCAACCTCGGAACTAACTCCATCAGCACAAAAGTCGCCAGCATCCTCAACACCTCCATCTCCAAAGCAATCTTCCCAAATGGATGGAAACACGCAGAGGTCAGACACCTCCTAAAAAAGCCCTCTGCCGACCCCAGCGACATCAAAAATTACCGAACGATCTCTCCGCTCCCCTACCCAGCAAAAGTACTTGAGAAAGCCAACACACAACAGCTCACCGAATACCTAGAATAAAACCACCTACTCAACACCTCTCAATCAGAATTCCGTGCCAACCACAGCACTGAGACTGCGCTAATTGCCGCCAAAGACGACATCAGAACTCTCCTAGACTGTGGGAAAAATGTGGCCCTCGACCTCTCTGCTGCTTTCAACACCATCTCCCACCACATCCTCATCGACAGACTCCACATCAGCACACAGCAAAAGGCCCTCAAGTGGATCGCTTCTTTCCTTTCAGGATGCACACAGAGCATCAGACTGCCTCCCTTCACCTACGGATAATCCCTCAGCCCCACCCTGTTCAACATCTACATGATCCCCCTCGCAGATGTCGTCAGATCCCACAGACTCAACATATGCTGACGACACTCAACTAATCCTCTCACTCACTGAGGACCTCCAACGCCAAAACCAACTTCTGCCACCACCATCGCCAACGTAGTCAAATGGATTAGAGACAGCTGCCTCAAACTCAACTCCAACAAAAAAGAAGTTCTGATCTTTGGGAAGAACACCTTCGAATGGGACCAAAGCTGGTGGCCAGCAAAACTCAGACCAACACCCACATCGACAGACCATGCAAGCAAACTTGGCATCAACCTCAACAGCCAACTGACCATAAAACGACAAGTCAAAGCAGTTGCTTCCACACCCTTCGCATGCTCTCAAAATCTTCAGATGGATCCAAATTAACACGATCACGCAGGCCCTCGTCACCAGCTGCCTTAAATATGGCATTGCTCTCTACACCGGAATTTCCACTGAGCTCCTCAAAAGACTCCAGACCATACAGAACACCACAGCCAGACTCATCCTGGATCTTCCCAAATGAACCTGCCTCACCTCAGAAACCTCCACTGGCTCCCCATCCAGAAGAGATGCCAGTTCAAGATCCTCACTCACGTATACAAAGCTCTACACGATCAAGGACCATCCTGCATCAACCATCGACTGACCTTCACATGCCCGCAAGACACCTGCGCTCCACCTCACTTGGTCTCGCACACACACCCCGCATCCGTCGCAGCCCCATAGGAGGCCACTCCTTCTCCTACATGGTTGCCAAGACCTGTAACAACCTGCCCCTCCACCTCCAAACAGCACCCTCCCTGCAGACTTCAAAAAGAAACCCAAGACCTGACTTATCAATTGAGAGACGGCACCCTTAGCGCCAAGATACCCCTTGGGATGACAGTGCTGTGCTATACAAATGTTGATTGACTGATTGATTGACCTGAAGCTTACTCAAGCAAAACAGAATTTGATTCCATTCCGAATATCACCATCCATTCTTATATCCTGTGGTACTCAGACCTGAACCTCAAATGATTTATGGCGCTCCCAAAACCCCAGCCTTTGTAACAATAGTAATTTGTATATCAAAAAGAGAAGGTGGGTCTCTTTGGTGTCAGTGCAATACTGGAAGCCAAAGCAAACTCAAAAAGTACAATTTTCAAAAGGAAAGGCTTCTCAATTCACATACAAATGATATAGTACACCATTCTCCCAGCCTTAAGTCACCACATGCCCCTTGAAACTCCTAAAGGATTTGAAAACTAACCTATTTGCTGTATTTCCAGTGTCTCTCCTGACAACATCCACTTCAGTCCAAGTCCACCTGTCTAACCTACCAGCATCACAACCCCTTCCCAACGCTGTGCGTTTCAAGGTTTACGGCAGGCCAAGGAATCGACAGTTAACGGGAGGCTGAAATGCAGTAACGTTTGCGGATTACCTTTTTCATTCTTAGGATTGTCACCTATCATAGTGAACAGAAGAATTTTGGAATTTGGAATGCACTGTGCATATTGAACATTTTTTGCGGTGATTTAAGTGACTGTGGAATTTCTATTAAAGTGGGAGACTAACTGAAAGTGTTTCCTTGAGGATATTTGTATTAATGGAATGATGTCATAAGAATTTGGAGAACTATGATATAATGATCCTGGGACTTCAGTGACCATTATAGGATTGGAGCGTTCTGATAATTGCCCTGAGGAAGCCCCATTTAGGGCGAAACGCGTTGGCTGTATTGTTCCATCATCTCACGCCACGAGTGGTCCAAGAATCCATTAAAAGATCACATTTGATATCACTGAAGAGTCCGGATTGATTCGTGTTTTGTGCATTTGTGCTTTGAAATATCTATGTTGCCTCTCAGTGTTTTTTCTATTGTACCAAATGATAAATTCACTTCCATCATGTCCTTGCATGCAATCTCTGAATCCCTTCCTTAAGAAGCCATCCTGTTGGTTCAGTGCTCGCCTGTGAAATAGCTGGTAGAATTTGCCCATGTTTCATTGCCAGGCTTTTCCTAATGATTGTGGTGCAATAAACGATTTCTGGGGAGTTGTCTGATAGATAACTATTGTTTACTTCTGCTGTGTTATGCCCTGGGGTACTATTGCATTGCTTACTGGCGAACAGTAACGTTTTCCTGTCATGCACAGTCAGTTTAAAAAGAGACCTAATTATTAATGAGAGGATCAGTGCTCTGTAGAACTGCTGCTCTCCATTTCCCATTGCGCTTCTGCAGCTCACAGGAGAACTAAAACCCCTACAACATCATAAGAGTCAACAGTGCAGTTCTCCAAAAATTCCCCTAGGTTTGGCAGAGGTGCGTTAGTTGCTGGGGTGCTGCTCAGACAAGGGCTGTCTTTTCCTATATTTGCAGCTTCTTGAGTTTTAAGGAGTGAAAACGGATTTTCATTTTCTACTCATTCTTTGCGTTTTTCTGTCCTTTTTGTCTACTTCACCTCCTGCTGAATCTCCCACTTTGCTTTTTCTAAACAGAACTTCTTCCCATCAAAGTCTTCCTTCTTTGTGTCTTTTGGTTTTGCATTTCCATTTTTATCTTCTTTCTTGATACTGCAGCAACGTTACATAGCGTCAGTACTACAAGGAGAAGGATTGCAGCAGCTTTGGACTGGGAGCTGCATTAGAAGGGGCTCTGGCAGGGCAAACTGGGCCGCTGTCTCTATTAGTATTTGGAGCCAACAGCTCTTCCAAAAATGTATAATATTTTCTAACAATTTTGTCTTAATCACCACGCAATACTTGAGACTCCGGGTGGGCCAGGAAGCTTAGAACATATCCCAGATCATGGCTCTTCATTCTAATTCCTCTAAATGCAGTACATCTGCCATCTTGATTTCACTGTTGTTGGAACATCCAAGATTTAATTTGGCAGTATATCAACATCCTGTATTTCACTGCTACCACCAATGCAAGGCCACTACTCCAGTTCTAAATGGGGAATAACTATTCCAGTTTGGCTTGTGACCCTTCAAAAGACAGCATGGCCAGATAGTCTTGCATTTGGAATTAATGAGAGTTTAGAACTCAAATACTGAAATGGCACCTGCAATAACGCTCTATAAAGATAACTGTCTAGTCAGACTTACATTTGTATAGGTCTTTATTTACGACAACACAATGTACAGTTCCAAACACTTTTATTGTGCTTAAGAGGTTAGACAAAAGAATACAGTAAACACTTGGATTTCAGGCGATATAAACTATCTATAGGTAACAATTGTGAGTTCTCAAAATTTCTAGAGTTTTTCGGGTTTCGCTGTTTTTTGTCTTGCCAATGTTTCTCGGCAATGTTTCACTCACTCACTGCACCTGTCTACAGGTGCCCTCTTTACAGTCCAAAGGTTCCAGGGGATTGACATTTTTACATTCGAAAAACAAATATATGGAAACATTGCAACAACAAAAAAAGAGAAGAAAGTAAGAACAGGCACCCACACACAAATTCAAAGCTACCACCTGCACTATGAAACACGGAGCGACTTGAAGGAACCCCAACTAACTGTCACTGAATGAGTTGCCCCCAGGTCAGCCGCAAGTATGCGACTGAGCTGGGGGCAGCACAATCCTGTTGATAGGGTGCACTGCCCCAGTCTGCTCCAGGGGCACTTTTTAAAAGGTGCACCTGGCCTAGACGGAGACTGCGTCCATTCTGTAATCGGGTCCCGGGAATGTTAATAGACTTTACCTTTTTAATCAAAGTCATGGTGAGAACCTCTCACCCGGTCCCCCACATTTTCTGTATCATGATTTTACACATGTCCCAGAGCAATTTATACGAATTCTTGGGAAAACAGCATTTTTCTGCCATACAGAAATCCATGTCCCGACAGCCCCAGTAATGTACACCTCCTCCTTCGTTGGTGTATTCTATATCGACGAATTTGCCAGAGTTTACAGCTGGCTGGAGTTGGAACTAATGTGCCAGAAAGGTCATATAATGCACGGACAAGCTTGTGCCTTTGTAATATAACGATAAAAACGTATTGATCACAACCTGCTACTGTTTAAATGCAATCTTTTATCACTAATAGCATACAGTATTGACTGTTCGCGCTAAAAATACAATGGTATAGTAAATTGCGTTATCAAGCAAGAACGTAGAATAGGAAGGACATTTATTCATTCAGACGAGACAAACTGGCAACAAACTAATGTACTTTAACGGCAGAGCTTCAGAAAAATTATTTCTGGCACCCCATCATATGATTTCAAATAATAGTCTCCCTTTTCTATATTATGACTCTTTAGTTCGCCCAAAGATTCAAAAGAATCAGTGTTTTTCCCAGAAACGTTAGATGCAGTCACAATGTGGTACTCGCTTGAGGAAACGAGCGTTTTCGTCTGTGTCCACGGCAGATAAAAAACAAGCATTTGCAATGCAATAGGTCTCGCATTACTGAAAGTTTGAGCTATTGGCGTTGCATTATTATTAGCAACGCCAATAGCTCAAACTTTCAGTAATGCCAGAATTTTTGTATTGCAAATGTTTGTTTAAAATTACTAGCTTAATTTGATGTGCGGGCTGTTCACTTATTTGTGAGCAATACTACTGTTAATTAAGCCAACATCAAAAATCCACTGTAGTGTAGAGAAGAAAAAAATGTTCTGCAGTAAAGGACTGTAAAATACTGTACATCTGCACGTAACTAAAACTCGAAGAACCCGAATACAATTTTATTTAGCATCAAATGCTCAGTATAAACACCAGCTTAATGCTTAGTGTAGCAGATATTGAGAAGAGAGTCTCACGACCCTGGCTGTTGATTGATATTAATCTTTATTCGAATATACGTTATAATCATAAAAGATTAAAACACGTTAAAAAGGAGCACATAAAACGTTGAAAACCATTATTAAACACAAACCAGATCAATTCATCCGATTTACACAAGTTCATAAGCATATAAAATCCATTTAAGATCAAGTCCCCGGCCTATCATATACATCATTGTTACTAGGCACACATTATTTTATTCCAGCGTAAGGCGCCTTTTAGATAGTCGATAACTGCAGTCATCACCAACTGATCCTGTAATAACTGTAAGAATAGAAAAGCAGGTCGAAATTGAGTAAAGCCCCTCTCTTTTAAAAGTGGTAATAAATATCTTCTGTGGAGAAATTCATAGTATTTACAAAATAAGACCAAATGTGTTAGGGTCTGGGGGGGAACAGTCGTCACAAGGGCAAATTAAAAGGGCTTGGGGATCAAACTGACCCGGATAGTGCCCAAGCGAAATTTGGTAAGTAAAGATCTATCCGTGGGGTGCTTAACTGCAGTGAGATAATTTTCGGGGCCACTTACAGATTTCAGCAGTAGGAAAGATCGAATAGAATTTTTCGTTAGCACCCAAGCTTCCCTTTCCTCTTTGGCCTTATTTAAAAAAAATTCCAATAGAAGACTGCGATCACCCTTTTTGAGGAGGTGTGGCCTATCGAAGATATCCATACAATCGAGGAAGCGGGCAACCGATTTTATGTAGTTTATCCATGGTATCTTTTGACCATACGTGCATTCCATACAGTCCTCGATCACACTCCTGTTAAACCACAGGCTCTCATTAGCCCAGACAGAAATCCATAGTAACAATGGAGCCAGTTTAACCTGGTCCTCCACATAGTTTAAACCCAATTCCTCATGGGTGACAAATGAGGAACTGTTTGGACCCAGCCCCAAGAGTTTCCTACAAAATCGGCCCTCTTCCAACTGGATTCCCTTGCACTTACGGTACCCCCAAATCGCAGCTCTGTAAGTCAGGGCTGGGAGACACTTCATTCTGTATATTTGTAACACAGGCAGAACAGGCTTGTTACCTTCTGACAATGAAAATCTAAATAAGGCACAACAGGCTTGGGTGAATTTAGAACAGCGACTGGAAATGCAATGAAGCCAGTTATTCTGGTGATCGAATGAAATCCCCAGATAAGGAAAAGTGGAGACCCTAGTGATATGTTGCCCTTTGATATCAATAAGTCTCATCTTGGCTGTCATCCTCCCACAGACCATATAATGCGTCTTAGAGATGTTGGTATCTAGGTCCAGGTCATCCATGAACTTCACGAACCGATCCACCAGGAGTTTTATCCCGTTAGCCGTCCGGGCCATCAACACAGCATCGTCAGCATATAGCAAGGACGGGACACTGATAGACTTTACCCTCGGCGGATCGGCTCCAATTTTACTCAAGCATATGTTCAAGCTGTTAATGTATAATAAAAACAGTAATGGAGCCAACACACATACCTGCCTAACCCCTCGCGGGAGGCTAAAAGATTCAGTGGTTTCCCCCACTGTGCAGTATCTAACGCAGGCATTTACATCCATATGCAAAGCTCTAAAAAAGTTAATCAGGTCGGCAGACAGTCCCATCCCCCCCAAGAATGTCCCAAAGCCTGGACCTGTTCACCCGATCAAAGGTGCTACTGAGGTCCATAGATGCAAGGAAAATAGATCCCTGCCTCGCCACAACATATTTCCCTATAATAAGGTTGAGGTTCAGGCATTGTTCTAGAGTGCCCATCCCTTCCCTGAATCCATATTGGACAGGGCAGAAGATGTCTTTGGCCCGAGCCCAAACTTTCACTCGCTGAAGGACAATACGCCCTACCAACTTTACCACCGAACATAACAAAGAAATTGGTCTGTAACAGGTAGGATCCTGCCGATTTCCCTTCTTAAATACAGGAACTATAGTGGCTGATTTCCAAATCGGCGGAAGGCCTAGTTAGGTTACGGCATTAAGAACATTGGCCAGAACTGAAGCCAAGAAACGAGGTTCAGCCTTATAAAAGTCCATAGGTATTCCATCTGGCCCTAGTGCTTTATTGGATGGGCTGCCCATGATTGCCTTGTATACCTCCTCAAACTCAAACCTAATCTCCAAAGGGTACAAGTTATCCGCATCACCCTGATTAGAACGGAGGTCTTTATCCAGCGCATACACCTTTTGATAATGTGTGACCCAGATGGCTGGAGGGATGGAAGAGCCTATATCATCTTGCGCAGCCACATTGGGCTGCCTTCCATTAACTACCGCCCAGAAACCCCTGGAATCTCTAGAGGAGCATGTGGACACCAACCGGTTCCAAGATGCTTCTTTGAGCTCCGCCTTCCACTTCCCTAAGGCAAGTTTGTATGCCGTCCTGGCCTCCTTGATATTATCCTGGTTGCGGGGTATAGTGTTCAGGACCTCCCGCAAATAATTGCCTGCGGACCTGCATGTTTTCTTAAACCAGCCCGACTTGGCACCCCTGGGTTTACTCGCCATATCCCTTATGGTGTTAACGGTGGATTCATTTAGCTGGTCAAAGGCTTCCACCACTAGGGCGGGTGATGTATCCAGGGCTAACAGGGGCTCCAGGATAATAGCAATGTTCCGCGTAACCACATATTTATTCACTTTGACCATTGGGAGGTTACATCACTTTACCCTCAGACCCCTATCCTTGGCGGTTAAGGCAGTCATGCCAGGATCAGGAGTTACGCCCGGGCCAACATTAATTCCTAACGCAATTTCTATGGGGTTATGGTCACTGAAAGTGGTTTCATGGACCTCTCCCGGGCTAACCAAACTATCAAGGGATCTCGAGATAAAAATATAGTCTATAATGGTCCCTTTTCCCCATCCCAAAAAGGTGGGCAGTTCCCTGGACGGACTGGGACCCCAGGGCATTACATTTCTTAACCCAGCCTGACCAAGAGCCTCTGAAAGCTTCCGGCCCCTCTGGTCAGACTCGGAATCGCTAATCACAAGGTCTTCTAGCGCAAATGGGTTACCATTGCTGTAATATTGACCCAGCTTAGCATTAAAATCCCTGCCTATTATTATACTAAAGGATTTGAGGTAAGCAAACGATCTATGCTCTAGGAGCGATACTACTTCAAAGAGCACCTCGATCTGGCACCAGGGGTCCCCAAGAGAGTTATAAAAATTCACAAGGAAGAAGTTAAAATCTTTAGAAATAAGCACCCAAAGGATCTGAATGCCACCATGTTTGACAGGGATTGGATATACTCTCAAATTAGTTGTAAATCTTACTAAGGTGATTAGACCCCCACAAGGCCGTCGGCCAGGGGAAGGAGTTGCTACCACACAGAAGCTTTCATATCCATCTCGGCCAACCGGGTCAAGAGACCAAGTCTCCTGAAGCAGAATAATGTCAAACTCAGAAGTAAAATTAAGCCAATTAGGGTCCGCTAGCTTGTCCCAGATACCTGCTATATTCCAGCTTAAGATTTTTAATGGGTGCCTTGGGACACTTGAAGGTGTTAACTCTGCAGGAAATGCATTTGGGAGACCCTTCTCTGAGCTTGGGGGACTAACCCCAGGGGTACATAAAGATAAATCCTGGAGTCAATCATTTTGGTCCAAGGCACTTAGGGGATCAAATCTATTACTCACAGGGATAGCTATTTGTGCAGGGGAGATGGCTGGGTGCCTAAAGGAACGATGGATCATGCTGTCCATAGGAGGAGGGTGGGGCTGCAGGTATCAGTAGAAAAAACCAAGCAGGAGGATGTTAATACAGGCTTCCTTGGTGGTCGATGATACAGAGCTGTGGAGTAAACGCTTGGCCAAGTCAGGTGACCTACAGTTGATTACAACACAATCCCCCTCTAAGAACTTGGGCATAGGTCCAACCCACCCTACCCTCCTAACAAACAGGATATCATCATAATCCTTATAATCAAAGTCAACATTGTTTGCCAGCCAGTAGCATACTTTGTTTTTCAGTTGGCCAAAATTTTCTGTATCGTTAACATTTAAACTCGGAACCCCTGCCAGGATGGCTACATAAGGACAACAATCCGACGGCAGATTTAGACTAGGGAGACGTACACCCAACTTAACAAGCCTGCCCGCCGGCTCCCCAAGTACTGGTTGGCCCACTCGAGTCCTTTGGTAACTGTCCGATGCTACAGGTTTTCTTGCAGTTGGTATATCCGGAGGAGCCAAAGGCTGGGGGAGCAGCTGGGGTGAGTTGGAGGTGGAAATAGCCGCCCCGTCTGCAACTTGACCTCAAGGCAAAGAGTCTCGCAAGGTATCCCGTCCGTGCGTGATAAACAGACCAGCCCCGTGATCCTACCTCCCAAGGAGCAGATTGAGTTCATCCATAAGTGGATCAATCCCAACAGCTAGTTTTGTTAAGGCTGCCTCCAGTGCAGATATTTTTTCAATCAAAGGGGCGATACTTGGCTGGATCGCGTCTTTGAGCTTGCCAAACAAATCTGCCCAATCCGTGGCAGCAATACTCAGTGGGGCCGAGTGTCAGCGCTAGGCTGAGTAGTAGATACTTTCGAAAGTCCTTTTGGACCTCTCGCTTTAGGTGGTTGTTTGGTTTGCCTTCGTTTTAGGCTGGGGTGACCCTATACTTTTGTTAGGGGTTACCGTAACGGGGTGTCAGAGGGTTGAACCTCAGGAGGCGTGCAGGAAAGGCTTTTATTAGGCTAGGGTACTGAGTGATATTGTGAGGCAGGCTGCAAGGCCTGCGTAACCAGCCCCCCAAGAGAAGGACCAGGCCCCCCCGCCTCCAGTGATAGCCTGCGTTCAGCCAGGTCAATTTCAGTAGTAATGAACCCCACTGCTCTTGCCAAGAAAGAGTCCAAAATGGTGCTATTAGTGAAGTTAATGCTTGGTGCATGAGGGCCCGGGGTTTTGCGCTTCCCCATTACAAACCTATGACTGTCTTTAGGTTAAAAGGCAAAGACCAGAAGGTAAAACTGAGTATAGGTCCCACTTGCCCAAGGAACAAGATGCGCAGCTTTGAATAAAAAATAACAGCAGGAGGTGGGAGACTCACCCCTGGGCCTCAGACTTCCAAATTCCTCTCGCAGTTTCACGAGGGGGGGGGGAATCAACCCAGCCTCTCCAGGCGATGATGGGCGAAGACGGGCCCGCTCTTGGCCCAGTATTCGCCCACGCGCGTCCCGCGCAGCGGGAGGCGATCCCAGTTAAGTATGCGCCTCCGGGCGCAGAACGGCTGCGGCAGGTCTCGCGTTGGCGGTCGGAGCCGCGTTCACTTCTGGGGCAACTGCAGACGGCGTCCCCTCCCTGTTAATATATAGCAATATCACAATCAACACTCTGTGTTCCCCGGGTGCAGCCTTTTAGCGCAGGGCAGCGCCTTTACACATCACACCATTTAACACTGCACACCTCTATCCTTCAAGTAGGCAGCAAAGCAAGCAATTGCAAACCACGATATTGGTCCCACGAGCCATCAAGACAGTGCAACTATTGCAATTACATTTACACTTTCAAACCAAAAGATAATGTTGCGGCACCCGTAGGTGTCAAGAATATTTAGTACTAAGGAGGTGTTGGACAGTGTTTAGCAAATGAACACTAGTTCCGTTTGTGAGCTACATTAGCTGTCTCACAACCATATTTCCGACCAATTCATAATAAAAATCAATACATATACATACAAGCTGTTCTGGTGGGTACTCATCAGCCATTGCAGTTTACCTCTGTACTCCACTACCCTAGCAGCCCCGACACCCCACATCTCCCTGCCTCAGAGCGAAGGAGCCAGCTGCCGCGCACCATCTTATTGCGCAACGTTAGAACTCAGCTCTTTGGGACACTTTGTACAGTCACACTCGCGAACAAACACATTTACAATAAAAAAACGAAAGGTCAAGGCAAGCTGCAGCTGTCCCACCCACATCCCACTGCTGGAAGCGAATTCAAAACAGAGCTCGTGCGCACAATATATTCTGATAGAGGACAGAGGTATCCTTGGAAAAGGCACGGTGGTCAAACAGTGGGTGTACAGCCAAGGCAGTCTGGGGCATGGAAGGACAGGACGGCTGCACTGCTTGCAGTGGGATGGTTCCACAATCTAGGGGTTTGCCCTCTTAATCCCACCACAACCTGGGCATGCAGTATGGCAAATGTAAACACAGTAATGTGTGGAAACGAATGAAGGGATGACTCTACTAGAAGAAAACCTTAATTAATCTCTGTCACTGTATGTCACTATATAGACCAACATTACTTCATAAGCTTGGAATTGGTACTTGCAATTAACAATTCCAAGCATTGGAAGTGTTTTATCTGGCAAACAAACAATAAGTACATTCACAAAACAAAACATTTTATTACACATATCTTACAAGAAAATAGTGTGACACATATCAAAAACATATGGCTGTACTTAATTTCTCTTCCAACAGACACATTTTCAATATGGTTGCAAAAGCTGCATAGTGACTGCAGTCCATGGAGGAGGTAGTCCAATGCAGATATACATAGAAGGGAGAAACGAGCCGCTCATGCAACAATAGTGTGTATTTTCAATATATGTGCGTCATTATGTTTCTTCGGACTCCTCCAATCCAGAAAGTTGACGCGTTTCAGCCCATCCATTCGGGCCTCGTCAGGACAGGGGAAGAAGCGAAAAGGACAAGAGCCACCGAACGGTGAAGCTCCTGTAGCTCCTCTGGCTTATTGCAGTAACAAAGTCGCCGTAAGGAAGGGGGCACCCGTAACAGGCCCGGCTCCAGGAATTTTTATTTGGGTGTCCAAGGGTGCATTTGGGTGGGCCACTGCGGGCCCAATTTGTCTCTTCTTGTGGTAGCCTACAAGCCCTAGATCACAATATATCTACTTGCAAACAGTCACCATGATACAAAGGATCGATTCTGTGTGTATACAGAGCATGTGGAGAGTTATTTGAAAGTAAGAGCAATGTCTGGACCGAAGTGCAAACCCTCAAATTCCAGCAGGCCAGGATTCAACACAAGAACTTCCTGGCCCGATACTCTACTTTTCTACCATCCCTCTCCTGTGCACCTTATCTCACAGCTGACCTTGGGCCGCAGCCCCATATCAGCCACCATCCAGCTTTACTTTAATTATTCCCATAAAAAACATTAGTAAAATCACCTTCAAACTTAAAACATTGAATACAGCAGTACATATAATTAGCACACACTTTAAAATATGTTCCACAGTTGCCGAATGACCTGACTGCTAATTAAATAAAAACAGAAAGGCCGTGACAGGACCGGCTTTAGCGCTAGTGAGAAAGTCTTTTTTGACGCCCCACCAATGACCTCTTTCTCCGCAGATACCATTACTACCACCCTCCAACACTGCCCTTCATCTCTCCGTAGCCACTCTCTCATATGCATTTTATTTGTTGTATAGCGCTACTCATATCAGTGTAGGGTGTCACAGTACTTTACATCACGCACACATTTTACAGAGACAATGAATCATATAAGTATGTAAATCAGTCTATAGGGAATGTCACATAAGCCAATGAGTATTACAAGGTGTAGGAATTACATGTTATATATACTGGTGGGCAGTATATTTTAAGAGGGTTTGGGTTGGGGAAGCACAAACTCAGGATTTAAAGCATACCCCAGTGGTTGGGGGTTGGCTTTACTAATAAAAATGTATATCGGCCCAAACTCTTTTTAGCAACATTAAAATAATGAAAGACTGGGGAAGTTCCAACTATATAGTAACACAAAAAAGTGAAGTTCTTACTATACCATTCATGTTTGTATGCAGCTCTTTGATGACAGTTCATAGGTCACTGTTCTATGTTAGGATTGTAACTTCTGAACTGCAAGTAACACAAGAATCTCTGTGACAAAGGCAGTAACCCATAGAGCTATCCACATAAAACACAGTTTATCAGCATTTCAAAACTACCAACAGACAAAGGATTGCTCTCCAGCAGTATCATTAATCACCAGTTACCCGGGCATTTTTATTGTTTTCTTGCATCCATGGCCATGTTAATGATAAAAACAATTTAAATGAAGCATTCACAAAGTATGTGCCTTGCTAGGCCTGTGCAGATTTTAAAAATAAAAACAAATAGTAACACATTCTCTTACCTACTCCATTAGTCAAACTTTGTGTCACAGACTGATCTGATAAGCAGCTGAAGGGGTCAGGAAAGATGAATCAGAATAAACAAACTTCTTATCTACAGTGCTGAACAGAAAAGGAAATATCCACGCAGCACAGGACGGTAGGCAAAAGTTACTCGGTGCCAAATAAAGAATTTGTCCCCTTCGCCATGCCCCTATTGTACCTGCACAACACAGCCCACCTTTCTAAAAGGAGTTGGGTGATTGGAGATGGCTGTGAGAAAGAGCTCAGGCCCAATCAAGCAACTCCCAGAATAGGAAGAAAAACAACGTTCGGAGGAACGTTTTAAATTATAGTGCCCATTTTCTATTGGCCTTCATGTCCTCACTGCGAGGGCCAAGGCTCATGTTTGGGTTGGCCAGGCACATGTTTGGGTGGGCCTGGCCCACCCACTAGAACCGGGCCTGACCCGTAATGAGGAGTGCGCCAGTAGGTGCGTGTATGTTCTATTGATCACAGAGGTGCCAAAAGGTCTGCCTCTGGAGGAGGACTCCGGCCATCCACTGAGGTCTGTCAGCCGGCCCTCGACTAGAAATTGGTGTACGATGGCAATTAGTCTCTTTGTTGGCCTGTGATCCTACCTGTCCTAAGATCGGGTAAGTGGGAGCCTGTGGAGGAGGCCTCTCCGCAGATGAGTCGATGGGGCGGAAGTGCCAGCGAAGTCACATGCAGTGGGATGATGGCACCACCTTTCTCACCTTTTGTGCTCGATGTCTGTCTGGCGCCATATGGTATAAATGGGGCACGCTAAGTGAATCCTGTCACATTAGGCCCCCTTAACTGAATGATGCTAAAGAAGGTTCCATCCTGTTAATGTCGCTGTAAGCCCGGCGCCTGCCACAAACATAATAAGCGGAAGCAAAGAGACAGCTTGGGAGAAGCTTATACGGCACTTCTTGTTTTTGAAGATCGACTATGTCAGGAAAATTCACGCTCGCACGGTGAAACCACCCGCTGCCGTGACCCATTGCTCTCCCCCCCCACCTTCCCCATGCGCAGCCAATAAAAGATACAGCAAATGAAAAACAGGACGGGCTAATAAAAGCAAGACGGGCGGAAAACAACAACTAAACGGAAAAAAAAAACTGAAAAAAAGTTCTCCCACAAAACAGATAACGAAGGAAAGCGTAAGAAAACTGTACTTGGCCAGTGCTCCTCAGCCTTAAACGGAAGCGAGGTATCGGCATCACGAACGAATTAGGATGCAGCAAAAAGAGAGATGCTGCAGTGAACCTATAGTGAGCAGCAGTCAGGAATAAAGTTGTTTTGTTGATTACAGCAGGTCTTGCAGACAGCGCATGTGCTGTATAGGCTCGACCTAAAGAGTACTGATGCTTATGTCTACAAGTCACCAATCTAAAACAACAGAGTGGATGATTTAAAAATATTTGCAATTCGCTTTCTTCACTTTATCAGGACTTGGATTTATTTGGGAGGCGAACAAATGTTACAGTTGGGGCTGGGCTCCTCAACTCATCACAGAGTAAAAAAAAATCATGTCTGATTTTCGGAACAGCACATAAGACATACCGATGTAGCTCATGTCACGAAAATTCAGCTTTTTTATATCAATTATAGATATCCAGAAACCCTATCTGGATTTTACCACTTTGGAAGTCTCCAGAAGAGTGATGAATTAAAAAAGAACAATGACATAGGAGTGTAAAAAAGAACTATGCTGATCTATATGTTGCCTATAGGCCTAGCCCCTGCTACCCCAGCAATTCTAAGCCCCTGCTTACTTATTTCTTAAGTCATTCAAACAGCAGTGTACAAGAACCATGCGTGGACCACATACGCAGTAGGATTTGACACAAACGAGGGGGGAGGCACTTGTATATAAACAGGTTAAAATAATTGGTACCAGCCCCACGGTTCTTGATAGAGAATACCCGCAGATAAATTAGGCACAAGCATAAAAAAACAAGAGACTGTCTCATAACAGTACCTCATACAAAATGGTTGTGTTGCCGTGCAAGAGTGGAGCATAACAGATATAGGAATGTCCAACGACCCATCCTAAGTCGGATGCGGCCCACCACACCTAAAACAGAAAACATATTGTTTAGACTTTACGTACTCATAAAAATATAAAAAGCCCCCCAAAATATATTTTCTTTATATAAATTACACACCTCACCGGGCTTTAGTCCATAGACAGCAGACATAGTCCAGTTCAGCATAACCGCATATCCCCCTGTAGTTCGGACAACACCCTAAATGAAAAACATGGAACAAGCATAGTTATAGAAGCCATAATGCAAGTTAAGCAAATTTAATCTGTGAAGTACAGTGAAATATAACATTTTCCAATATCCGAGTCAAGCAGTGTTCTGAGGCACTAGAAACAAGGGGTTTTATGGGTTATAAATCAACAGTTATGTTCATCAACAGTTGAAAAGGGGGACTATTTCCGTACTGGTCTTAGAAGGCAATCGATATACTGTAAACTGTGAAACATTTTACTTCTTTAATTAATTGGTCTGCAAATGGCGCATAATACGGTATTGTACACAGCTACAGTGTCTATATTCTGCGTGAAACAAAAATATGCATTTGCCGAATTGATGCCCGACGATGAAGGTTGCGGGCAGTGTGAGTAACAAAGCCATCCCCAACCCCTGCAAAGAATGTGAAATAGTATAAATCATTTTCAAAATTGGTCCTACCTTTGCATCACAAAAACAATGACGAAGAAAAGCAATTTTTAACCTCTTTGCTCAGGAAAATCCTTCCTATGACTTTGTCATAAGGTTTCTGCACATACAGAGCTATGCACAGGATATTAGGACCTTGGAATATAGTGGTGAGCCAACTATAGACCTCAGCACCCAAAACCCCAACCCAACTAGCCTTAGCGTCCCATTAGCACTAATGTACCAATGATTAGACAACCTAGAACACGGTATCTCTCTCTCTCCCAGGACTAGGCAAGAACACTCTTTCGTCACACTCGTACCTGTCCACAACATGCGTAAGAAGAGACACTGTATAGTTCAATATATTTATTTCAACTTACGTGCTCTAAGATACAGTACACGTGTCAGTACTAATAGCATAATACATATGAATAATATAATCAGCATAGTTACTACTCCATAGAATACGAACGGGGAAAGCATCTCATAAAGCAGTGGATATATGTCTAACTAACATTACCACCCTCCCCGTGCTGGAAGCCAGTTTATTATGATAATAGAAGACCTTTGGGCTTTGACTAGCGAACCCCCATACCTCAGTCTCTAGATGCAAAACTACATCCGCATACAATCACAGCTCTTCTCTCTGGAAAGTTCGTCTCCAAGTGCTCTCTAGAGCAGGCGACCACATTATTAAAAGCACACTATTTTCTCAATGGCAGCTGTACATGGTGTTATGTCTAGGTGCGAGGGACGGGCCAAATCAGTAGGAACCAGGGATTTGTTATTCGACCTTGTAACTGTTGTTCAGACCGAGCCCAAAAGGGAATAGGAGAAAAGGTGAGAAACAGAAAATGCAGACAGTTGTAAAATTACTTGGCAGTAACAGAACAACAGTTTAAGAGTAACGTGCGCAAAACGTCATCATGGCAGCCAGGCCTGCGCCAACGTAGCCAGGCAGGCCATGAGCCACAAGACACCCTCCCCTGGACAGTCCATCGAAAATGCAGACAGAGTTCCAAACACCTGAGCAGAAACGAGGCACTCCACCGACAGTGGACGGCAGATTAATCCAAAAACGTGGAAAAGCAGAAAAAGCTATACCGTCCAAGAGGACATCATTGGAATCGTCAAAAAACGTAGACGCCATCCAGTCCAACAGATTAAAGCTGCATGAATGTTCCTCAGAGGATGGAGCATCTAGAAGCAATGCGGGACAGCTTGCGTGATATTCAATATAACTTTGTTGTAGGAGATTCTGAGCAGCCGCCCAGATATCCCATTGTGCCAAAATCCCCAGTGCAGCCGCACGCATCATAAAGCCAGCAGCGGAACAGTCCCGTTCATGGGCCTCTAAGGGACCCACCAACTGGACAAAATCCGGAACAGACAATGACGAATTGGAGAGGCAATAATCCATGGTCCATGTGAACGGACAGCGGATGCAAGACATCACAGGTTGCACGCAAGTGAAATACGCAAAGCGAAAGGAAAGGGTGTAGGACACACTGATAGTTGCCAAGGGCAGAACATCGAAGCCAACCAGAAGTCGCTCACGGAGCAGTTGGAGGCGTTCGGGATCGAGAAGGGCCCAGTGGTGTGCAGCCATTGCGCAGAAAACAGACCAACAGCAAGACACCAGCCGCCAAAGCGAGGATTAATGGGAAGCCACCAAAGACGCTAGAAAAAATAGAATGTATGAATGCCGGTATCACACCGAAAATAGTTTGGAAGGTGGACACCAGGCCAGACCCCACAAGTTTAAAAAAGTGCACCAGACCCTCGGTGTTTGATGCATTAAAAATACGATGAATCAACTCCCCAAAATGTTGGGGGAGGTCAGTGTTCAAAAGGGCCTGTATTTCACTGTGGGTACTAGCCACCTGGAGAATGAATGTCTCCCGGGCGGATGTAAGCATAACCTCCTTATTCAATAATAGGGCCTTTATTCTGCTCAACTTATTGAAATCTGCCTCCATGGTAGGAATGGAAGGCCAAATAGAGTTATCAACGATGTCGTGAGGGGGAGGAAAAAGCACATTCTTGCAGCAGACAACTCTGTGTGAGACCGTAACAATATACGGAATGCCAGCTTGTAGGCCACAACAGTCTTCATTATTTAAAAGCAAATAGCTACCGTTAGTAAGCAAAGTAAAAGTAGGAGAAATAGCAGGAGCAGGAATACCCTTTAGCACACATGCCAGATTCGGAACTGAAACACTACAAGCCCCGTGCAATTTAATATGTTTACAAATAAGCGAATGACCCACAGTTGAATCACAAGACTCCCCGTGAGAAACACTTCCTTGCCGTCTCTAAGGCATTTATACATGAAAGGCAAGGACCAAAGTTCATGCAGGAAAGCACTACCCAAAGGCTGGAAACGGCCCACAGGATAATGTTTCATACACGAGCTAAATTCAAACAGGGAAAAAGGTAAAGCTATAACCCCATGAACTAGCCACACCGCAGAATCTAGTTCCGCTACAGAGAATGGTAAAGGATCCACTTTCTCGATATGTAACAAAGTGTAAGATGCATCTTTCATGGACATGAACTGCTGTTTGTCAGTCAAATTAAAAGGCAGAAAAAGGGCAGTGGTGTTTAACAAATTCCAAGGAACTTTACCTAACTTAAGGGTTTGCAAAGTCCAGGCAAACTGCATCACTGAACGCAATTGATTCTGACCATGATACAACATAGAGACATCATCTTGTACAATATCAACAACAGAGGATACAATATTCTCTAATGTGTAAATGCAGGAAGACAGGGTATTTATACTATTGTCAACAACAGCAAGCACCTTTTCCAAATTTGCTTGGTCTATTTCCCGAAGGCGGGAAGCAGCTTCCATTTGTGACAGCTTCCAGAGTTCATTATACGCTTCATAAATGAATCTCTTCGGTCGGGGACCACGAGGTCCCAAGATAAAGTCAGATAAATCAATAGTGCCTGATAGGAGAGACAAATGTTTCTTAACAGAGTCTAAGGACGAATGTTGTAACCATTGTTTACATAATTTACCAACCGAATATGTGGTGACAGTACGAGTTGCAGTAAATCTTGGATCAGGCTTGTCCTGTATATAACCAGGAACGGTGCCATGGAAACGCAGCTGGCACTCATTCGATGATATGGGCCATGCCAACCAGGGTGACTGTATCAGTGCAGAAACGTTAAAAGAATTATTTTGGAACTGAGCCTGTAACTGTAAAAGGGACATATTAAATCGTAAACTGTCATTTGGCGAACTCGACAAGAATGGGATGGCTGGCGCGTTTAGTTGTTTAACGGAAGACAACCCCCAACACGTGGTCTGATAAATGGAAGCATTCAAAAACATAATTTGGGCTGGGATAAGGCAAGCGCGGTGCAACGCCTCAGTGCCTTGCACCTGCCATGGCTTCGAACCCCAGATTGATTTTAAATCTACTGTGTCTTTCCAATACTCATAACCACCCACCGCCAAGGCGCTCAAAAAGGAACCCGAATAAAGTAATTTAGTGTGGGTCAACATTATTTTTTGAGTCAATGGGGTTTTTAATTTAAAATAATAGGACCCAGGGTTCGATCGATTGAAATCAGTAAAATAGGTGAATTTATTTCGAAGAGTCTGGGAACTACCTGGTATGGGGTTTGGACAATGTTCCCACTGGGTGTAAGTAACAGGGCTACGTAGTGCACTTGGTTTGTGGAGAAAATGATTGCCCCAATGCTGGTAGCAATACAAATCGGCATAATTCGCAGAATTCATATACAAGTCCTCAGCATTAAAGGAAGCATAATATTTTAAATCAGCAAACAATGCTTCAACGGCATGCACATCCCAATCATCAGAATGAATATTACTTTTTACTACATCACCCATTGAGACTCGAAGGACATTTGGTACATTAATAATTTCCGTCGGGCCATGGATTTGAAAGTTTACCGCATCCCATACGATGCCATCGGCAACTGGAAACGCTGAAATGTTCACAAATGTGTGGTCACGCTTCATGATGTGTGAAGAGGAATGTGGAGCCAAAGTCCCAGCCACACTGTTCACAACAGAGCGTTCAGGTAAATAGTGACCATTGATGAGTAGAAAAAACACAGTGACAAAGCCAATGGACATGAACAAAAAAAACAAGAAAAGTACCATCCAAATATATGTCCAAGGTGGAATCAAAAAATTGTCTCTAAACCAGGATACAAAAAGACTAAACTTGGACGGGGCCTTTGATGAGTTGGAATCCGAGTCAAAGGAATAACGTGTCGGGCTCAGTGGCATTGTAGGTTGGTGTGCCACCGACTCTGTGGCGGGATAAGTATATTCGTCCTCATCAATGCAGGGGGATGCAGGGGGTTCAAATATATTTTCAGGCAAATCAACCATCTCCATGGTAACATCAGTGACTGTTCGTGCAGGCGTGCCGCGGATACATGTCCGATAAATGGCAGGACAAGAGACCGCTGGTGTGACACTATTCAGGATCGGCCAGATGTTGTAGCTTGACATTTTCCACTGAGATGTATCTGTTTTCCTTGCGACCGGGAAGCAGTGGTAAGATGACTGTACGTGTTCCCTTCAAGCCCAGAACTGGAACCGGTGCACGAAAAGAGGGGCCAAATTCTTTTTGTTCTCCACCTTCTCTCGTACCAGGTCGCCAATCTTCGGAAGCCAGCCGGCAACCGGAATCTGCAGAGCAGGGTCTGTGGCTGAAGGCAAATGTGCAATTGCGAGTTTGTCTCGGGCTTCTTGTAAGTCCTGTAACATAGTAGAATGGTTATCTACATCAAACTTGGCGGATTGCGCCGCCATGTCTAGACCATCAAGGTCAGGCACAAACATTCGTATGCCAAAGAGCATTTCGTAAGGGGTCCGCCCACCCAGAGGCCTTCTAGGGAGATTATTAAGTGCACGCTGAACAGTATACAAGTGGGCCAGCCAGTTCCTGCCAGTACCTATAACTCTAGCTGTCAAGGATTGCTTTAAGTCACGGTTCATTCGTTCAACGATAGAGTTGCCCTCAGGCCTATACGGAGACGAAAATTTCACCCGCACCCCTAAGGAGCCCATTGCGTCCTTGTAAGCCTTAGAGGCAAACGCCGGACCTTGGTCAGAATGGAAGGTGCCGCATGCGAAAATTCCCACAAAGACTCGCAAATCCCTTATGACATTTCGAGCGTCAGCACTCCGTTGTGGCCAGACCCAGATGAACCGTGTGCACGAGTCCACTGCCACTAAGATATATTTATAGGCAGTGTCTGAAGAAAATGGACCGCAGTGATCCAAATAAACACACCCAAAGGGTCTGTTTGAAATTGCAAGCGAGGTCTGCGGTGGTCTTGTGACTGTTGAAGGCTTGATCTGTTGACAAACGTCACAGGAAAGCACATAAGTACGTGTATCTTTATATAAACCACGCCACCAGTAACGCTGCTGCAAAATGGAAATTGTCGCAGACACACCAGCATGTGCCGAAGCCATGCCTTCGTGTGCCGCTGCCATTAAGGAAAGTCTGCGGTCCGCGTTGGGGATCAGCCGATCACCAACGTCAGGTATTGTTACATAAGGAGCCTGATCGGGACCTATCTGGTAAGAATATTTAGAAGGGAAACCTCTAGGGTAATTCATTCCTTCTTTTGTTGCAGCAATAGCTGCCAAGATATCAGTGTCTATTTTAGACATGGATCTAGTAACTGCTGCTACTGAACACGTGAGTACTGCTGATCTGGCAGCTTCATCCGCCAGACTGTTACCAACAGCGTGTGCGCCCACTCGCTGATGGCCTAGGGTGTGTACCACCTGTGTGAGTGGCAGACGTCTTTGTAATTCTGCCACTCTAACCCAAAGCATTTTATGCTTGTGTTGCCTTTAGCGTCTCTATAGTCATTTTGCGACCAAAAGAACAGATTGTCATTGTATGATTGAACACAGTAGTAAGAATCGCACACAATTAAGGTGGTCACATCAGGATTTACGAACTCAAGAGCAAGCACCAATGCACGCAACTCGGCCAATTGTGCGGTACTATCCCCGAGTGTCTGTGTATGCACCACAGTGGATTTGAACTTTCCGTTCACAAACGTACCTGCTAAAATAGCACATGCGGCTGAATAAGCATGCTTGGAACCCGTGGCCGGTTGTGCCGAACCATCGGTGTAGATCACACAATCGTAATACTCAAGCGGCAATAAAGACAAAGGAGGAGGATGAAAGAATTCATACTGTAAAAACTCCTGAGTCTGAAGAGAAGAATCAAAAATGAAAGTGACATCCGGAGACGTCAAAGATGTTGCCCATTGAATCCAACGGGGGTGCAAAGCTTTAGAGTTCGGAACACTTGCTTTCGTCACTGCCTCCAGGGCAGGATAGGGTGTTACCACCAGAATGCGTTTTCCCTGTGCCAGTGCGCGCTCCTTCAGGATCGCCATTTGCACTGCTGTTAGCACTTTCTCCACAGATGAGAACCGCATTTCTGCAGAAGTGTACAGATGTGACTTGTATGCGATGGGTACTGTATCACCTTCATTAAAGGTTAAGTACGTGAAACCCACTGCCCCTGGAATGATTCTAATCACCAAGTTTGTATGGTTATCACGTGTCAAAAGGTATCTAGACTCAAGAAGGTCTGTTTGCAAAGACTGCAGAATGGAGGTATGCTCCGGAAGCCAGCAAGACTTCGAATAAGTAGGTTGTATCAAGGCATACAGTGGCTTAATACGCTGGGCGTATTCGGGAATATATGTACGTCCGAAGTTCAGAAAACCCAGCAAAGACTGAAGCTTCTTCAGATTAGTAGGAGGGCACAGAAGTGCACATTTCTCCAAAAAATGGGGGCTAAACCCTTACCTTCATTGTTGAGCTCATAGCCCAAGAACAGAACGGTAAATTCAGCAATATGAGATTTGGCAAAGTTAATTTTATATCCCTGAACCGCGAATTCAAGAATAATGCGGTCTACTCGGGTCAGATGCGGAAACAATTCGTCATCCGTCAGATAAATGTCATCCACATACGAACAGGCGTCTGGATCTATGCCGTCTAACAAAGAGACAACACGAGCGGCGAACACGCCCGGACTATTTTTGTAGCCCATAGGAAGACGCCTGAATTTGAACATTTTACCACCGGAAGTAAAAGCACACCATTGGCCACTTTCCGGGGCTAAGTTGTGCGTGTAGAATCCATTTGAAAGGTCAAGTGTCGTTTTATATTTTTTACGAACAAGACTGTCTACAAGCGCCGAACTATGGGTATTTTGCACCGCGAAGGTCCGGCAATGTGAGTTCAAATGCCGGTAATCCAATACTAAGCGGTACGATCCATCGGGTTTAGAAACCGCGAAAAGGGGATTGTTCATAGGTGATACACAGGGTTCAATTACTCCCTGATATTCCAACTGAGTCAGAATTTCGGAAACGTGGCCTTTGGCTTCACGTTTTATGGGATATTGGGGTTGTGGCTGCGGCAGTGACCGCAAAGGTATTTCATGGGGGGAAGAATCTTCGTCCCATCCCACGTGGTTGCGGAATAACGCCGGAGCCAGGGACACAGCCCACTCTGCTGCTAGAGCCTCCGCTTTGTCCTTTGGGACATGTCTAGAAAAGCTCGGAAGGATTACCTCCTCCCCTCTACGTGCAGCAAGAACGAATGGGGGTGGCCAATCCGCCTCTGATAACAAAATGTCATATGAAGAGGTCAGATTTTCCCAAAAAATCCCTTTAATTACACGCTGTATATCACCTTCAATTTGGATGACAATATTAAATAGTCTGTCAGGGGGTGCCACTCTGGTGTCTGCTGTTTCAACAGTAATGAATGTTTCAGTTGCTGTCGCCTCCATATGAGGACGTAGCGCCTCCCGCACTATGGTAACTTCCGCGGCGCTGTCTAGGAGGGTTACTGCCCACGTCCAATTCAGGAGTCTCGTTCTCACCGTCTGTGGCATATTTCGCTGTTACAGCTGCAACTTTCTTCTTCTGAAATTGTGGTCGAAAACGTTGAGCGTCTTCCTCTTTTCCTCTGACTTGTTGTCGAGGCTGGTCTCGTCCCTGTGGGGCCTCACGGGCCCTTCCTCTATCCTGGCGGTCTCCTCCACCGGCCTGTGACGAAGTCTGTGCCTGTGAAGAACGAGGAGAACGCGTATCAGGGATTTGAAACCTATCCGGTGACTTAATTCTCGCTCTATCGCGTAAATCATAAGTGCGTTCAGAAGAAACTGAAACCGGGGATGCGCCTCGCGACCCCGGCTTTTTTGTTGCTTACCCTGTTTTTTCAGCCTCCAGCTCTTTTTAGTGAAGACTGGTTTCTCATCTTTCTCAGATTGAGATTTGGTTTGTTGCTGTTGTGGTTGCGACTGTGTTTGCTGTTTTGCAAAAGGCTTGTTACCCAGGCTGTTTCTACCAATAGTCTTGTAAGCCTAGGTAATAATTTTCGGTAATTCGCGAGGCTTGTCCAATTCTGGGACTAAAGCCAAAGTGTTAGCTACTTGAAAGTTCACTGCATCGCCCTTGACATTCGCAAGGATCAGCTCAGCTACTACTTCAAACACTCCCACCAGTCTCATCCCTAATTCCACGGCCGCTTCAGGGCCATGTTCGTCCTGTACTTTTTTAATTACAGAGGGGAGAACAGTCATGGAAGGAGTACCAAAACATTTAGAATATACTGCTGCGAATACCTTACCCCAGTTGTCACATGCTGTCAACTCGGGAATTAAGTCTTTTGGCAAACTAATCGTTAAAATACGATGTTTATCCACTGGAGTTGTATGTGGAAAAACTGCCTCCAACTGATCAAACTTTTCTGCAAGCCAATAAGGAAAATCATCCTTATTTTGTGGCCGTTTGCCCATCACAGAATTCACCATGACGGGACTTATGGTCACTCCGCCTGCAGCAGCTGGTTGGCCGGCAACTCCAGGAGCGGCTCCATGGAGGCTGCCTGTAACATACCGCACTAAAGCTCGATGCACCTGCACCAAGGCCGCATACATAGTGCGCAGTTCCGCGACTGGTATTGTCATATAACGCGGATGTGGGGTGTACCCGGCCAAAACAGGCCAAGTGGCCCCCTCAATTGATAAGGGGCCTAAACGAACCGTGGTAGTCGGTTGTGGGAGGGCGCCATTAAACCAAACACGGTGTTGCCAAGCCGTGAGCGGTACTTCAAGGTTAGTATAAGGTCTATAGACTGCAGGAACAGCGGTGGGTTCATATTCATGGAACAGGTTATCGTTCACGTTCACCGCTGGAAAAGTGATCCAAGAGTAGAACACTTCAAAGTGGAAAGCCGGATCGGCTTGAACCACAAAGACTAAGTCAACTCCCGCGTCTGGCACTCCATACACCCGTAAGTGATCCCGGAGTGCTGTGCGGCTATGCGCCGCTATGTCTATACCCGCCATTACTAACGGGTCGATTCAACAATCTTACACGAGGCAGCACAAAAAGGGTTATATTTATGAAACCTTTTTTAACAACATCAAGCTTGAAAGAACCTACAAAATCTGTAATATAGGAGGTATCACCGTCACACACGCTTCCGGAAGCGTACGTGAGGGTTTGTGGACAAGCACAAGTACTACTCAAGCGTCTCGCAAGTAAGCTGCCCCACTCGTTGGTCGCGCCATGTCATAAGGTTTCTGCACATACAGAGCTATGCACAGGATATTAGGACCTTGGAATATAGTGGTGAGCCAACTATAGACCTCAGCACCCAAAACCCCAACCCAACTAGCCTTAGCGTCCCATTAGCACTAATGTACCAATGATTAGACAACCTAGAACACGGTATCTCTCTCTCTCCCAGGACTAGGCAAGAACACTCTTTCGTCACACTCGTACCTGTCCACAACATGCGTAAGAAGAGACACTGTATAGTTCAATATATTTATTTCAACTTACGTGCTCTAAGATACAGTACACGTGTCAGTACTAATAGCATAATACATATGAATAATATAATCAGCATAGTTACTACTCCATAGAATACGAACGGGGAAAGCATCTCATAAAGCAGTGGATATATGTCTAACTAACATTACCACCCTCCCCGTGCTGGAAGCCAGTTTATTATGATAATAGAAGACCTTTGGGCTTTGACTAGCGAACCCCCATACCTCAGTCTCTAGATGCAAAACTACATCCGCATACAATCACAGCTCTTCTCTCTGGAAAGTTCGTCTCCAAGTGCTCTCTAGAGCAGGCGACCACATTATTAAAAGCACACTATTTTCTCAATGGCAGCTGTACATGGTGTTATGTCTAGGTGCGAGGGACGGGCCAAATCAGTAGGAACCAGGGATTTGTTATTCGACCTTGTAACTGTTGTTCAGACCGAGCCCAAAAGGGAATAGGAGAAAAGGTGAGAAACAGAAAATGCAGACAGTTGTAAAATAACTTGGCAGTAGCAGAGGACGACAGAACAACAGTTTAAGAGTAACGTGCGCAAAACGTCATCATGGCAGCCAGGCCTGCGCCAACGTAGCCAGGCAGGCCATGAGCCACAAGACAACTTCATACCTCGATTCCCAACAAGCGGAGTTTGCATGAGCATTAATGCTGGACTGTTCTAATACCGCCGACAACAACCCCAGAAAACCTTCATATGCCCAAGGTCAGACCAGCAGACTAACTTTAAAATAGCAGATGAAGTACGATAAACATGCCCTAAATACAATTCATCAGCTGCAATTTCATGATTAAATTCAGCCCAGACTTGCTTAATAAAAATTCAAGTTACTTACCTTCGGTAAAGGCCATTCTGGTGGATAGTCTATTTAACCACATATTCCTCACCTTGTGAATACCCACAGGTTCCAGGCTGGATCTGGAGAATTTTCCCAGCAATTCCCCTGAGCTCCGATAGATGGATCGTGCAGCTCTGCGTCAAGTCCGTCCCATAGCAGATATGATGTAGGGGCCCCTACACAGCCACCACTTCCGACCGCTGACGACAGTTTCTTTCTAATCTCTGTCTATGCCGTTGGACGCAAAGCCCTTCGAATGAGATTGTGGCAGTGTGTTGATCCCTAGATTGGAATCTTATTAGTATGCACTCGATGAGTCCATTCCACAGAACGGGGAGGAGGCTGGGTCAGTGAAGAATCTACAGTTCGATTTAGTATCCACCAGAAAGATCATTAGCAAAGGTCAGTAACTTGTTCTTCTAATGGATACTTTTCACTGCAGCTTTCTCGCCTTGTGAATATATACCAATGTAGTACCTCCCCAGGTGGTGGGTTTGTGGAATGGCTCAGACCAGGAAGTATTGCAGGACAGGTTGGTCAAATTGGCCCTCCTGCTGGACTTGGCTATCCAAGCAGTAGTGCTTTGTGAAGGTGTGAACTGATGCCCACATAGCAGTCTATCAGATGTCCAAGATTGGAACACCATGCATTAGCACAGTGGTATCAGCCTTTGCTCCAGTAGAATGTGCACGTAAGCCCACCAGCGGCTGTTTCTTGGCCAGCACATAACAGATCGTGATGCACATGACAATCCATGTGAGATGGTTCTTTTCTGAACAGCATTTCTCTTTTTTGCCCCAGAGAAACCCACAAAGAGCCGATGTTCCCTGGTGTGAACGATGTAGAAGGGACCTCGAGGGATCATGATGATGAAACCTCTCTTCCTCTCTGGATGCATGAGGAGGGGGCAAAGAAACCTGGCAGAGTGATAGTCTGCCCTATGAGGAAGAACATGACTACCTTCAGAAGGAAGGCAGCTTTTGTTCTAAGAACTAGCTTGCCCAGAAAAAAGTTGGTATATGGCTGCTGGACAAATAGAGCCTGCAATTCACTCATGATATGAGCTGAATTGATCGCTATAAGGAATTAATTTTTCAGTTTCAGGAGACATAAGGAACTTCTGAGCATTGGTCAAAAGGGGCACATATGATGGGAACATATGAATCAGCCATTTCAAAATTCGCACGACAAAAGGTGATCTAAAAAGAGATGGCTGATGAGGCAAAAAAGCTGAAAGGGACAAAAAGTAACCTAAAACCATTGATACTGCAAGACCCTACTGGCGTAAGGTAAGATAGAATAACAGTATGTCAGCTAACTGCGCCTGTAGAGCCTGTCTGTCACAGAAAGAACACCCACTAACAAACCTCTCCCTGCGTCCCACATAAACGTTTTGGTGGAGTGATGTCTGGATGCTAGGATGACCCAACTACTTCAGAAGAAAGATCAAAAGCCATCAACTGTGGCCACTCACTCTCCACGCATGGAGGTGGAAGTTGTGCAGGCTCAGGTGCCTACCTTGCTACTGCAACAGGAGATCATACACGACAAGGAAAATGGCCGCTGTGGTGGAGCTCATCTGAGAAGCTCCGGGGCTGGGGATCACGGTTTGGTGGATATCCCTGTATATCCCCCCATGCACCCTTCTACTCGACATCCCAGCACTGGGTGGATCATCTGCAACACAACGATCCGTTTTGACCTTGCAAAAGCTTACCTGAATGGCCTTTCTGCGTTGATGATGCTCCCCGGGTACTGCCTCTGACTCGTGAGCGGAGCAGAGCCTCCCGAGTCTGGGCTGATGCTGCGGCTGAGACCGACTGCAGACTGATACTGAAAATACCAACTGACATCAGCTTTCAATACTAAGGGACCGACTGCAGAGCGGAGCATCGGGCTCGCGTCCCCGACGAAGTGCTGGGCTTGTGAGTGCCTCCATCGCTCAACCGAGTTGCCAGTGAAGCAAAATAGCCGCCCGTGTTCCCACCGAGCGGGTGAAGAGCAACTTTAACAACGGAGGAAGCAGGAATGAAACGGAGTGCCATTCCGAGTGCCTGATACTGAAAATACCAGTTGACATCACTTTTCAATACTAGGGTACTTCATTGCCGCTGCAGCCTTGCTTTATGCTCTTTATGCCCAGGCTTGCACTAGTTCTAAGCTGCCTGACCCTAAGATGGCACCCACTTAAGAAGCGCTAGGAGCGCCTTTCACCTTCCCCTGCCGGGCTGCACCCTGGAATCCTCCAATCCGAACAAATATTCCTGACGCGATGCCTAATTATTCTTTAGAAGCGATCTATTGCAATACCGATCACTTCTACACAACGCTCATGACTACAGAGCCTGACCCTAAGATGGCGCCCGTGTTTCAGATCCTGGCGTCCTTATTGTTTTGAATATTATGTTTCGTTTCTAATTCGGCTTCCTGACTGCCTCTGACTATTGCCGATGCAAAACCTATTGTCATCTAGGAGCACCTCATTGTCAGACCGTCTTCACCTCGGTTTTCATCATAATATCAATGCTTGTACCTAAAATGGCGCCCGTGAATCAGACCTTACCTCTTTTCAACAAGCGATATCGCAGCCTGGGAAGGCTGTAAATTTGATTGTGGGGCAACCATTTCTCCTTTACATCAAGCTGGGGGACTTTTCTCTACTCTACCAGGTTCTTACTAATCTAGCCTGCAGAGTGCCAGTGCCCCCTACAATCCATCATACAGCTCTCATTCAAATCAGCCTCCCATGAGAAAGAGACAGAGGACTCCATATTAAAATCAGCTCTCCATTGGTAGATGGCGCCCTCCTCCCACACTTATGGCCAGCAAAATAGGACCCACTAGGCAAGCGAAAAAGCGGAGGCTATCTTGGAAAGGCTTCAAACCTCAACAATGCCCTCTCCAGACAAGTGAGGATATCAAAGAATCAGTGTAGCACAATTCTAAACATAGCAGAAAGTAAATCAATCAGGGAATTGTAAGCGCGCTACTCACCCGTGAGGGTCTCAAGGCGCTGAGGGAGGGGGGGGGTCCGCAGATCTGTTTAGCCGAAGAGCCAGGTCTTAAGGGTCTTCCTGAAGGTGTTCAGGGAGGGGCGCGTCTGATGTCTGCCGGTAACTCGTTCCAGGTCTTGGCTGCAATGTGAGAGAAGGATCTTCCGCCTGCTCTGGCTCTGTGGATGCGCGGGGTTTCGGCCAGTGCGAGGTTGGAAGATCGGAGGTTTCTTTTGGGTACGTGGAAGTTGATTCTGTCATTGAGGTATTTGGGTCCGTTGTTGTGTAGGCATTTGTAGGCGTGAGTGAGGAATTTGAAAGTGACTCTTTTCTCCACGGGGAGCCAGTGGAGACTTCTTAGGTGTTGGCTGATGTGTTCATGTCGGGGGATGCCGAGGACGAGTCTGGCGGCGGTGTTCTGTATTGTTTGGAGTTTGCGGAGTAGGGACTTGTTGATGCCGGCGTAGAGTGCGTTTCCATAGTCCAGTCTGCTGGTGATGAGTGCGTGGGTGACTGTCTTCCTTGACTCAGGGGGGATCCACTTGAAGGTCTTGCGGAGGATGCGGAGGGTGTTGAAGCAGCTGGAGGTGACGGCGTTGACCTGTCGGTTCATGGTGAGTCGAGTACGATGCCGAGATTCTTGGCGTGGTCTGAGGGGGTAGGTGGGCTTCCAAGGGCGGTCGGCCACCAGGTGCTGTCCCATGCAGAAGGGGTGGTACCGAGGACGAGGACTTCTGTCTTCTCAGCATTGAGCTTCAGGCAGCTGTTGGTCATCCAGACTGCGACGTCTTGCATTCCTTTCTGGAAGTTGAGTTTGGCAGTGGTGTGGTCTTTGGTGAGGGAGAGGATGAGCTGGGTGTCGTCGGCGTAGGATACGATGTTGAGGCCGTGTTGTCGGACGAAGGCTGCGAGGGGGGCCATGTAGATGTTGAAGAGGGTGGGGCTCAGTGATGAACCCTGTGGGACTCCGCAGGTGATTTTCGTGGGGTCGGAGAGGAAGGGTGGGAGTCTGATCCTTTGGCTTCTTCCGGTGAGGAATGATCGGATTAAGTCCAGGGCTGTTCCTTGTATGCCTGCGTCGTGTAGTCTGGCGACTAGTGTGCGGTGGGAGACGGTGTCGAAGGCCGCTGATCGGTCGAGTAGGATGAGGGCTGTGGAGTGGCCTTGGTCCAGGAGTGTGCAGATGTCGTCTGTGGCGGCGAGTAGGGCGGTCTCTGTGCTGTGGTTGCTTCGGAATCCGGATTGGGACGGGTCGAGGACGGCGTTCTCTTCAATGAATCGTGTCAGTTTCCTGTTGACTGTTTTCTCTGCAACTTTGGCTGTGAAGGGGAGGAGCGAGATGGGCCAATAGTTCTTGAGGTCGGTGGGGTCAGCTGTGGGCTTCTGGAGCAGGGGTCTGACTTCTGCACGCTTCCAGTCGTTTGGTAAGGTGCCTGTTTTGAAGGTGGTGTTGATGGTGCGTTGTAGTTCGGGTGCGATGGCGGCCGCAGCTCTGTGGTAGATGTGAGGGGGGCAGAGGTCGGTGGGGGCCCCCCCCCCGCCGAGTGGATGCTTTTCATGGTCGAGGCGGTGTCTTCGGCCGTGATCGGTGTCCAGTTGGAGATGGTGGGCTGGCTGGTGTTTCTGGGGGCGGGGGGCCGTCTGTGGCACCTGGTGGATGGTCGATGAAGTTGTCATAGAGGTTTTTGATCTTGAGGTGGAAATAGGTTCCAAGCTTGTCGCAGAGGTCTTGGGATGGTGTGATGTCTGTGGCTTCGCTGCGTGGGTTGGTGAATTCCTGAATGACACTGAAAAGTTCCTTGGAGTTGGAGGAGTTGGCCATGATTTTGTTGTGGATGAAGTTCCTCTTGGTGGCTCTGATCTGGTTATGGTAGTCCGTCAAGGCGTCCTTGTAGGTGGTGTGGTTTTCGGTTGTCTTGGTGTTTCTCCAGTTCTTCTCCAGGCGTCTGCAGGTGCGTCTGGCTTCTTGGAGAGCGGTGGTGAACCAGGCGGCTTTCCTGGGGCGTTGTCTGTCGGGGTTGCGTAGCGGGGCGAGCTCGTCTGCGCAGTTGAAGATCCAGGTGTGGAGTTCTCTGGCTGCGTTGTTTGCGTCGTTTGCGTCGGGTGCCCAGGTGTGGTTGTCTCGGGTGAGGGTGGAGTTAAGTTGCTCGTCGGTAACCTTGCTCCAGTTCCTTTGAGGTGGGCGTGGGGCTGGTTTGGGTGCCTTGGGTTTGTTGATGGCAAAGTGTACGCAGTGGTGGTCGGTCCATGGCGGCTGCGTTGTGTGGCTGAATTGGACGCTGTTTCCTGCCACGAAGATGGGGTCGAGGGTGTGTCCTGCTCTGTGGGTCGGTGTGTTGACGAGTTGTTTAAGTCCGATGCTGGCGAGGTTGTCACGAAGGATAGTGGAGTTGGGGTCGCTGGGGTTGTCGAGGTGGAAGTTCAGGTCTCCAATGAGTATGTAGTTTGCTGAGGCGATGGCGTGGGGTGCGATGAAGTCGGTGATGGTGGTGGCGAAGGGTGTTCGGGGGCCGGGGGGTCTGTAGATGAGGGTTCCTCGGAGTGTGGCTTTGGGGGTGGTCTGGATCTGGAAGTGCAGGTGTTCGGCAGAGGGGAAGGTTTCACTGGAGGTGGTGAGGCGGAGGGTGCTCTTGTGGGCGATGGCGAGGCCCCCTCCTGGGTGGTTGGGGCGGTCTTTCCTCTGGATCTTGTATCCGTCTGGGATGGCGGTGCTGATGTCGGGGGCGGAGGATGCGTTGGTCTAGGTCTCTGTGAAGAAGGCGATGTCAGGCGAGAAAGAGTCGAGTAGGTTCCAGATTTCCATGGCGTGTTTGTGTACGGAGCGTACGTTGAGGAGGATGCATTTTAGGGTGTCCCCGGTGCTGGCGTCGGCGGTGTTGGAGGCCGGGGTGGCGGTGAGGGTCTGGCGGCAGTGGAGGCAGGAGAACTGGCCGTGGGTCGTGTTCGGTGAGGCCTGTTGGCATTCTCTAAGTCTTCCAGGGTTGAGTGCGAGGAGGGTGGTGGTGTCGTAGCGATGGGTAGTGGGAGGTCCAGAGTTCCTGGTGCTGGCCGCAGTCAGGTCGCGGACGGGCGCAGACGGGCTTGCCTTTGGCGCGCCGGCTGCGCGACTGCGCAGCAGCCACCATTAAGTAGGAAAGGTGGGAGGGAGGAGAGGCTGGAGTGGGGGAATTTCGGAGGTGAATTCCGGGGGGAGGGGCAGCAGCGGCGAAAGGAACAGGCAGGCACGAGAAAATAAAAACAGTGGAATTAGAGCAAGACACAGATGGGCACAATAACAGTGGCACAACAGGGAAAAATTAAGAAAAAAACGGCTGAGAAAGGTTACGTGGTTGCAGGCAGTCTGGTCCCAGTTGGAGCGGGCAGCAGGCGCAGGAGCGGGCAGCAGCCTCGAACCTCCCAAGGAGGAGGTCGGGGTCTGGAGGCAAGAGACGGCACAGCGGAGCTGCGGGGAGAGAGTGGACCTAGACCGAGGGTTGGAGGTCTTACTAAATAATGCTACCAGCGAACTGATGAAGGAAGCAAGCAGAGATATAAGGAAGATAAGGAAATAAAGAAGTGAAGAAGGAGAGAGGAAGTAATTAAAAAAAAAAAATGGATAAAAACCTAGAACCCTCAGGCCTCCATGCCTTTACCATTACATATCCTCCCAATCTCTCCAAAAATGCAGCAAAGAAGTTCAAGCACAGGCTAATGAAATCTCACCCTGAGACTCTCATTTCAGATCCCTACTTCTGCATCAGCAAAGGCTTACTATCGAATTACCTCATCATCTTCCACACAAAAAAACGTGCTCAGTGGAGAAATACCTTCTACTCCATGCTCCGAATCTCCAATGTCAAAAAAACCCTGCATGCCCTCAAATTGTCGGTAGCCACCTCGGACTTCTGCTCTGCGAATGCTACCATCTCCATATACAACAACGGTAATATCCTTATACAAGCCTCTAATTCCAATCTCACTACCATAGACAAGATCTTCCCTACTCTCAAGAAAGCAGTGAACAGCAAGAAAATGACACCCCCCGCCACTACTCTTCCCGATTATCCGGATGACACCCCAACTCTACTACAAAATCCCATAACAAATTCAATTGAACCGAAATCTCTCCACACCCCCAATGAACACTACCCCTCCGTCACATCGGTCTCAACCACACCTGGAACCCCTGGCCCAGGAGGGACAGGGTTACTCTTAGCTACCGGCCACCACACTGCAGACACACCACTGATATCCCTGATGTCCAAGGGAGAATCCACCAACCCGGACTCCACCCATGACATCCCTCTCTCCCCATCTACACCTGAGCCGGCATGCAAAGCTTCCAATGACCTACCGCCTACCCCGAAATGTGATCGGCTCCTAACACCCCTGATACTCACTCCGCTCACCCAAACTCACCACTCAATGACCATACCCCGATCACATGCATCAGCCCCTATCATGCGGTCACATCTCAAGGCCTTCCCCCTCACTGATTCGGACCTTCCAACAAACCCCCATGATCAACAAACCCCATCGATCCCTAATAATGTTATCCCCAGGCAACCAGATAACGAGATCCCCATGCAACCAGACCTTACTTGCCGACCTCCCCCTATAATAGAACACACACCTACACACACAACTAATTATCCCAATTCTGATTGGATCGCACGATTCAATGAGTTAGCCAGTGGCCTATCCCATCTCAAGGCCGAGATGCAAAATCTATCAACCATCACCAAAGAACTCCTAAACACACACAGAGCCACTAGTGCCACCGTGAACCGAATCAGTCACCAAACTAGCAGATATATCGCCAAGAACTCACACCTCGAGGACACTAGGCAGAGTAAGATACCTTCCCCCAACGACCCATCTCGTCCTAGGAGGGCAACTGCTGAACTATCTGACAATGACATAGATGACCTCCGCATATCCTATGCCAGTCCGACAGACAACAGTGAGTCTCGTTGTGGCACTATCCAATCCATTCAAACCAACCCCTTCAGAGAACCCACTCACAACTACAGATCCATTAATAGAGAAAACCTCACAAATATCAACATAGTGCAGACTACTCTCCCCCATTCGACTAGCAAGATGAAGTGTGCACTCATCAATTGCAGATCTGCTAGCAAACATGCCCCTGACATTTACGACCTCATCCTCTCGAATGATCTTGACATTATCGTCCTTACCGAAACGTGGCTAAATAGTTCCTCCTCCCCCATCCTAGACCTACTGGTACCTCCTAGTCACGACCTAATCCGCCTAGACAGCAACGTTAATCCCGGTGGCGGGCTAGCCTGCATTTATCGAAACACAATCGCAGTCAATCAAGCAGACTCCATCTCTTTAACCTCCTGCGAATATCTCTGTATCAACATCTCTGATGACAAACGCCTCGCCTGCAAACTTCACATAATTTACCACCCCCGGGTGATAATTTGACGTTCATCGATGAGCTAATGGAAGTCATTACATCCAATGACAACTCACAAGTGCCACAGATTTTCCTGGGCAACTTCAATCTCCATTGGAACAACTCAAGCGATCATGGTGTAAGCGGTCTTAAATCTTTTCTGTCAAATCAGGATTTGTCCCAATTCTGTGACAGTCCAACCCACAACAAGGGAGAGACACTAGACCTCATCATAGCTAAAACGAACACTGTATCATTAGAATCCATCACAACATGTGACTGGACGGACCATTATAGCATTTTCTTCTCCATCAATATCGAGGTAACTCCAAAAAGGGGCCAACCCACAAAAACAAAACAATGGAAAAGGAATATACAAAATATCAACCCCATCGACCTGGTAAACCGATGCAACTCCGCCCTGATCCCCACGACTGACATGGCTGACGTCCATGACCTCACAGTCTTTTACAATTCCACTATGCTTCAAATTCTCGACTCTGCAGCGCCCCTCCAAGAAAAAAACGTTTCCTCCAAAATCTCCAAACCATGGTTCAATGAGAACCTGAACTTGGATCGGCGCAAGCTAAGATCAACGGAGCGACTATGGAAATCAGCACCCTCCATTGATCACCTATATCAACTTAGACTGCTGAGGAATTCATACAACAGGAAGATCCTAAAGGCTAAGGCAGACTTTTTCAAAACCCAGCTGAACCAAGCCATCAACCGCCCCAAAAAACTATTCGAAATCGTCAAACAACAAGCGCGCAACACGCCTAACTCCATGGAACCAAGCGATTCGACTACACCTAACTGCAATGAGCTTGCCAATTTCTTCCTAGAAAAAATAAAATCCATTGAACTCGACATCCAATCTAAGAAGGCCCTCCCACAAACTATTGCCCTTGATACTAAATTTCACTCTCAGATCAAGGTCCATTTTAGTACTCCGACGGAAATCCCAAAAAACAATGCCTCTTGGCACACCTTCTCGCCCATCCCTGAAAGAAATCTATAACACTCTTCTAACGATTAACCCCTCCAATCATTTCTCGGACCCCTTACCTCCTTTATTCAAAATGATAAAAACCTCTATTCTACCCCTATGGTCAAAGATTGTAAACGCCTCTCTGAGACAAGGGTCCATACCGGACTGTCCTAAAATAGGGCAGGTCACACCTATACTAAAGAAATCCGACTCCCTCCCTTCAGATCTCAACAACTACTGCCCTATATCCAACATCCCCACTTTGGCGAAATTGCTGGAAAAATGTGTACAAATACAACTATGCAACCACATTGAGAATTACAACCTCCTAGACAAACACCTATCCGGCTTCCGTCAAGGTCACAGCACTGAATCTGCACTCACCCATATAATGGATGACATACTAAAAATGCTAGACCACAACGAATCATGCCTATTGATACTTCTTGACTTATCTTCCGCTTTTGATACGGTTAAGCATGACAACCTACTGTCCCTACTGGAACGAAGGATGGGCCTAACTGGCTCAGTGCTACAATGGTTCACCTCCTTCCTAAATAACAGAACACAAAGAATTAAGACGAAGCATTCACTCTCTCAACCCTCCATGGTCACCATAGGTGTTCCACAGGGCTCAGCACTCTCACCCATTCTTTTCAATCTACTCATGGAACCCCTGGCAAACGCACTGAACTCTGCGAACATTCTGTATCACCTGTATGCGGACGACACTCAACTGTATATGAAAATCTCCCAACCAGAAGACTTCATCTCCCTCAACGCTATTCTACAGAATACTCAAAGTTGGCTCACTGGCAACCACCTCATGCTTAACACCAAAAAAACTGAATTCCTTCTCATCTCCCCTCCCAATCACACACCCAAGATAGACTTATGGCTGAAGCATCTAACTTCCTTTGACTGTGCTCCCCACATCATTGACTCCGCGAAATCCTTGGGAGTCACCATAGACAAACACTTGAACATGTAGGCTCAAATCAATATTGCCACCAAGGGAGCTAATCATCAGATGAGCATACTAAGGAAACTTAAACCCTTCCTCCCACAGAACGACTTAAAAATGGCGGTACAAGCCCTAGTGTTACCAAGATTGGAATATGGAAGCACCACTCTATGCGGTCTCCCCAAATACAAGCTGGCCCCGCTGAGGGCTTCGCTTAACGCTGGGCCAGACTGGTCTCAGGAACTAAAAGAAATAACCACATTTCTCTGACCTTGAAAGCTCTGAACTGGCTACCCTACGAGGCAAGAATACACCTAAAGATCGCCTGCATGACCCACAAAGCCCTGCATAGCAATACCCCCAGTTACTTAGCACGAAAGCTAGAGCGATCAGGAGGATGCAGACAATTGCGAAGTGCGAGTTCACTACTACTGAAACCACAATCCTTCCACAAAAAGAGAACTGGTTGCAGAGCATTCTCAGGGATCGCTCCGAAGATTTGGAACTCCCTACCTCCAGTGGTATGCGGAATCTCTTCCTTTACCTCCTTCAAAAAAGAAGTAAAACTGCTTCTAATGAACAAATTCACATCCTAAGACTTTAACTCTAGGATGACTACCTGTCACCTATGCTACCCTTATACTACTGTCTACCTCTTTTGTATTGAATGACGAATAACGAATGTATGTATACTACCTCAACCACCTAATGTGTAATAACTGTGTATTGTAAAGTGCTCTGATTCCCTCGTGGATCATTCCTTGATGACTACTAGTCACCTATGCTACCCATATACTCCTACCTCTTTTGTATTGAATGGCGAATACCGAATCTATGTATACTACCTCAACCATCTAACGCTCAACAACCGTATATTGTAAAGCGCTCTGATACCCCCGTGGGTCATGTTCGCGCTATATAAAACTTTATAAACAAATAAATACTGACGTGCAGTCAGATCTAACGACAGATGCTCATGCCTGGAAGTTCCGAGTACCACATTCTCCTTGCCCAGTCCCAAGCCACTCGGATGACTTGGGACCAGTTGTTCCTGATCTTCTTCAGAACACTGGGCAGGAGAGGCAGAAAGTCGTAGAAGAGTCCTCATCAAAAGGGCAACAATGTCAGCTAGGCAATGATAAAGCTAACGCTTTTTAGGGAAAAAGGACTTTTTTATGGACATTTTTTCAGGCTTTTTAAGTGCTTTTTAGTATGTTTGATTGTAAATTATTTTTATGCCTTTTAATAGCGTTAGCTTTATCATTGCCTAGCTGACATTGTTGACCTTTTGATAAGGAGTGGGTGTCATGTCTTATAGGATAGTCCTGTCATGTATATCCCTCTTACATACATTTGTCCCATCCACATGACTACAACGATTCTCAACAGGTGAACTTTTACCTAATAGCTTGCTCCTGTCTCTTCGAAACCAGGCTCTTAGTCTTCTATCAGAAGCCCTGTACTTGACGAACATAAACATGTCTCCAGGCACGGCAGAATTATTCTGTATAAGGGCCATCACTTTTTTTCATCCTTGGCCAACAGCCAGTTGTGCATGATCGCACTTGTTTAGAAAAGCGTTGGGGATTGTTTTCAAACATTTATGATTGCTTTCAAAACCTCCATGATTGTTTTAAAAACATATTGATTCTAGAAAAAACCCTGGAGTGACCACTTTAGTATTAAAGACCCTCACTCTCCCCTACAAGGAACCCACTGTGGCTTTAGCGTCTTGCCTTGCCCTGCTAGAGGACTTAGAACTCCAGAAGATAAACTGAGAAGGTAAAAAATGTGACAGATTGACCTGCTTAGCCTACCCGTCCTCTGTTCTGCCTACCTGACTTCCAGTCCATCGTGTCTGACCTGAAATCAACTATGGTCCAGGTCAACCGTGAACTTATTTTCTGATTATCACTTTGTGTTTTCTTGGTGCTTTTACCCTAAAATGTTATATAATTTTATTTTTTGTGTTTCCCATGTCTGATTTTTATTGCTTTTTGTAAGAAATTGGATTAGTTGTGCTGGGTGAGAGGCCTGCACAAGTAATAGGTCCACAACTGTCTCCTTAATGGGATTCAAGTACCCTATTATTGTAGCACTTGACTCTCTCACAGTAGCGATGCAGAGCAGTGAAAGGACTACTTGTGGGAGGTGGTGTGGGATAGTAATTACCATTCTCTGGCACAAAACAACACTCAATAAATCATTGTTTAGTCAGCGCTTTTTCTTTGAAAAAGGAAAAGTATATTTATTACACCACACTATCAAATAGTACGCATGAATTCACAAATATATACATAAGGTAGGTGGAAATACCTTTGGAGACATTCTGAAATCACATCTCTTAGTCATTACACCCCCCACCTATACCAGATAGAACATCACAATTTAAGGGGTGTCATTTGAAATAAAACAGGCCTATTGGCTTTGCCAATGGGTCCTAGAGCCTGCAATATAAGACAGTCCTACTGGCTATGTCTAGGGGTCACCACATTGAAATCTGAGGCAAGCATTTCGGCTTTGTCAATGATAAGAACAATAACCACATTTTAGGATTCAATATTAAGGCCATCAGCATTCAAAGACATTGCTTGGTAATAGAAAGCATTGCAATGCTAACCAACTGTCACTGCCAATAAGACCTTTTGAATAAAGCATTGCAAATCAAGATAGCATGTGTCCAAGTCTTTCTTTTACTACCTCAGGCCAAACAAAATGCAGCCATTAGACCCACCACTAGAGTCCCTGCACTCCAGAGCTGCAGAGCAAAAGTTCCAGTCCAGTGAGTGTTTTAAATATGTTGAAAGTGTCTCCCCAGGTCACCCATCCTGTGACCAGGAGACATAAGGAAACTGAGGGGTTGCTGCACTCCCTGCAGCCACCCACAACACTTTCCAGGTACGTTGGTGGTGCCCCTGCCCTTCGTTGGGGCATCACAAAGAAGTGCCGAATCAGAAATTATAGGGCGCTCCTCGCCGGGAGCATGCAGACATAAGGAGCAGCTCCGGCCGCTTTGTTTAATGCACGCCTCCCACTGCTCATCTTTTTCTTTTCTTTTTTATGGAGAGGGGTGCCCCGGTCCCACCCGGAACACCCTGAGCATATTGTCCTGTTGGGGCAGAGTGGGGAGCTCACTCGCACACCGCTCTGCCGGCACCCTGCATGGCCGACACTAGACAATGTTGGTGCGGGTGCTGGCATGTTCATTTACCCGCACGTGACCTTGCGGGCGGGTTGGGATTCTGCTGTCCTCCTTCCCCTACATGGGGGCGGTCCTTGGGGCCCAGGATGGAGCCCTAGGTCCCATCCAAGCATTTGCCAGGCTGTGTATGCAACCCAGCACTCTATTTTGACGTCGGGCCTTGGGGGCTTCGGTCCCCAGGCCGAAGCAGCTTATGGAGTAGGGGGCAACACACACGTCCCTCTGCCCAATAAGTGGTAAAGTCCTTCTCAAGCTGACCTCTGGGCAATGGCCCACCCTGAGAGTAAGTTTAGAAGCCACGGCAGAGCCCAACACGATCCATCGCTCGGTTTAGGCATGTTAAATTGGGCAATCTTTAAAGGGGCATAATTCGGGCCACATTGGACCGATATTCCTGATCTTGGGCTTATTTTGCTTATTTCAGCGAGCCTTAGCCACCTGGAACAGTTTCAACAGGCCTTCTGACCTCAGAGGGGCGCACATTGTGGAGAGCTGATTTCACTGTCTCTCTGTGCCAGCCTTCTCCTCTACTCTATCCCACTCAGGCCTCATGGCTTCCTGGCTGTCTTGCACCACGCCTGTGGGGGCAGTGGAGCCCAAGTCTTCCCCAACTAGTCCTCAGGGGGCCAGCGCTTCTGGCACTGGAGAGACCCTTCTGGTCCTGGGGGTCAGCTGCAAAGTCATTAGTCCATCAGGGGCATCAGGTGGCATCTCCTTCCAGCTGTCCGTGGCGTTGCTGCCATCACCATCCAGGTCCAGGGTCATGCTCACTGTCTCTCCCTTGTGCAGGGGTTTATAAGTGTGGGTGGAAAGTTCTAGATGCCAAACGTGTGCATATTTCAGTTTGACACCTCACTAGACTATGTAGCCCTCAGTGGAGTGAAACTGCACTTTAAGGCAGATTTCACCTATGTGTATAATTCACTGACACTACAGATTTTCCAGTAAATTCTACTGACCTATCTACCAATGCCCACGAATATTATAAGGCCTACCCCAGGTCACCACATACCATGGCAGAGACCACTCTGTCCCAGGCTGCCTGTGCAATTACCGGGCTGCGCACAACAGCATTCTCACGCAAGCAATCTGCACATGTGTGTGCACACATGTTCATGTGTAGACAGCCCAGTTCTCTTACCCTAGCTGAATCGCATCGTCCTTATCATAAAAAATGAACAGTTGTGGTAAACACACTCAGTCCAACTATTGTGAAATTACCATGAGGAGACTAAGGTAGTAACACTTACCCACAGTAAAGGTCCCAAATCTAGATGACTAAAAGTAAAAAAAACTGTGTGGACTTAATGAACAGAAGAATAACCCTGGGCGTAGTACTACGCTACGCTCACGGAGCATGTGTAGTTTGTGCTACTACGCACTACACAAATTGCACATAGCACAGTGCAAAAACTGTGCTAATTGACGTAGCGTAGCAGCTAAACCATCAACACCTACAAATGCTTTGATAAAGCAATTTTACATGCTAAAAACTAAAGCATATAACCAATTCACAAAAATGAACTTTGAGAATGAAAATATCAGGCAATGAGAGAGTGATGATTTTGGGGTCCCCCTAACCTAGGGGAGGACCAAGCAGATGCCTTGAACACAAAGAGCATATCATGCTGAATGATTCAGTGGTGGTCCCTTCCTCCTATGACCACCCCAAGCACAGTTATGGGCAAAAATACAATCCCAACCAAAGGCCCTGCAAAGCATTATGGGACGAAATTAGCAGTGGGCAGTGAATATTATAGTGTCCAATATCAAAATAATTCTACAAAGAGCTGTAGTTCAACTAGTCGTTACTAGATGTCCCTCACGAGTCAAATGCAAAAGTATTGAAATTATTAATACATCAAGCTGCAGTTCCACTAGTCGTTACTAGATGTCCCTAACGAGTCAAATGCAAAAGCATTGAAACCCTTTCATGAAGCTTTTGCATTTGACTCGTGAGGGACATCTAGTAACGACTAGTGGAACTGCAGCTTGATGTAATAATAATTTCAATGCTTTTGCATTTGTGAGGGACATCTAGTAACGACTAGTTGAACTGCAGCTCTTTGTAGAATTATTTTGATATTGGATACTATAATATTCACTGCCCACTGCTAATCTCGTCCCATAATGCTTTTCAGGGCCTTTGGTTGGGATTGTATTTTTGCCAATAACTGTGCTTGGGTGGTCCTAAGAGGATGGGACCACCACTGAATCGTTCAACAAGATGTGCTTTTTGTTTTCAAGGCATCTGCTTGGTTCTCTCCCTAGGTTAGGGAGGATCCCAAAATCATCACCTCTCTCACTGCTTGTTAATTTATCGTTTTCACTTTTGTGAAATGACTATATGCATTTTAGCATATAAAGACAGAGATACTTATTTTATCTTAACTTGCACTGTGCAAGATGCCGTTGGCAATTATTGCACAGTGCAGACAAGCACACAGCTACGCACTACGCAATTTGCGTAGCTACGCGTAGTTCAAAGTGTACTTCGCGTAGCTACGTGTAGTGCTACTACGCAAACTACGCCCAGGGCTACAGAAGAACCCCTTGAGGTTAGCAGAGCACCAAACAGGGATATTTTTTTTTTTTTTTTTTTTTACAGTATACAGGTACTTTCCAAATGCAGAGAGGTAGAATATAGTAGCAGGATAACATCTGGTGGAGTGAGACAGCGAAATGCAGAATTAAAATTAAAAAAAACACCATGGCCCCATCACGGGTCTCGCAGGGAAAACCACACTTGTATTCCTGCACCTGAAATTACAGGTGCCACCTGTATCTGTAATTTTGGGATGTGTAAATACCAGGGGCTGTATTACAATAAATGCCCCGGGGGCGCAATGGGCATTTCAGCCCGCTTTGCGCGCCCCCGGGGCACTTTGGTATTATAGAAGGGGGCGCAGACGCTTGTGCGTCCCCTTCTATAATACCGATAGCGCTGGTGCACTTAAAGTGCCAGCGCTACCTTCAGAGGGTGTTCTCTCATTTGCATAGGGTCATGCCCTAAGCAAATGAAGGAATTCCTTTAACTCTGCTCCCGCGCCATATTACATACGGGGGCGCAGAGTCAAAGCAGCCCTCAGGAGGCGCACTGACAGTGCGCTATTTAAAAGGTGGCGCACTGTCAGTGCGCCTCCTGAGAGCAGCCGTCTGCAGGGGGTAAAGTGGGTCCCATGGACCCCCCAGACATCCCCTTGCAGGCAGGTGCAGTCACTAATTGCACCCACTTGCAAGGGATCTCTATTACCCTGTAAAAGTGCAGGCTGGTGCCGCCTGCACTGTGAAAACACTTAGCAGCTGCTCCGTGTTTTCACATGTATGCGCTGCCCCCGGGGCAGCACGAGTCCACTCCCAGATTTCCTAGTGCTATGACTTTGCTTCTTATCCTCTAGACTCTCCAGCAACAATGAATTTTTCTTATAGAAAAGTGTCGCTTTATAGGTGTCGACCTTTGTGTGTAATGCACAATCCTGCACTGTGAGAGGAAGTGGAAAAGCCTGGCAGGAGAGAGCTGTGAATCTGAGAGTTTTACTTTCTGACAGGTATAATCTTATTTTAGATGCTCGACCTGAAACAAGACTAAACAGAACCCAGTTTCAAATTCTAAAGCAGTGCATTTTGTATTTACAATGTGTTGACAAATCTGGCGCTAAATGCCTGCTTTTCTGCTGAATGGCTTTGTAGCTTGTTTATGGTATGGCACATCATCAAGTGTTCTCAGAATCCCCATGCAGCTGCTGAGCACTTCATTTCCACATTGTACTTGTAGCAGGGGTTAATTAAAAAAACAACTCAAAACAAGGGTACTTGGCACATTATTTCTACAATATTCCCATGCCTCTGTGCCATTTAATGGCCTCTTTTTAGATGTATGCATTCCAAGTACGCAGCTCAACAGTCCCCTACAACACTGCAGAGGATTGATAAAGAAACACCTCAACTAAATAAACTCCACTAAGTAGCTTTCTGTGAGATTTAGTGGAATCCAAAAAACACCTTTCCGGTCACGCGTACACAAGCAGGTAATGGACCTAAATGAGCCATTGCTTAAAAGATACTCGACAAAAGATACATACAGTGACCAGACTGACAGACTTCGCAGACCATTAGGGTTTCCATAAGTAAATATATCTCCTACCTTGGGCATCCCCGTAGTGCCAGATGTATAGAGCACATACAGGGGGTGATCTGAGAGGACGGGAACGCAGTCATGGGGGTGGGCTTTCGCCAGCTCTTCATTCCAGTCGAGGTCACGTCCTGCAGCCAAAGGGACAGTTTCCTAAACGAAAAATCCTAGTCACTTGAAGCTTGTCCAATGAAATAAATGTGTGTCTTCGACAGGTAACGTGTTTGTAACTAGGCTTTCCAGTACTGCAGTCACTCACTCAGTCTCTCCTCACAGGTTATCCCTTATTTGAAAATGACAATCTCCTGTACGTTCACCTACAGCACTTCCCAGCCTGGCCTTTCAATATATGCCGCTTCTAGCATTCACATCTTAGCCTCTGAGCATTTCCATGAAAAAGAACCAGGTGCAATAAATGCTATGTGGTAGATGTTAATATTGATAGAGTGGACTGTGTCTGGTAGAACTAGTGCTGCAAGCAACTGGAACTCCTCAAAAGGTTTTCTCTCTGAATTCACATCATATCAATAGACTGTAATGTAATAATCATGTCAGGAACGAAGGCCTTCACATTTCTAGAGAAGGTGCCGCAACCCAGCTTGACCAATATGTTCGTTAGAAGCAGAGCTAAACTCCAGAGAGAGGTGGTAACATAATTCAAGCTAATTAAACGAGTCTGCAGCAGATGAGCATCAAAGAAAAGGGCATCTCGTTTCTGCTAGACCACCCTTCACAAAGTGAACACATTAACACCAGACACAGGGACAGGCTAGCCGAGAACTTACATTAGTGCAGGAAGGCCGGCAGGCCAAATCAAGATCCTAACAGTTATTAAAAAAATAATAGCTTTGCACACCACCAGGTTTCCATATTCGAAATATCTGTTTTCTCATCACAGAGGATCGCCTCCTAAAATCAGCATCTCTAAAACACATATGACCCTCAACATAATTTGTGCTACCTTCTACGGTGTCCCTTTGCGAAGGTCTTTCCACCAGACAGGGGTGACTTTCGCTGAGAGATATTATAGGACACACGACTTCAGCTGAGAATGCTAGAAGCAGCAGCCAGTTATTTTAGGTAGTCCTTTGTTTAGGTCATCCATTTGACCCTCGTGGAAACAAGCAAAACAGTTTCCAGGCTAACAGTGAAATCCTAATCGGTCTTATAAAACCTCCCATTCCTTAATTATTCTGTCAGATATTCTGTGTACAAAGTGTAGTTCTGAGATTCAAGCACAAGTCCCTGACCACTGTAACCTTTAGCTGCCTTCCCTCTTACTCCATTTGGTTGGAGCACCTTTACTTAATTTGGAAGCATTTGGAGCACTATTTTATGGAATGTACCAGAGTACTATTTTAACAAAAAGGATACATGAGTAAATGAGTATCCACCGCTCAAATGTTCATTCAGTTGTTGCCTCTTTATTCCCTTTTCTTCAGCTGGAAGAATAAGATGCACCATCGTCACCTTACCCACTGCAGAGACCATGTCCATTCATTGTTTGCATTGGGTTTCACCATGTAAAAATGTTTTACTCCTGCCTGTCTGCCTTCCGTGTAATCAGTGTGAGCCCTTCTTATGCTGAGTGGAATGTCACTTCTCCTTAGAAGGATTAGACCTCATCTTGTATTCAAGCAATAAGTACAAACAACTTTTGCATTTATCTTATCCAGACTCAACTATGTCAATGGGATTTATCTACAGATACCCGAGTACATCTTGTACAAGCTGAAATGGATGTCACACTCTGTGGCAAGATGACTGTTGGTTCACACAAAATTCTGCGGCCATTCATACTGTCTTTTTAAGCTCATCAATGTCTCCCAATTAAGAGGTGAATGTCATTCAAAGCGCTCTGCATCACACAAAGGGTCATCAATGGAATTGACTCTCTCAGCTGGCGGGAGTAATTTGATGTACACAAACCTAGACATCACCTCCGATCACAATCTCTGCTTCAAATTGTTATCCTTAATTATACTTGGGTTGCTCATCTTTCTTGGTACAACCCACAAAGATCACAGAATTTAAGGGTGTTGTGTGTGAGAAGTTGGCCTGGCATATGCTGTCCACTAATTATAGTGGGCACCTTGCACCAGTCCAAACAACCCCTTATTGGAGATAGGTTAAAGACAACCTTTATTGAAAGCTATCCTAGTGGTAGCTATGGAGAGCAGCCTTCAGGCTAAGTCTTGAAGGAATGTAAAGCATCTTGTTTTACCAGTCTATAATCTCTTGAGTGACCAAATGAAAGAGCACCACACCAGGTATATATTCAAAATATATGTATTTATTGCTAAACACACCCCTCTAGTCTCTTTATGAGGCTAGAGTTCGAAGTACATAAGTTATAAGATATTAAATCACAATAATAGCACAAATACACGTTTGGGCCCTAGGGGCGTACCAAACCATATACCAATAAAGTGGTATGCGAACCACGACTGAACTAGACACTAGGCCTAGAGCCTCTAGAAGTGCTTGGACCACAAGGAACGACCCAAGGTAGTGACACAGGGGACCCACGGGAGACGCGTGCAGTGTAAATACACAACCGCGATACGCCGTTAACTTCTATGGAGAAAGTCGGGATCGGGAAAATAGAGGAAAGGGACACTTAAAAGAGGACTAGGACAAAACCCTTTGAGATCTAGGACTTTGAAGAGTCTCTACCCACGGGAGCACCGGAGTACTCGTGTTACCTCACCCAGGGAAGCCGGGTGCATAGGTGCCTTTCGGGGTCGGGTTTCGTCGTCGATTCGAATGGCGATCTGCTGCAAAGTGCTGCTGGCGGCCAAGAGAAAAGTGTCCGGGTCGATCCAACAGTGGATCGGAGTTCTGGTGAACCTGAAAGCAGAGGGGACAGAGTCTGGGTCACTAGCCAGTGACCAGGAAGGCGATGGACAGATGCCCACCGATGTCGAGTGCTTCAGGTACGTTGACGGTCGTCTTGACTCTTCAGCCACGAGGTCCGGGAGGCGTTGTCGGCGACCAGGATTCGGGCTGGTACACGATGTCTGTCGAGTGCTGAGGTGTCGGCGACCGGATTGGACCCAACAGGCCTTGGCAACGGCAAGTCTCGATTAAGATGTAGATCGTCGATGGTGCAGACCAGCAAGGTCTGTGGAACTCACCCAGCGAGGGTAAGTGAGGGCAGGCCTGGAGCAACCAGGATGCCAAGTAAGAAAAGGATTGGCCTTCGTTAAGGGCTACTAGCCAACGGGCTAGCGACCGCGAAGGAGCCTCGTGACGCCGCACGTGGAGCTGGCTTACAGGACACTCGTGGAGTGGGGGCCAGTGATCTTCGGTGCAGGTGGTGCTGGAGGCTAGGGCTACTCGGAGCCCAAAGCACGACTTCTTGGGAGACCCAGAAGATGATGCACTTGCAAATGTGCTCGGTGTCCAGGGGTCACGGTCTCAAGTCACCCACGATAGCCACGGGCCTCAGCTTTGCTGGGGACTCAGGGTAGCCTCGGGAAGTCTGAGAATCCACCTCTGGTGATGCGATGACTTCGGCGTCCGACGGAGCTTCAGAAATGCGAACCGGACAGATGCTTCTTTGGTGCCTGCCAAGCAGGGGAGTCACTCCTTGACCCCAAGGGAGATTCTTCAGTCCTCTAATCTTGTCGTAGAGCGTCGAAGGTCCAGGATTCAGTTTCAGAGTTTCGTCCAGGTATAATCTCAAGTCCTAAGGACTGGGTTCCTACCTTTATTCTAAAAATAGGGGTTGGACTACTCTGTGGCCCCACCTATGGGTGGGTCAGGGCAGAGGGGTGGCTACACCCCTTTCCCTTTGTCCAGTTTGCGCCAAAGCAGGGGCTGCAAGCCCCTGATCCGGTTTGAACTGGGGTATGCACAGGGACACCAAATGTGCCCCCAGTGCAGGACTTCAAAGCACCCGAAAGTGCTCCCGCCCAGCCCCAATACACATTATCCTGTCTGGGGAGGTGGTCACACCTCCCTGGGACAGGAACCCTATTGTCCAGGCCTCCCGGCCGGAGTTTCGTCCAGCAGCAGGAGGCCAGACTTGTGTCTGTGGCAGCAGCATCCATTTTGTGATGCCAGGGCTCTGGAAAGAAGTTACCGGACTAGTCAGAGTTAACATGTCTTTCCCTCTAGAAGGGTGGAATGCTACCCCCGCCGCCAGGATTGGCGGGGGGTAGTATTCCAAGATGTTTGACACCAAACACGACATGTTTAGGTGCAGCCATTCCAAAGTTAGCATTTTACCGCGAGGATATAATGCGCTTAAGAGTATATGGTCAGGCTGCACTACAAACAGCATCAGAGAGGGTCTCCGAACGCTGCAGAGGGGCCCTGCTCATGCAGGGGCACCCTCTCACATAGGAACCACGCACTCTGCCTTTAGGATTGATAAGGCCTGCCTTAGGAGTGACTTATAGGTTTATATGTGTGTATGTATCTCGTGATATAGGTAACCTCTTAACACACAACTCTAAGTTCAGTAGAACTTACTGTTATTCTAAGCTTAAATTATATGTACCTTAGGTACCTTTAGTGGTTTTCAGTTGATCAATTCAATTGAGATTATCTGGTAAAACAATAGCAAGCTGGAATCCCACACGCTGCACACCAATGTGAGAAGTTGGCCTGGCATATGCTGTCCACTAATTATAGTGGGCACCTTGCACCAGTCCAAACAACCCCTTATTGGAGATAGGTTAAAGACAACCTTTATTGAAAGCTATCCTAGTGGTAGCTATGGAGAGCAGCCTTCAGGCTAAGTCTTGAAGGAATGTAAAGCAGCTTGTTTTACCAGTCTATAATCTCTTGAGTGACCAAATGAAAGAGCACCACACCAGGTATATATTCAAAATATATGTATTTATTGCTAAACACACCCCTCTAGTCTCTTTATGAGGCTAGAGTTCGAAGTACATAAGTTATAAGATATTAAATCACAGTAATAGCACAAATACACGTTTGGGCCCTAGGGGCGTACCAAACCATATACCAATAAAGTGGTATGCGAACCACGACTGAACTAGACACTAGGCCTAGAGCCTCTAGAAGTGCTTGGACCACAAGGAACCACCCAAGGTAGTGACACAGGGGACCCACGGGAGACGCGTGCAGTGTAAATACACAACCGCGATACGCCGTTAACTTCTATGGAGAAAGTCGGGATCGGGAAAATAGAGGAAAGGGACACTTAAAAGAGGACTAGGACAAAACCCTTTGAGATCTAGGACTTTGAAGAGTCTCTACCCACGGGAGCACCGGAGTACTCGTGTTACCTCACCCAGGGAAGCCGGGTGCATAGGTGCCTTTCGGGGTCGGGTTTCGTCGTCGATTCGAATGGCGATCTGCTGCAAAGTGCTGCTGGCGGCCAAGAGAAAAGTGTCCGGGTGGATCCAAGAGTGGATCGGAGTTCTGGTGAACCTGAAAGCAGAGGGGACAGAGTCTGGGTCACTAGCCAGTGACCAGGAAGGCGATGGACAGATGCCCACCGATGTCGAGTGCTTCAGGTGCGTTGACGGTCGTCTTGACTCTTCAGCCACGAGGTCCGGGAGGCGTTGTCGGCGACCAGGAGCAGGATTCGGGCTGGTACACGATGTCTGTCGAGTGCTGAGGTGTCGGCGACCGGATTGGACCCAACAGGCCTTGGCAACGGCAAGTCTCGATTAAGATGTAGATCGTCGATGGTGCAGACCAGCAAGGTCTGTGGAACTCACCCAGCGAGGGTAAGTGAGGGCAGGCCTGGAGCAACCAGGATGCCAAGTAAGAAAAGGATTGGCCTTCGTTAAGGGCTACTAGCCAACGGGCTAGCGACCGCGAAGGAGCTTCGTGACGCCGCACGTGGAGCTGGCTTACAGGACACTCGTGGAGTGGGGGCCAGTGATCTTCGGTGCAGGTGGTGCTGGAGGCTAGGGCTACTCGGAGCCCAAAGCACGACTTCTTGGGAGCCCCAGAAGATGATGCACTTGCAAATGTGCTCGGAGTCCAGGGGTCACGGTCTCAAGTCACCCACGATAGCCACGGGCCTCAGCTTTGCTGGGGACTCAGGGTAGCCTCGGGGAAGTCTGAGAATCCACCTCTGGTGATGCGATGACTTCGGCGTCCGACGGGAGCTTCAGAAATGCGAACCGGACAGATGCTTCTTTGGTGCCTGCCAAGCAGGGGAGTCACTCCTTGACCCCAAGGGAGATTCTTCAGTCCTCTAATCTTGTCGTAGAGCGTCGAAGGTCCAGGATTCAGTTTCAGAGTTTCGTCCAGGTATAATCTAAAGTCCTAAGGACTGGGTTCCTACCTTTATTCTAAAAATAGGGGTTGGACTACTCTATGGCCCCACCTATGGGTGGGTCAGGGCAGAGGGGTGGCTACACCCCTTTCCCTTTGTCCAGTTCGCGCCAAAGCAGGGGCTGCAAGCCCCTGATCCGGTTTGAACTGGGGTATGCACAGGGACACCAAATGTGCCCCCAGTGCAGGACTTCAAAGCACCCGAAAGTGCTCCCGCCCAGCCCCAATACACATTATCCTGTCTGGGGAGGTGGTCACACCTCCCTGGGACAGGAACCCTATTGTCCAGGCCTCCCCGGCCGGAGTTTCGTCCAGCAGCAGGAGGCCAGACTTGTGTCTGTGGCAGCAGCATCCATTTTGTGATGCCAGGGCTCTGGAAAGAAGTTACCGGACTAGTCAGAGTTAACATGTCTTTCCCTCTAGAAGGGTGGATTGCTACCCCCGCCGCCAGGATTGGCGGGGGGGTAGTATTCCAAGATGTTTGACACCAAACACGACATGTTTAGGTGCAGCCATTCCAAAGTTAGCATTTTACCGCGAGGATATAATGCGCTTAAGAGTATATGGTCAGGCTGCACTACAAACAGCATCAGAGAGGGTCTCCGAACGCTGCAGAGGGGCCCTGCTCATGCAGGGGCACCCTCTCACATAGGAACCACGCACTCTGCCTTTAGGATTGATAAGGCCTGCCTTAGGAGTGACATAGGTTTATATGTGTGTATGTATCTCGTGATATAGGTAACCTATATCACAGTAAGGGGTGCATGCACCACCTTACCCAGGCTGCAGTAGCAGACCTGTGGTGTCAGTTTGGATGGCCTTCCAGGGGTGGCATAATACATGCTGCAGCCCCTGGCAGGCCTCTGAGGTACCTATGCCCTTGGTACATAGTATACCATATACTAGGGACTTATAAGGGCACTCCAGATCCCAATCAGTGATGTGCCTAAGGCACATGGAAACCATTTTAGAGAGGAAGCAGCTAGGCTGGGGTTCTGATTAGCAGGGCCCCAGCCAGACTAATGTCGAAAAACAGTGAAGCATCAGCAAAAAGTGGGGGTACCCATGTGAAGCAGATCCTACTCTCCTACATTGTGCATTTGGAAAGTGTCCATATACACAAGTCATTCAGCAGAGCCATTTTGCTTTGAGAATTAGATAATCACTGAGCCATATTCAGAGTAATGTGTTACCAGTTCTTGAACAGGTGCTTAAATTTGCCTTCAGCCACCAATGGGGGAATAAATGATGTTGCAGGTCCCTGTATTATAGCCAGGTTTAAGCCCTGGCATAAACATCAAATGCCATCACAAAGCTCAACATTGCTGAATGCACTAGAATACTGGCTTTCAATGGAACTCATGCAATGGCATCAACCCCATTGTGACCATTGCTGATCACATCAAACTTACCTTCCCCATCAAGTCCTGGAATGCCACTGTTTCACTACGTGGTCCTGAGGGAACTAAAGAGATCTGAGCCACACACAATTTTGATACAAAAACTCGCCACTCCTGTTCATTCTTTTATTGCCTTCAACTTTGAGAAAATAATTTTCCAAAAGAAATCAGAATCCTATCTAAACAATACCCAGAGACCTATGTTCAGTCCATACTGGAATCCAACACTCCTATCCCCAAACCACATTGTATGTCACTTAATCATATATTATAATTTCCCAGCTACCGGCTGGCCCGAGCTGGGCAAAATTAAAAATTCTAATAACTCTCGTCTTCGAGCCGCAGCCTTATATCACTTCACTACTCCAAATTACCATAACTCAAACTAGACCTCACTCCTCAAATGAATGCAGTGACTGGAAACCCCTGCACACCCTTATGACACCTCCATATCAATCTAATAACCTCTGTACTGCATGCTCATTTCCATTTAGGGAAACAAGTCTCAGAAACCACTAATTAGTTCTCCACTATCTTTCTTAAGTACCCATAAAACCGGACCTTCTCCTTCAACCAGGAACTGTGTTTTATGTGAATCTGGAAAAGTAGCTCTCCAAACTGTAGTAGAAATCCACTACAAACAATCTGTATCTGAGGAATAGTCATACAACCTCCACTTTTGATCTATTGACCAGCTGAATGGCATTCTGTACAAAATCCTGACAAATATTTGAATCATCCTACCCTACAGGGATCAATTTCATTGCTCCTGTATCTCTGGACATCTTTCCTTTACTGTCATGATCACAGGTCTTATTTCGCACGGCACATCTTAGCATACATTCTCGACTTGAAGATGTGACCTTGCAATGAAAGACAAGTGCCACTGTCATCTGACTCAAAGCTTCTTTCAAAGCCAGGAGCTTACCTCTTGGGGTGTGTCACTGTGTGGCTATTGTGTGATGTGCATACCTTCTTGCCTGTGGTTTTGTGATTCCAACAGCTCTCAAACTCTCCTCTCTAATGTCCTGGCTCAGGGAGATGCACACACCAACAGCATCTCCTAAATGTTGCATTGCACACTCTGCCCTGCCTCACTTGACACCCTTTAATTATTGGGCCTCTAAAAGGCTCCATAACTGTTAAGCTATAGTGAAGACTGTATCTGCGTTCTTCTTTCTCTGTATGTGAAGGTTCTCAATGCATTTGTATGGACTTGGAGCCCTTTCCTCCTTGGTGGTGCCACACGTATTGACTCCATCTGCATCCTGTTATTACCTGTTCTTGAAGACTGAATTTGTTTCTTATGTTCTGAAGGGTGCTTCATTTTTTAAAATTTTGTTTGGGTTAGTACTTTTGGTTGCAGGTCAGTGTCTGAGACCTAGACTTTAAGATACTATGGGCTAGGTTAGGCCATTTTTATTAGATTTAGTTAGTTTCTTTAAATTCAGAGATTTTATCGGACTTGCTTACTTTTCATCTTGTCTGTTTCTTAGATAACATTTTTAGATATGGCTTACTAAGTTTCCTCCAAAGCTATTTCACTTTCCAGGGAAGGAGTGGTTGATATTACGCTCAATTGTGTGTGCTGCTTCTCCTCCTCCAATGCCATTTTAGCCTGGAAACATTTCAGAAGGTGTATTTGACTTGAAGTTGCACCAATTCCAGGGTTGGGGTCATTTGTTTTTAGTGCCTTCCCCCTTGTTGTTCATGCACATTTCCTATCTTATTACACTAGACATGTCTTGTCATCTTGCACTATCTTCTTGGAGTCACAGTAACGTTCCACAGTACTTTTTAGGCCAAAGCCTACCAGATAGAGCATTTATCTGGTTTGCTAACCACATCTTAGGGACATTCAGAGAGCTGCATGGAAACGCATTGTGCCCATTGCTTACCATTGGCTTTGTGGTCTGTAACTCACATTTGCTTGCTTTCTATTTGCTGGCTCTATGTGTTTTAGGCTGTCCAGCTTGAGTTCGTCCCTTTCGTTGCCCACGCCCTATTTACTGGATTCTTCAACCAGTACAAGATTTCTGTAAACAGGCCTTTAATTCTTATCTTGTTACATTTGCTGTGCATTCAAAGGCGGAGGTCAAATGTCAGGCTCTGTCTTCCAGGTAGCTTGATGTTTACTTTTCTTTCTCTGACTTCAAAGTGAGAGGATTTATGTGACAGTCATGCTGGCTACTGGGGTTGTGCTTGTGGAAGGCTGCACCTTTTTTATTTCTTGTAGAAACACTAATGGGTTCTGGCCCTAATCAGCAAGGCTAGGCCAAGTATAATACTTGAAAAACAACACAATTGCCAATGCTGATGATTACTGAATCATTATTTGTTCACAATCACACCTGACACTCATAGTGACTGTAAAAAAAAAAATTTATTTATTTTTATTTTCTCAATATTTTTAAAATTTACTTTTTCCTTTAGTTCATTTATTCACTTTTTTCCTTTTAGTTCATTTTTTTTTTTTGGTTCATGAGAACCACAAACTGATAACATTACACATTTATATTAATAATAAACTGTTCACATAAATGGCATTACAAAACATCACATTACTTGTGCAACAAAAAAGGGTCAAAGAGTGAACTAGCTCTAGTTCCAAAGCATGAATTGTGTTTAGTGAAAAAAGAAGGAAAAAAGGTGAAAGAAGAAGACAAAGCCCAGGCTGGGGAAAGTGCAGATCTAGACTGTTTACAAAAGAGCTTTTCAAAAAACAGCATTACCCCAATAAGGGCCCTTGCCAAACATTGTATAACTGAGGTAACCAAAATAGCTCAACAATTATATATTCTGCAAGGAAAGGGTTAACCGGTTAAGTTATTTTAGTAAACATTTGTTTGGACAAGAAGTGGTCTACGCGTTTCGAATCCCGTGGTATTTTTTTGGTGGGGATCTTCTCAGGCCCAGGAACGAGCTAAGAACTTGCGTGTGAACAGTTGTACCACAAGGTGTCTCCTACTTTCGTTTAGGACTGGTGGTTTCCAAAGACTGCTATTTGCATAGACTTTTTTTGTGTGACAATCGTGGCTCATACAAAGCGCTTTTAATTCTGCACAAATCCTTGGTGGAAGAAAGTTGTTTCTAACAGTGCCTGCTCGGAGGGCAGAAGGGATGGATTCTTCTATAGTACACGTGAGTTTCCTTGCTGGTAAACCCGTGCTGAATTTTAAATCGTGAATGCATGAGCAGGAAATCTCGCGCTTAAACTGTTTGTAATCCTCCGGCTTTGCGGACATGGATAGCAATTCAGGTTGACCTGATCAAGATTTGTATTGAGGTGCGGTTTCTTAAAACTTCCTGCGCGAGCAACTCCAAACGTGTTGTCTTTTACATATGTGCTAAAGATCTTGAGTAGTGACTCTGTTCGTCTCTTCCGCGCCAAAGATCTTTAACGGACCGCTCTGTGGCCGCGTCCATTGACAATGCGCTCCATTGGCCCCGGGAACGGCCTGCAGTTTAGGAGTGCACTACTATCCTTCCTAGTGCAAGCCCGGATGAGACTGAGGCGTGCCGCATAGCACGGACTGCTTGTGACAGCGATTGATACAATGCCCAGCAGGAATTGCCTGGCCCATGGGGGGACAGTCCACCTGGAGCTGGGATCCTCCCTTGCCACATCTACCCCTCAGGCCCCTCTCTCTGGCAGTGGAAGGCGACCGCCTACCGACTATCTACAACTCGCACCACCCCGCCGAGTGGCCGGACTCCATACCTCTCTCTACCTGGCGACTCAGCGATGCCCTCCAGCAAGTCCATCTGCCAGTTACTCTTCACAGAGGTCATCTCCCACCCTCACCCTGCGGGTGTTGCCCCAGCGATGTCCGCCGCATCAGCCGCTATGACCTCATCTGTCCGCAACCGAACCCCACAATGGACCGTATCCTTCAAGAGATCACTGGGGTCAGCCGCCACCTGGAGGAAAGAGACACCAAGATGTCTGACCTCACTGCAGAATCAAAATCCATCCAGGCCGACATAGCAGGCTTCCAGGACAGGGTGAACGGGGTGGAGCACCGCCTCTTGACAGTGGAAGAGCACCTCAATTGCCTCCCTGACAGAGACAGGGTGCTTTGGTAGCTGCAAAACAAACTCACAGACCTAGAGAAGAGGAGCCACAAGGAAAAAGTATGTTTTTTGGCTTCTCAGAACGCGCTGAGTGCTCGGACATTCTGAGCTTCCTCAGGGACCTTCTTCTTACGCTTACTGGGTTGGCCTTCTCTCCCCCCTTGGAGATCCAGAGAGCCCACTGTCTAGGTCCAACCCATCTGGCGACATTGGAGCTGGCGCGCTCTCTCACTGCCTGCTTCCTCTGCCATGCGCAGGTGCAACAGTTGCTGAGTGGGGCCCGCTCCCATGGCCTGTATGACTTTGAGGGGCACAAGATCCACATTGCTGCGACTTTTTCCGAGAGACCAACGATAAGAGGAAGGCCTTCTTGACCTTGCGGTCTCAACTGCGGAAGCTGGACATCAAATTCGGACTACTCGAACTGGCACGGATGTGGATCCAAAGGAAGGCAGGTCCAAGGACTTCCTTGACCCCGGGCACCTATGCTCATTCCTGGATGGTCTCTTCAAACACGAGAAGGACGTTGCGCCTTTGGACTCCCCTGATGTGCTCCCCCCGTCGGACCACCTTCCCCCAGCTGGTGCAAACAGGGGTTCCGGTGGGAGCAGTCACAGGACTGCTTAGCTTGATCACAGGACAGCAAGGACATGGCCCTCAAACCGGTGGCTGCCCTTACTCAGGATCAGGGCCATGTCAAATCCTGTGCCCCACTGAAATCTAGCCTACCTGAGGATTAAGGTGCATATCTCCTTATGTTATGTTAGGGGATTGGTAGAGCGCATGGCTGACCCGGCAAAGGGACGTCCCAGCGCTAAATACCAGAGGAAGGGTGCAGGTAAGGCTAATGCTTACTGAAACAGCCAAGTCTTTACTGCCTTTCTAAAGGCCAAGAGATTGGAGTTGTTCCTGATAGGGAGTGGCAATGAGTTCCAAAGAGTTGGTGCTAGTACCTTAAATGAGCAGATCTGCGGAATCGCGGCACCCGCATCAAATGGAGATAAGCAGAGCACAGAGCACGTGTTGGAATGTAATGATGACATAGGTCGCTGAGAATCGCCGGACCAGAGCCCCCCAGTATTTTGTGTTTGATCCAAAGGGCTTTCTCTGCTCAATGGGCAGCCAGTGGAGGCGGCGCAGCACACCTGAAACAGAACTGTACTTCGGTAACGCGAGTAGAGTTCGTGCTGCCACATTCATGGTGCGCTGGAGCCTATTGATCACAGATTAGAGCCAAGCAGTAGACTATTGCAGTAGTCCAGCCTGGCCAAAATCGTGGCTTGGACTACCAACTGGCGAGTGTCGGGGTCAAACAAGCCCAAAATGGGTTTGAGGCCACGCAGCATACCGAAACAGGTCCCTGCCACAGACTTGGCATGCTCCTCAAAAGATAGGGCATTGTCAACCCGAATGCCGAGATTTTTTACAATGGTTTTTGGCGCAGGAGTGGTACCCAGGTCCGACGGCCACCATTTGTTGCCCCAAAGATGATAGTCTCTGCGTAGTAAGAGGATCTCAGTTTTAGACGAGTTTAGCTGGAGACAATTCGCCTCCATCCAACCCGCTATAGCGGACAAATCCTCCTGGAATTTGGCCGCATCCTGGCTAGGGTCCTTGGTGCAGGACAAGACCAGCTGCGTGTCATCCACATATGACACCAAAGAAATGTTGCGGGTTTTAGCCAACAGGGCCAATGGCTGAACATAAATGTTGAACAGGGTCGGACTCAATGCCGACCCCTGAGGGACACCACAGCACAGTGAGTGTGTCTGGGAGTGAAGGGTGGAGAAATGACCTGAAAAGACCTATTATGCAGAAAGGATGCAAACCAGTCAAGAGCTCTGCCCTTGATACCGATCTCCTGCAGCAGACGGATCAAGATGTTATGTGAGACCGTATCAAAGGCGGTGCTGAGATCTAGGAGGATGAGTGCCAACATACTGCCTTCATCCATGGAGACTCTTAGTTGCTCCGTTACTGCTAATAGGGCTGACTCTGTGCTGTGACTTGGTCGGAAGCCATTTTGTGACGAATCCGGTATGGAATACGACTCCAAATACTGTGTTAAAATGCCATGCACATAGGATTCTGTTCTTTTAGATTGCCCTGGCTACTGCTCTCCTGTTCTGGCCGCTGCTCCACAGGACATTCAGCGCCCTCCAGATGCCTGTCTGAGTATACTTCCTGAATGTCTGTCTCCTGCATTGTGTTGATGCCGTGCTACGCCCTGCTTTCCCATGTTTTGCTCTGTTTTCCTTTGTTGGGCAGTTTGTTGTCATGATCGCTGTTCCACCCCCCTCCCCATGCCACCCGGGTCCCGGTGACTCGAAAGATGGGGCCTTAACCTACTGTTCGTATTGTTCGGCCCACCTCCTCCCTATTCTTCTGACACCGCCCCTTGTGTACCTCGGACCATATGCTTGCGCCACCACCCCAGCCCTGTCCCCCCACACATTACACCTCCATGCTGCCACTGTTTACCATCCTCGGACTCTTGGTAACCTGCGCCCCTGGCTCTATCTCTCTCTGGTCCCACTGCTCTGCCACTGACCTGGCAGCTCATCTCCTGCTCTCTTTACCTATCCTCTTGGGACCTTTAGCACTGCTAGGTTTACACAGTTTCTGGCTCCCACCCTCAGCTCCTCACCACTTTATCTTCCCCTTTCCTCATCTCCTGCCCACTCACTTCCCGGATCCCATCCCTAACCCTGAGTCTTTGCCCAGCTTTCACCACTAATCCAGTTTCCCATGATTCCCCTCCAGCCTTTCCTTCCACAGTTCCTACGCATCCACCCCCCACCTTGCCCGAGGGTTTCTTTCTTTCTTGTGCTCTCTCTCTCTGTCTCTCTCTTACTCCCTCTATTTCCTACCGCATCCCTCTCTGTCTTTCTCCCTGCCTCCTCCGCACCTTCCCACCACCGCGCTACAATGGCCGTCCGTGTCACCCGGCCCCATTTGTCCTTGCAAACCATTTCATGGAACGTCAATGGTCTCATGATCTGCATTAAACGCAAGAAAGTACTGTCCTACCTGCAGTCTATATGCATCGACGTGGCCTTATTACAGGAGACCTACCTCTCCCGTGAGGAATCAGAGAAATTGTGTCGCGATTAGGTGGGAAGGTGGTCCATAGCAGTTGTCCACTGCACCAGCAATTGGGCCCAGGCAGGCTAGGAAAAGTGGTATTGCAATTCTTTTACGCAGGTCCTCACCCTTCACTATCCTCAAGACCTGGACCGACCCAGATGGCTGCTACGCTTTTGTCAAACTCCGACTCGGCGAGCGGATGGTCTCTTTTGGGTCGGTGTACACACCAATGGGACCCAAGTGTCAGTTTTTCCTCCAGCTCAACTGCCTCCTAACAGAAATCGGGGCCACCCACTGCCTCATAGAGGTGGACTGGAACCTAGCCAGAGATGCCGTCCTTGACCACACCGTCCCACTGGACCGTCCCACTGGACATGGGCAACAATGCAGATTGGGCTCTCCTAGTTGACATCACATCGGATAACGGCCTCGTAGATCTCTGGCACCTCTTAAACCCTAGAGTCCGGGAATACACCTTATTACGATGTATGGCACCCAGTCCCGCTTGGATTACTTCCTGGTCTCCCAGCTGGTGGTCACACTCTCCTGACAGGGCTCTAAATATCCACTCGCCCGCTCGCTATGGAGAGCCAGATTTAATCAGGACGAGCTATTTTTAGAGCCTACTCGCCCTTTCTGGCGAGTAGGAAGACAAACTGACTTTTGACCCCCGTGTCTGAAAGTCGAGCAAATGTGACAAGATAGCAAGATTTAAAGGCATCTTTATTGCTCACAAAGTGAATGAGCAATAAAGATGCCTTTAAATCTGATCTTATCACATTTGCTCGCTTTCCGAGACAGAGATGAAGTACATCACAGTTAGCTTGAGTAGATCTTTCAAGTTACTAGACCTGCAGGTCTACTAAAATTGTTATGATTTTTCGAGCCCTGCCTGGGAATCTCAGATCCTGGAGAGCTCACTCTTGGACCACTCCCAAACACTCCTCTCCCTGGACTATGGGCTCTCCTCCCCTGGCCGCAAACCCTGGCGTCTCAACATCTTGCGTTATTGCACCGCACATGGCAAGTTGCAGCTACGGTCTCATGCCTCCACATATCTAGAGCACAACAAGGGGTCTGTCACTTCTTGTCAAGCCCTTAGGCGGCCGCCAAAGCAACCATGCGTGGCCAGCTGATAAGAGACGCTGCTTTCGCCAACGCCCAGAGGGTGATGCAACAGAAAGCCCTTGAGGGTGACATTGCATCCCTCACCCACCTCTACACTGACAATCTCTTGACTCCCCTCCACGGCCGCTTGCAGAAGACCTGCATAGACCTTAATGCATTGTACACTTCTAAGGCAGAGTATGCCCTCCAGCGGTTAAAAAGGCCGTTATTGTGAACAGGGCAGGAAGGCAGGGAGGCTACTGATAACCCAGCTGTGTCAGCAGGAGGCGGAGCTGGCCATTCAGGCCATCAGAGCCACAGCTGGCGCTATCCTCAATCACCCGCAGGACACAGTAAATGAGTTTGCGACCTTGTACCAGGTCCTGTACACCCCGGAGGTGGCAAATGATCCTGCCTGCTGGAGGCCTTCTTTAACAGTGTGCGCCTTGCTAGCCTAAACTAGACAAGCAGGGATCTGCTTAAGGGGGCAATCACTAAGATGGAAATCTTGCAGGCCATCTCAAGAGTCCCATATCACAAAGCCCCCCGGGAAGACAGCATCCCTGCGGAGTTTTACAAGTGGGCGAGCGAGGAGGTGGTGGACTCCCTCTATGAGGCCTTTTGCAAGGTTGAACACTCGGGTTCTCTCTGTTCCATCTCCAAAAGCAGTAATTGTGGTTATCCCTAAACCGGGGAAAGACCCCCTTCTCTGCTGGAGCTACAGACCCATTTCCCTGCTTAACTGGGACATTAAGATCCTTGTCGGGGTCATTGTTGCCCACCTCCGGGCAGTCATCCCGTCCCTGATTCATCATAAACAGGTACAGTTTGACCCAGGTGCTCCTCCTGGAACAACTTCTGCACACTTGCTCATGTCCTCTGATCAGCCAAGGACATGCATGAAGATGCACTCGCCCTCTTCCTGGACACCGAGAAGGCAGTCGACAGGATTGGGTGGGGATACCTATTGGCGACCCTCCAGAGATGCAGCCTGGGTAGGATCTTTATAACTAAGGTCCGATGGCTCTATGACCCACCCACCACCCAAGTTAATTGTGGGGGATTTCTTTCAGACCAGTTTCCAGTTTGCCGGGGGACACTGCAAAGTTGCCCACTGTCACCCCTCCTGTTCCTTCTTGCCATGGAACCCCTTGCGGCCTCTCTTAGTCAATCCCTGAGTCTAACCGGCATTCCCCATTCTAGAATGGAAACATGGATGCATAAGGACTCCGCACCCGATGTGGTCCGTACATTGCCCCCGGATACAATATCCAGCGCAAAGACCGCATGGGGAACAAAGGAGGCTGCATTGCCATCATTTATAAAGATTCTTTTAAATGCCGAGTTGAAGCCAACCCAGCCCCGACTGCGAAAGTTTATTTTTCTCCATCTCACTTTCAGCCACATTCACCTTCTCGGGAATTCTTATTTATCGACCGCCGGGGCCAGGTGGACAATTTCTTATTTCACTGCCTGAAGTAGCGGCCTCTTTAGCCAATTCATCCTCTAACTTTACACTTTTAGGGGATTTTAACCTACACTTCGAGGACCCTAGTAAAGGAGATGCCATGGAACTCATCCAAGATCTCACAGCAATACAACTCATACAAAAAGTTATAGGGCCCACACATATCAAAGGTCATACCTTAGACCCCGTATTTACTAACATCATGGAATTGGTGGTGGAATCACCTATTCCCCTGCCTTGGTCCGATCATTCATTGACTCTGTTCTCCTTGAAAGCACCTATTCAACGTGATGTCAAGGAACACAGCTCCAGGAAAGCACGTCCCTGGGCTAAACTATCCACTGATGCCTGGTCGACAGCGCTTAAAAACTCTAAACCTACACTTGACTCTAATATCATTCTATCATCCAAGACTTTGACTCATTGGATAGAGTCTTCACTGGATAGAGTCATTCCCGTTAAAAACATTCATCTCAGGATGAGATCTCCCCGTGGTATTCACCTAAACTCAGATTGCTTAAACAGACCTTCAAACAGTTAGAGAGGAAATGGAGGAAGGACTTTAGCGAGACCAGCAAAACGATATATAGAGAATCCATAAAACGTTATCAGGCTGAAATTAAAAAGTCACAGGCACTTTACTATGAGGAAAAGATTAATAAAGCAGCCAATGCCCCTAAAGAAATTTTCCGCATTACTAAAACACTCACGGAGCTCCCTTCCCCAGACACTTCTATAGGGATAACCACTGATCGATGTAATGAACTTGCAGGATACTTCCAGGAAAAAATACAGAACATATACAACACATTCTCCGATTTGCCAGGGCCTAGCGATCTCCTCACTCCTGTGACCAATGTCATCAATCGGGATGTGTCTAATACTAAGGGTCATGTGGATTGCACCAATCACACTCTGGAGGAATTTCCTCTCCTGGATATGGATACTCTATCCAACATCTTTACCCAAATAAAATCAGGTTCTCCTATAGATCCGGCCCTCCCTCACATCTTTTGCAAGGTGAAAGAGGTGATACTACCAGTTATACAGGAGGTGCTAAACCTCTCCATTACCAATGGACTTGTTCCACCGGCGTGGAAACACGCAATGGTAAAAGCTTTGTTGAAAAAGCCAAGTCTTAATCCAGAAGTGCTGAGCAACTATCGGCCTATATCCCTGTTACCCATGCTTAGTAAGATCTTGGAACAGCATATAAACTCCGCACTGTCATCTTTCCTAGAAACACATGAGCTCCTACACCACTCTCAGACGGGTTTCCGCCCTCAACACGGCACAGAATCTGCACTGACGGCTATGGTCGAAGAAGCGAAGAAGATAATTGATCAGGGAGGAGCAGTGGCGATTATCCTCCTAGACCCAAGTGCGGCTTTCAATACGGTTAATGTTAATATCCTCATCGAAAGGCTTAGGAGGGTCGGGGTGTCAGGAGGAGCCATTTCTTGGATCCAATCCTTTCTCAATGGCAGAACCTTTCAGGTCTTTGCGGGTGACTCCACCTCCAGGTCTTTACCTCTGAGCTATGGAGTGCCTCAGGGATCCTCCCTGAGTCCTACACTTTTCAACGTGTACATGAGGCCACTGGCTAAGGTCATCCAGTCATATGGGATCATAATTGTTACCTATGCGGATGACACTCAGCTGGTGGTATCTCTAAATCACCCGCTTAGTGATCCTCCGGACCTGGAATCCTGCCTGGAGAAGTTCGCCACCTGGATACAACATTCGTGTCTCAGGCTTAACGGAGATAAAATTGAAATCATGGACCTAGGGAATACATCCAACAAAGCGCTCAAACTCTCATGGCCTATTTGTCTGGGGACCCCGGGTCCCAAAGCCCAAGATATAGAGCTTGGGCGTGTGGCTTGACAAATCACTTAAATTTGACCAGCAAGCAGTGGCAGTGTCAGGGGCTTGTCACAGCATCCACAGAATGTTGCAGAAAGTCCTTCCCCTACTTCCTATGGGGGCAAGGAGGGTCGTGGTCCAGGCCTTGATTCTCTCGCGCCTGGACTATTGCAACTCACTATACCTAGGAGCACCAAAATCCACCTTAAGGAAGCTTCAGGTGGCACAGAATTGTGCCGCCCGACTTTTGACTGGTTCTTCCAGAACGCAGTCAGCCAAGCCCAGTCTAAAAACCCTACATTGGCTGCCTATAGAGGAGAGGATCTCCTTCAAGGCTCTATGCACTGCCCACAAGACACTCATGGGTACAGGCCCTCGTATCAACCAGCCCCTTATTACCGCATACCGGCCTAGGAAACCTCTCCGTTCAGCGAACTCTAATCTAGCCACCGTCCCAAAAATTCAAAGAATGCGTAGCGGAGGCCGCTCCTTTTCATACAACACAGCTAAATTATGGAACTCCCTCCCCCTCAATCTGCGCTCAGAGACATCTCACCTCACCTTTCGGAAGTGTCTTAAAACCTGGCTTTTCGAGCGCATTAACTAATAGACGCCTCCCTACGCCTGTTTTGCCGTCAGCGCTGGGATGCCTCAGGGTAGCCATGCGCTTAATAAGTGTTAATTAATAATAATAAGAGGGACATCAACCAGTTATCTCTATGCCGACAACATTCTGCTCACCCTCTCAGACCTCTCCCGCTCCCTCCCAGCCCTCTTGGAAGTCGTCTCTGGCTTTGCTGCTCTCTTGGGTTATCGGTTCAACTGGGACAAAAACGAGGCATTGCCAATGTCCCGGGTGACCACCCACGCAACGATATCTGCTCATCCTTTAACGTGGAAGTCCTCGCACCTAAAGTACCTGGGGGTCTTCATTAACCAAGGGTTAGACCGCATATAACATAGACCCCCTGTTGGCGTGCATGAGGCTGGACTTTGAGAAGTGAGCCCACCTCAGCCTCTCTTTGTGGGTCAGGGTACAGGCGGTCAGGATGGTGACTTCGCCACAATACACCTATGTCCTCGGCTTTCTCCCCTTGTTGTTGCCCCTCTCATTGCTGTGATCAGTGGATAAGGGCATATGATCCTTCATCTGGGGACCCTCTCGCCCCCGGATGGCTAGTAGTAAACTCCTGGCCCATCGATCCTGTGGAGGAGTGTGTCTCCCCTCGGTTGAGCATTACGCCCTGGCTCTTCACTTGGCGCAGCTCGCCTACATGCTTCCTGGGTTGCCGGACCCACCGTTGTGGGTAATGGCGAAATGTAACTTGCTAGATTGCCCGCGGGGGCTGTACCCCCTCTATAAGGGTGATGCACCCATACCGGCCCCATGATCCCGATCCTCCAAAAGATGGACAAATTGTGGCAGAGGGCCCACTGCCTTTCCAAGGTGGACCCTCTCCTCCATGAACACAAGCCTCTGTGGGGTAACTCTAGCCTCCGCATAGGCAGCAAGGCACTGAACTGGGGTGTGTGGCACTCTGCAGGCAATACGTGCTTGAGCAAGGTGCCTTCAAACCCTGTGCAGTGCTCCGTGAGGAGTTCGGCCTCCCATCCCATCAGTCCTGGTGTTATCTCCAGCTGTGGCATTGCTTCACCCAATGCTTGGGTGCGAGACCCTGGTCCCTCCAGCCCTACCCCGTAGTTTCCTACCTCAGGGCATGGGGTCACTTTCAGGGGGGTGATGTCTGGCTTCTACAGCCTCGAGTCGCCATTTATTCTCCTTACCCACACTGAATAATCTACGCATCAAATGTCAAACAAGGCTCCAGACAGAATTTGAGCCAGAGAACTGGGCGGAACTCCTGGAGGCGCTGGATCGTGGTGCCCGGGAGGCGCAGGTGAGGTTTTGTCTCTTAAGTCCCTACATGATTGGCACTAGACCCCGACGAAACTGCAGGCGGCAGGCATGCTGCCCCACACTAAATGCTGGTGCTGCAATAGCAACCCCTGTTGTCCTGGTTCATATACTCTGCGACTGTCCCACAGTCCGATCCTTATGGGAGGCACTTGGCACCACCCTAAGCGAGACCCTGCCAGTCACGAACCTCTGCTCCATCCTTTGATCCTACTACACAACCTTACGGACTTCCCAGACATCTCACGCCTTCAGGGTCGCCTACTCCACACGGCCCTTGCTACGGCAAAGACCTGCACCCTCCGCTACTGGCACTCACTCATCACCCTCTCTCATGACGAATGACTCTCGGCCATGTACCAGACAGCCTCGTATGAGCGAGTCATCTATAATCTACAGGACAAAGCAGAGACCTTCCTCCTCACCTGGGCACCTTTCTTTCAGGACGGCGGGCGCTAGATATTATTGGTCTCCTGCGGGAGGGCCAGGCACTGCATTGCCGGCTGCCCTGGACCTTGTGGCCTTACCCTGGCCCTTGCAGGTTCCCTCCCACTCTCTCCCTCCCCAGATTGTCCCCCCTCTCCTCCTCTCCTTCTCCTTCCTTAGCCTCCCCTCTGCCTCCTACTCCTCTTCTCTATGTCCTGTCTATCTCCCTCTCCCGGGCTTAGGGGTTCCCCACCCTCCCCCTTCTCATGCCTTGCCCTCTCCCCGGGTTAGCCCTCTTCGTGCTGATCATCATGGGCGGCATCATGGTAGCATGCATAAGTTCTGGAGATGTCCCCACTGCACCCTGCGCGCACTGGATTTGCAGCGTTGCCGTATGCTATGTACCACATAATGCACCTATTTTGTAATGTTTGACTGTTTCATGTATCATGTTCTCTATCCCATGTTCTTACCCCGTGCTTTGTTTTAAACCTTGAATGAAGAATTAGGAAACAAAAACAAACAATACACTCTACACAACTGCACTCTATGCTAATCTACTCTGCACCGCTTGCCGGTATACTCTACTCTGCAACACTTTACACCACTGCACTCTGCGCCATTGACTCTACGCCTCTCTATTCTACTCTGCACTACTGCACTCTATGCCATTCTACTCAGCAGCACTCCACGCAACTCCACGCTGATGCACTTTACTATACACTACTGCACTATATGACAATCTACTCTGCAACACTGCACTCTATGCCACTACACTCCACACCACTGCACTCTATGCCACTGTACTCTACCCTGCACCACTCCACTCTACTCTGCACCACTCCACTTTACGCATCTTCACTCTACGCCACTCTACTCTCCACCACTGAACTCTATGCCACTCTATGTGAATGCCCTCTTTGCACCACTCGACGCCACTGTACTGCACTCTACACCAAGGCACTGTACGCCACTACACTACTGTACATCGCTTTACTCTGCGCCACTGCACTCTACACCAATCCACTCTAATCTACTCTGCACTACTGCACTCTAGGACACTGCACTCTACTCGGAAACAAGCTACTCTGTAGCACACTATTGTTCTCAGCACCATTCCACTCTATACTACTGCTATCCACTGTGCGCTACTCAAAACCAATACACTCTATGCCACTGCACTCTACACTAATCTACTCTGCTCCGCTCCACTCTACGCCACTATACTCTACATCATTTCACTCTGCCTCACTTTACTCTGCACCACTTTACGCCACTGCTCTCCACGCCAATGCACTCTATGCCACTCTACTATACACCACTGCACTCTAAGACAGTCTATTCTGCAACACTGCACTCTATACCACTACACTTAAGCCACTGCATTCTACTCTATGCCAATCCACTCTACACCACTGTACTCTACCCTGCACCACTCCACTCTATGCATTTTTACTCTATGCCATTCTATTCTCCACCACTGAACTCCACGTGACTCTATGCCAATGTCCTCTACTCTGCACCACTCAATGCCACTCTACTACACTCTACACTAAGGCGTGGTATGCCACTACACTACTATACATCGCTGCACTCTACGCCACTGCACTCTACACCAATCCACTCTAAGCCACTCTGAACTCTATGACACTGCACTCTACAATACTGTACTCTACTCTGAGACAATCTACTCTAAAGCACTCTATTCTTCTCTGCGCCATTCCACTCTATGCCACTGCTATCCACCATGCGCCACTCCTTGCCACTCTATTCTACGCCACTGCAATCTACACCCTTTACCTCAAAACCAATACACTCTATGCCACTGCACTTTATGCCAATCGACTCTCCACCGCTGTACTCCACGCCACTATACTCTACATCATTTCACTCTGCCTCACTTTACTCTGCACTAGTCTATGCCACTGCTCTCTACACCAATGATCTCTACACCAATGATCTCTACACCACTCTTCTCTACAACACTGCACTCTCCGCCACTCTACTCTGCACCACCCTACTCTGCACCACCCTACTCTGCACCACCCTACTCTGCACCACCCTACTCTGCACCACCCTACTCTGCACCACCCTACTCTGCACCACCCTACTCTGCACCACCCTACTCTGCACCACTCTACTCTGCACCACCCTACTCTGCACCACTCTACTCTGCACCACTCTACTCTGCACCACTCTACTCTGCACCACTCTACTCTGCGCCACTCTACTCTGCGCCACTCTACTCTGCGCCACTCTACTCTGCGCCACTCTACTCTGCGCCACCGCACTCTATGCCACCGCACTCTATGCCACCGCACTCTATGCCACCGCACTCTACTCTGCAGCACACAAAACTCTTCTACTGTACTCTATGCCAATGCACTCTACACCACTACACTCTACTGTGCACCACTGCACTCTAAGACACTGCACTCTACACCTCTGTACTCTATTCAACCCTACTCTATGCCAGTTCACTCTACTATTCACCACTGCACTCTTCGCCACTGCGCTCCATACCACTCCAGTCTAGGATAGTTCACTGCACTCTGCACCACTCCACTCTATGCCATTCTATTCTGCAACATTCCACTCTACCCTGCATCACTCCACTCTACCCTGCACCACTCTACTTTACTCTACTCTGAAACAATATGCTCTACAGAACTGCAATCTACGTCACTCTACTCTACTCTGCGCCATTCCACTCTAAGCTGAGCCACTCTACTCTGCACCACTCTACTCTACGCCACTACCCTCTATGCCAATCTACTCCAAACACTGCACTATGCCAATGCACTCAACACCACTATGCTCAAAATCAAGCCACCCTAAGCCATTGCACTCTTTTCCAACAACTCTGCGCCACTGCACTCTACGACAGTCTACTCTGCAAGACTACACTCTCAACCACTGAACTCAACGCCACTTCATGCTACACCACTCCACTCTGCACCATTGCGCTCTATGTCAATGCACTCTATGCCACTCTATTCTACTCTGCAACACTGTACTATACACCACTGCTTTCTGCACAACTCTACTCTGCAACAGTCTATGCCACTGCTCTCTACTGTGCACCACTCAACTCTACGCCACTCTGCGCCAATGCACTCTATGCCACTACAGTCTGCATCACTTTACGCCACTCTAATCTATTCTGCATCACTGCACTCTACACCACTCTATGCCACTGCACTCTACGCCACTCTACTTTACACCTCTGCACTCTTATTCAGCGCTTTCCTTTCTAGTTAGTTGACAGGGAGACTTCAATCTACCCATGAATGTAATTCTTGATAGACAATATGCATTCCAGTGTGGACCTTCCAAGGCACACTTTTCGATTCTCTGAAAGTTGAATACATATTCCTGGAGCTTGGTAAGAGAATATCTGTTTCATTATCCGTTTGGTTTTACGGATCTCCACTAAGTGGATAGATTTGCTGCTATTGTTTCTCTCACATCTGGAGGTGCCTTTTCAGGTGGCATGGGTGACCAATTGCAGTGTTTTGTGGGTTATGAAGGCTATTTTAAAGTCATTTCTAGTCTCAAGGGGGAGGTAATTTATTTATTTTAGAACTGGTGTTATATGGCCTGACAGATGGACTGCCACATGGAGAATGCCAATGAGGGAGCCAGAATGGATTTTGAGAAATTTGAGAACAGGGTTTTGTCCCCCCTAAGATGAGAGAGAACTAGGCCTTCATTGCCATTCTGAAACTGGTGTAGGGATATGTGGTTTTTTTTTATTATGTTTTTTAAATAATAACTGTTTGAATGATGCATTTTTAGCAAGTTTTGTGATGTGGCAAATCATTGTGAGATTTTATCTGATAGTGAAACCCAACACCTTAGGAGAATGAACCACTTTAGGAGTGATGCTGAGTTGTGAAAGTTGAAGGAAACATTTGTGGACTAAAGGGATAGTTCCATGGAGCAGAAGAAGTGGAATTCAGTTTTTGTCAGATTTAGTTTCAGGTAAAATAAATTCATCCACTTCATTGGTTTTTAAGGAAGGATTTTAAGTTTTAGAAAGTTCAGAAGGAGTAGATACTTTTAGAGTTGTGTATCATCCGCGTGGGGATGGCCACAGGGCCAGGCCAGGCCCAAAGGACACCCAGCCTACTTGTTTTTTTTTTAATTGTCTTTCAATACTGCTGAACTATCATGGAAATAAGGTGTCGTGCTGGCTCCCATGAAAGCCCCATGGGATTCAGGCAACCATTTTGTTTTGTTTGGCCCCATGGGTGTAACTTAGGACTCCCTCGGACGAGGTCAAGATGGTCAGGGTACCCCTACACTGCTGCTTATGCTTCAATTTTGTTTTGTCATTTTCAGGACACGGAAACGTACTCCCCGTATCCTCTGTTGATGGCTGCAACATTTCTCTTCATGTTGCACCTGGCCAATTAGGGTGCAAGCTCCTGCAGGATTTGCTGCCACAAAAGCAAAGCAGCCAGCAGGAACAAATCCCCCTTGACTAATCAGATTGCTCTACTATTTGAAGTTGCATGCCTGCGGGGCTCCCGTGGGACTCCTGTGTACCCAACTGTCCAGATAGCTATACATTTTTAAACTTAATTTCTCAAAAAGTACTGAACAGATTTACACCAAATCACAAAAAGCATGCTCTCTGGGAAAAGAGCTAGCTTTCTGCCAAACTTGGTTTGCAGCCCTTCACAACATTAAAAAACATGTTTGTTGGTGCCCCAGCCCCTTCTAAAGACACCACCAGCAATCAAAAAATATTACTAAGAAGGCCTTGCAGAACATTATGGGGAAAAGCTTGCCAGCAGCAGTGAATAATAAACGAGCGTTTCCTGCTGCTCATTTATTATTCTTGTTTTGTTTTTTTAACGTTTGGATGTCCCAGTCCCACAAGGGATACCCACACATTTTTTAAAGTTGAGGACCACGGGATGGGGGAAGAGCCCTAAGACCCCCGTGGTCCGTGACGGGTCCCCAGCCAGCACCCGAGTCGAACCAGTCATTTCTTTTTTTAACCACCCAGGGCCTAAAAATAGCTCAGGGAGAGGAGCCCTGAGTCTCCTTCCCAAAATAAGCAAATAAGCCCCGGGGAATGGGGTCCCTGGGGTCCCTTTTCTTGCTGACCTGACTGTACCTACCCAGTGGTGAGTGCCACTGGGTAATATATTAAAATATATATATATTGTCACTGGGTATTTGTATTTAAGACCTTGTTTCCATAGGAACAGTTTTTTTTGTTTTGCTTATGACTTTGGCGCCCTGTGACCAATTTTCACAAAACTTTGCAAAAAAACAAAAAAGTCTCATCAAACCTCAGCTCCTTCCTGGAAAGATTCACGGGAACTGCGAAAAAGGGGGGTAAGAAAACATGTTTTCTCCATTCATTTTTCCACAGGAAAATTACACACATCTACAGCCAAAACGGCTGAACGGAATAACACCAAATTATACACATTTATGGCAGAAAACTAGATCTTGGTCCAGAAAGCATGCTCTTTGCGATCTGGTGTAAATTTGTTCAGTAATTTTGGGGAAATTAAGTCACAAAATGTATACATATAACACACTGCTGAGGATCCACAAAGCCAACAGATCTTGATATATGATCTGATTGGCTGCCACCATATCAACAAAGATGTGGTGGCAGTTATTTTAGGAGTCGGGGACTCAGTCATCTGTCCTAGGAAAAAGTAAAAAAAAAAAAACAACAATTGGGGGGGGGGGGGGGTAGGGATACACTGCCTCTCTAGGCCCGGTGGGTGGGGGGTGTCCTAAAAGGGGGGCAAAAATGGCTTGTTGTAAAATCTGTGCAATGAATCCGCAACACCGTTTAACTAAAAAAATATGTCTTCTGCTTTTTGTTTTCCTAACCCTCTCCAGGGGTGTGCCAGGGCCTAGAGGGAGGGACACTGAAATTTCTTCCAGAAATCGCAGGCAGTTTTAATCCAGCACACAGCTTGTACAGCCAAAATCCATAGACGAAAAACTTCCAGGAGTGCTGCACCAGCCCTAGAAATCTATAATACAAAGGCCTTAGGTGCAGCCCTATAAGGCTGAGAATTATGGGGATTTGCAAGTATTCAAATTATAAACTACAGTAGAAAATACGTATATTAGATCGCTTCTAGGACTACCCGTAACTACCCCGATTATTGCATTATGTCTAGGTGTGGCCCAAAGACGTATTATCAAAAAAGCTGAGTGCAGAATGTTTTTATATTGGCACCGATTGCGACCGACAGCATTGTTAAGCTCCTATTGTGTGGGCCTGAAAGATCTTATGTCTTCTGCATGTGTACGAAAAATCCCATGGCTAAATTAGCTAAGACTGCTATTGGGGAAATTTCGGCTGGTGAACATTTTGCTCTCTCCCGAAGAGGCATGCTCAATTGCAAAAATTAGACTAAAAGAAACATATTGGGAATTTGTTGTTACTCAACTGCAACCAGTAGAGGTTCTTTGACAAGAGATTTTTTTTATGCAAAACCATTTCCATGTTATGAGCCTGCCATAGACAAAATCATTCCCTCCTTGGCACATCAACTGTATATTCAGTTTAGGTATAGGACGCTTTCGACAAGAAATTTTGTAGCAATTGGTCTAGAACTGTACCTAGGAATGATCTATGTCCTGTGGAGAAGCTATAGAATAGCTTATGCATATTCTGTTTTTTTTGCCAGCATACCGGTACCAGAGAAGAAGGTGGGTAGCCCCCCTGTGTAGGAAGCTGGGAGCTGGTCGATATATGGAGGCATATAGAATTCTCTGCACTGATACAAGCAGACAGTTTTTTTTTTATTTTCAGATTCCTAATGCCAGCTTGGATCTAGCGTAGCAAGTGTCTACAAGAAGGAGCAGTTTAGGAAATGGTAAAGTGTTGGCCCCACTAAAGAAATAGAGAGCGTCATGTTGAGTAAACCCACCTATGGTTTTAAATTTTTTTTTTTAAACTTTTTTAACTACTTTGCTATTAATGAACTGTGAGATTGCAGGTCCTATATAGGTTGTCTGACATAGCACTTTATTGCTATTTGCACATCCCGTAATAGGGGGAAGCAACCGAAATGTTTAAGTCGGCCCCTGTCCTAGAATGCCATGGCAGTATCAGGAGTCCCATATTTGCCAGTTGCGGTTCTTACTCTTAATTTGATGTTGTGTAACTCTATGTTGACCCATGCTCAGCACCAAGTCCTTCCCCTTTTACTTGGACTATTTTGCTTTCTTATAATGGATTTAACAAATACTTGCGCTTTTTGTGGTCTAAAATTGCACTTTAAAACTGTATCAAGTAGTTACCAAAAAGTTGTTAATTTTATAGTATTATGTATATCGAAATTTGACTTCTATGATAATGTACTTTTAATTAATGTTTAAATGTGTCTGATCTCTGGTGATATTCATCTTGCTCTTGTAAGGATGTTTTATGCCTTTTATGTATGTTGTACTTTTATGATCCTGGAGATCGAAATAAACTTATTATGATGATGAATTTGTTTGCTTAGAGGGCATGCGGCCCAACCTCCCCCAGCCTTTTCGAGGCCCCAGGGACCCTTTATCCCAGGGCTGGTAATTTATATCAATGAGAGGGGTGAACAGCCCTCTCCCTGATCTTTGGGGAGGCCACGGGACCCCATTCCTCAGGGCTGATAATATATATATTAAGCGGAGGGTGGTGTGCAGCCACTCTCCCTGAGCCTTGGACAGGCTCTGGGATGCCATCCCCCGGGACGATATTTTATATTAAGGAAGGGGGGGGGGGTGCACAGCCCCCTCGTTGAGCCTTGAACTGGCCCCAGAGACCCATTCCCCGGGGCAGAAAATTTAAATAAAGGGAGGGGGCATGTGCCCTCCTCCCCAAGCTCTTGATCCTGCTCCGGAAACCACATGCCCCAGGGCCCGATATTATTGCAGTATCTGGGGGAAGAGTGAGGGCATACCCTGCACACACTCTCCCGAGCAGGGAACAAACTTTGCTCTTGCCTGGGCAAGAGCAGTGAAAAATCCTAAACCTGCCCAGGCAGGAGCAAAGTTACAGAGCCAGCTCCCATCAGCATCACAATGGGTGCTGGCTTGGGAACCGACTGGGGCTGTGGCGCCTTGGGCTCCCCCTGCAGCACCCAACACTGTGATGCATGTGAGTCAGATTTTATCAGAACAAGCAATTTTTAAGGCCTACTGGCCTGTACTGGCAAGTTGACAGAGAACAAGTGTTCCATTCACTTGGAAAGTGAATGAGCAATAAAGATGATTTTAAATCTTGTTTTTATCTGGTCACATTTGCTCTGTGTTCAGAGACAAAAGTCAAATGCCTGCTTATATCTTCTTACAATATGCTGCTTATTTTATCCTGGAGGTTGGTGTTTACTTTTCTTTCTCTGACTTGCAAAGTGAGAGGATTTTGTAAAGTGAACTGCTTGACAGTGGTGCTGTAGAAAGAGTGAAGTGAACGGCTGTAGGACGTCGGTGTTTGTCTAAAAAACATTTAAATAGATTGTAAATGAACTGCACAAACATTTCAAAATATATTTCAGAGGCTATGAAAGCACATTTTTTGTAATTCTTGTGTGATGCAAAATCATAAAACTTTACTTGGTGATATGCAAATGATAAGTGTTTTTGCTGAAACCCAGTTTCCACACATTAATGTCTATACACTATATAGTTTTAGCAGTAAAACGGCAGGTTAGTGGTAAAGTTTGTGGCAGTTTCAATGGAAAATGTGCTGTTTGTACATGACAGTGTGCTATCACTTCATGCTTTAGTAATATATTTATTTCAAATGAGTTTTAAAACATGAACTAAGAAACATTCCTGCCCCTTCCCTGATGACAATGCTATTAGTGACCTAAAAGGCAAGTCAGGGGTCATGTGTACAGTGCTTAATTTGATCCGGGGCTTTCCGGTGCCAAGCACAGGCACTTAATTGGTTTCCGGTGCTCAGCACTGGCACCTAATTGTCAACACCATACATAGAACAGTCTACCACATGGTGGCGCTGCTCGTCTAATTTAGAGATGAGCAGAACAACGGTTGTTTAGGAATACAATATACATTAAAATTGAAAATACCTGCCTCCCCAGCCATTCCTTTAGCTTTGGGGACCTGAAATAATCTGAACTGTCGCATTTACATGTGAGAGAGATGATTAGTAGTTGTTTTGGCAGCGATGACAGGGACGAAGGGTGGTGCAAGCTGCAGTGGCCTCCCGGTCAGAGCCCTGGCACTTAATATTTTACAAATTAAGCACTGCATGTGTACCCTATATGTGGGCTAGATTCTTATTACAGAGGGAGCAAAAGTTAAGTCTATTAAATCAAACAAAATATTTTTTTCTACAGCAGAACTGCTTAACTTGCATATTTGAATGTGCTCTCATGTGATAATGTTACTTAAGGAAAAATGTTACGTTATAGTTACTTGACATAACGGGTCAATTTAATTGGTTTTGTTAATTTAAAACGTGTGTGTGTGTGTGTATATATATATATATATATATATATATATATATATATATTACTCACAATTAAAAAGCTGGAAATAGCTGTTGCAAAGACTTATTAAAATCAACAATTGCCAGTTAAAGGTCACCTGAGTTTATGAGAAGGGGTATTTTACGGGTAGATGTGTCACTCTGTACAGAAACTTAGCTCCAGAATTGGTTGCGTATATTTTTCTATCATTTTCTCAAGCGAAGTTAAATATTTCATGCAGTCCGATAAGGATGCTGAATTGACAAATGATAATATGCACTGCATTAGTGGTGTTCCAACATCATTAACGGATAAACATGCAATTGTTAAGTTACCCTTCTGGATGCAAAACAAAGCAAATAATGAAAATATTTTCTCCCATGCAACGTCCTCCCTGGTCGAAGACAGGTTTAAAGTAATGCCATTCACGTGTCAGGATGTTTAATGAACATAAGAGAGAATCGGTTGATTTACCATGTTAGGCCGCTGATAAATAAGCACTTTTTCAGGCTTGTGATCTACCATGTCCAGGGCTTTCTCGAGTAATGGTATGTACTCTACCCTCCTTCCAGGTTCCACGCCAAAAGAAGCTGTCACAACAAATTTAGCCTGAAAAAAACATATTTAAATACAATAAAAATGGGTTCAGTGTGGGACGCCGGTGCGCAACATACATTGTAAAATTAAACACAAATAAATCAGAAAATAACAAAAGCAGGTAGTTGCACACCATATTTCCTTCATCAGAGATAGCTTCAGTCTACAGACGAAAGTTTTGAGTGTTTGATTAAAAACAAATTCGAGGTGGTTGAGCTACTTGCTCGAGCCATATGCATATTTTCGGCTCAAAACGAGGGCCTCTTGGACCCTCTTGCACAAAATAAGCCGAGCCTTCATGTGACGTCTACTTCCCACCCATGTGTTTAGTTTAATCCAATCCTCCAAGCTTCCACCAACCCTCAATGCCCGTCCTTCAGCAGAGGCGTTGCCCAGCGCTGAGCCAGAGGAATGATAGTGAACACATTTGTGAATGCTGTGAAAGCACTTGGAGATGGACATTATGCTAATGAGTTTTAAAACAGTTCTTCAATGAGCATTTTCACAGCACTGTGTAGAACGTCTTTATACCCAGCAACCTAATCAGCTGCCTGCCTCCCTCTGCAGATAATGAACAATGCAGCAAGCCAGTGGTATGAACTCCTCGCGAAAGTCTGTCTGTAGCAAAGCTCAGTGCTTCTCTCGTGTTGATCTCCCAGACGTTTTTTTCAATACCAGTCACTGTCCTCACTGAGGTGTTGAGCCTCTCTTAAAATTGGTCTTTGTTACGTCAGAGGAAACAAGTAATATTAACATTAAAATAGAGTATTGTTGTACCCGGCATCGTTCGAGTGGTTTTCCCCCAACATTTTGCCTTCCATCCTCCTATTTTTTGCTGACTTCGTTTTTGCTGACTTTAGGACTCTAGGCACTTTATCACTGCTAACCAGTGCAAAGTGATTTTGCTCTATCCCTTAAAACATAGAAAGATTGGCTTATACCCAATTGGCACACATAATTTACTCGTATGTCCCCAATAAAGAGGTTCTGCATGTATCCAAGGCCTGTAAATTAAGTGCTACTAGTGCAGGGCCCAAAAAATCCTAAAACTTTTACTAGTCTCGCAGGTCTAGTAACTTGAAAAATCTCCTCGACCTAACTGTAACATACTTGACCTCTGTCTCTGAAAGGCAAGCAAATGTGACAAGAGGGAATGAGCAATAATTATGCCTTTAAATCTTGATATATTGTCACATGTGCTACACTTTCAGAAATAGAGGTCAAAAGTCAGTTTGTCTTCCTACTCGCTGAGTAAGCACTAAAAATAGCTTGTCCTGAATAAATCTGGCTCGCCATAGCGAGCGGATGTTTCGAGCTCTGTAGTGGCCCTGTAGCTCTAATTGTGCCAACCACTTACGTAGTCTTTTTAACATGTCTCAGGTCTGCCAAGGCAGCCTACGTGTGCAGTTTTAAACTGCCAATTCGACCTGGCAAAATAAACCTTTTACCAGGCCTAAACCTTCCTTTTTTAATACATATAAGTCAGCCCTAGTGTAGGCCTTAAACAGCCCAGAGGGCAGGGTGCAGTGTATTTAAAAAGATGGACATGTTCTCTTAAACTATTACATGCACTGGTAGTGAAAAACTCAAATTCATTTGTCACTACTGCAAGCACTACCTCTCCCATGGGATAAAATTGAGATACTTTATTACATTCAATAAGTGCTAACTTTCAATAGGGAGCAGGTAAGAATAGAGTTTGGTGTCCAAACAATTGTAATTTAAAATCCTCTTTAAAGGTAAAGTCAGATTCCAAAGCACAATTCTGAAATTGACACTTTTAAAAAGTTGGCATTTTCTTGTCCCAAACATTTGGCGCCTGTTTCCAGGGTCACAAGATTAGGTGTAGCTGGCAGTTGGTATTTGTGTATTGATCTCAGACAGTGAAAAAAGGACAGGAGATGTCACCTACCACACTAGCATATCACAAAGGCTCTGCCTGAGCACACTCACAAAGGGTTTGACACTAGTTTTTTATGACCCCAAACAAGCTAGGGCAGGTAGGAAAGAAATTCCAAGCACCTCTGGAGGTGGAAATCTGCAGAACCTTCTCCTAATTCAAAGTGGGCACCAGGTTTAAATATTGGACTTTCAGTCCCAATTCTTCTGTACACCTCGGGACCTATGGAAGGCTCAGAAGGACTGCTGTGCTGCTTTGCAGGAAGGAATGCTACTCTGCTGCACTGCTGCCTGAGAGAGAAGTGCTGGACCTGCATCTTGAACCCAGGACTACCAGAGTGACTCCAAGGGCTATATGGCTGGCCTCCTGATCACAGTCTCAGGAACAGAAAAGAATCCAACCACCTTGAACGCAGCACCTGGACTCAGTCTGCTGTGAGTCTAGCTCCTTCAAGTGGTGCCACCCCAGTCCTATACCCTTAGATGTGGACCTGAAGGTGCTCTGCCAGCCCAGCTGTGGTTCAAGAAGAACCGCTGCTGCACATTGCATCCCTGCCACAGGGCCTTGCAACCCTACGGAACTGCTGCTGCACAAAACCTCCTCGACACAGGACCTTGCATCACAGCACCCCAGCTCCTCAGAACCACCCTATGAGCGATGCATCCATGACCCAGGACCTTGCGTTACAGCCCACTGGAACTGCCGCCGAGCGACGCATCCTCCACGCGGGATCTTGCAACACTCCGCAACCTGGATATAGTATTTTGTTCAGTGGGCCTAACTTGGTCCCTCTATCTGGCCCGCACTCAATTGCAGTCAGCCTGAACTTGTCACTTTGTACCGATCCAGCACGACTAGAGAGCCACAGTTGACGATTTGTGCTTCTAGGCACTATTTTTACCTAAATCTTTAAAAAAAACATCTCTGGTTCTACTGATCGGATTTTCTGCCGATTTTGTTTCAAATAACGTTAAATTTTACTCTATTTTTCTAAATTAGTGTGGGATTTTTCTTGTGTTGTGTCTTCACCTTATTAATGTTTGAAGTGCTGCATAAATGCTTTACACATTGCCTCCAAGTTAAGCCTGACTGCTTTGTGCCAAGAGGGTTAAGTCTGACGGATTTGTGTCAGAGGGTTAAGTACAGGTTAATTTGGGGTTTGCTTGTTACTTCACCCGGACAGGAATTGCGGTTGCAGCTTGAGTAGGTATTCAACCCCATCAACCAGTAACCCAATTTCCTATAAGTATTCTGCCTTACCTCAAGATAACTTTGTGATTAATTTCTAGGAAGTCTTCTTGTGTAAATTCGATGTAATAGGTCATAAGGTTAGCTATTTACCACAATGTATTGATTTAGCTCCTCAAAAGTAAAAACACCAAGTAGTAAAATTTGAAACAAGATGAGCAGTGGCGGCCTGTCATTATGAGCATTGAGGCTCTGCCCTCATTGTCTTCTGATCCATTTATAGCATTCCAATAGTAAATAATAGCCTATTATTCATTATTGGTACAGCATGCCTGTGGCAGTATATCCGTCTGGTGGCTGGTTCAGGCACATAGAGGGGCTTGTGCCATCTACGTGGCCCTAGGAATCGGACAAGTCCTCAGTTTCATCCCATTTGTGATGTTTTGCAGCATCATCCATAAATGGTGCCTATGGAGTTTTATGCTTAAGTCATGTAGAGCTCTGAGGTATTTGTGAATCATCCCGTCACCTCATTTCTCTCATCTCGTCATAGGGTTGGGTGGGGTCAGGAGCCTCAATGACCCCACCCCAACCCTTGGTAAATTGGGAGAGGGAGATAAAAAGCAAGAAGTTGAAAGGTAGAGCCTGCATATCATTATGCAGATTTCATCTTTCAAATTACAGATTCAGTACTCAAGGTGAAAGGGAGCTTGTTCCTACTCTAAGGATCCATCCAGCACTGGTAGCTGAAGAGAAGTGAAAATAAATCTGCCAAATGGTGTCTGCTTGTGGGAGAGAGAGATAGAAAGAGAGAAAGTGTGTGTGTGTATGTAAAATAAAGTGTGTGTATATGTGTGAGTTAGAGTGAGAATGATTGACGGGGAGGGTGAGTGAGTGGCAGTGAGTGCGAGTGTGTCAGAGTATATGACACTGAGCAATAATGAGAGACAGAGTAAAACTGTGAGAATGAGAGATAGGGAGAGTGAAGGAGTCTCAAATGAGTGTGAAGGAGTGCTCGAGGGAGTGCAAATGTGTGTGAGTGAGTATGAGTAAGGGAACTGATTGATTAAATGAGTGTGTATTTAAGAGTCTGCCACTAGCCCTGGTATATTGGAGGCAATTCGTGTCATATTGGGTACAAGTGGCTGAATGCTAGCAACAACCTATTGGTTGTTATTCTTGGCATAAGGGGCGTCAATGGAAAAATGTTGACACTGACATATTTCAGGAAATACTTGGCATGTGGGACACCAGTGGTAAAACACTGACGTAATCCTTGGCAAAATGCTGCTGCTAGCCTACTGGGCATAATTCATGGCATAATGGTCACCCGTGACAAATTGCTGGTGCTCGAATTTTGGAGGTAATTCTTGACATCTGTGGTAAAAAACTGGCACTAGAACTAAATCTTGACATATGAAACACATGGCAAAATGCTGGAGCTGGTATACTGGAGGTCATTCTTGGAATTAGGTAGGACCACCATTGCATATTGGGGGGAGAGGCAGGCCACCGTGACAACATTTTTGGCATAACATTCTAAAGATAACTGTGATTTAAATGCACTACTTGACCTGATATTTTCAGAATTTTGTGGTGGAGGAAAGAGCCTCCTAAACATCCCTAGAAAGAGTAAGACTCACTTGCTGGAATTCATGTCAAGTATTGCACCCCACTACTATTGAAGATCACTTCTGTTGACGAAAATGGGATAGAAACAGATTCCCATCCAATGGCTCAATCACACAGCATGAAACCACTTTGCCAAATGGTTGATCCTAGGCAATTACTTTATGTAACTGTGCCTCCTTTTTCTACATTTGCCACATTTTTGCCACATTTTTGCCACATTTGAGAGCACCATGAAAAACAACAGTTCATGATGTGTGCTTGTTATAAATGGGGTCTCTAGTTGGCAGAGGTTTCACCTTAATCGTGTGCCCAAAGACTCAGCCCTGGTCAAGCAGGCTCGCCAAAGGTATTTCATGGCTAGGAAGAATAGATCAAAGATCCTGAAGGAAAAAGCTTGGGAAAAATTGCTACAAGCATCTGCCATGAATAATGCGAGGGACTTCTGGGCAACGATTAACGCCCCTTTTTAAAAACCAAACACAAACCCCAACCTTGATAACCACGTGGACGAAGAGGCATGGGCGGAGCACTATTGCAAAACTTTTAATGATAACAGTGAAGGAACATGCATTTCGCACATGCACGAGGACCCTGTCCCTCTATCTAATAGAGCTCTTATATTTAATAATCTAGATATAAGTGAAGCCCAGGCACAATGTTCCAGTAACAAGGCCCCTGGCCCAGATGGCACGCCGATAGACTTTTTTTACTGACTCACCCGACCTTTGGGGGCCCGTGCTCACAAACGTTTTTAATGTAATAGCCAAGGAGGGCCCACCTGCTTCCTGGCATAAAGCAATACTAATACCTATCCATAAAAAAGGGGACAAATCCAATCCCAGAAAATACAGGCCAATCTCCCTCCTTGATAGTACGGCGAATCTTATGAGCAGAGTACTATTAAACAGGCTGGAAGCCTGGGCATCGACAAATAACATCTTAATTCCAGCCCAATATGGTTTCAAAAAGGTAGAGGCACCCAAGACCAATGCCTAAACCTGAGTCTGCTCATATCAAAGTATACCCATGCCACCCAAGGTAATCTATATGTTGTATCTGCTGCTCATCCAGTGTGTCTGTGGTATGGAATGTTGGTGTGTGGTGATGCTGCAGAATGTTGGATGTGAGCGAGTCAGTTGAAGGATGGGCTGAGCAGCAGGTAGGCTGCTCCTGGTGGGGCTCTTTATTACATCTTGAACTTAACATCTTAATAAAGTAACTTACCTTTTCTACACTTGGACTACCGGATATCATCATTTGATTACAACATTTTGGCGACGATTTTAAAACATTCTACACGTATCAGCTAACTGCAAGAGGATATCTTACAAAGACAATCTGAGGAACCAAGATTATGACTATTTGGCAACTACAGAGGAAAGAAACTTAAAGAAGGAAAAGTACAGAAATCGTGCAGTGGAACTACAAGGACTCAAGTTCACAGACGGCCCTGCAGCCCCACCAGTGTCCTGTCTCATCGGACACCCCTTGGGCAGGGCATGTGTCTGTCCGCTTGAATTTTTATTTTAAGCTATGCAGTGTTTAGATTAACACATGTCAAGTGACTGTGGAGTGCAGCAGCTTGGGAGGAGACTTCGCTGTTGTATCAATTGTCAAAGGCACTTTTATTGAGGGAACTTTGGCAGTATGTGCGGTGGTATCCTGATTTAGACAAATATGTTTCATGGTAATTCCTAAAAAAAATAGATACACCATCTGGCAGAGGTTTTTTTTTCTTTCGTGGAAAGCATGTTGGGCTTCCCTGCTGGCACATACTCTATTAACGATCTTCCCTGTTGCCCGTGTGACGGTTCATCGCCTCAAAATGATTTGCACATTTTCTTTTTTTGTAAATTTGATTGCAATCACTGTGAGAAATTTTTAATTCCAATTATGCACAAATTTAATTTTAGGCAATGACGCCCAGCTTTATATTTTTTACGAATGCTGCCAGACCCCTTAAGCTGTGACGTATGGCCGATAGGGACATTGTCAACATCGCTAAGTTAGCATGAGCGCAGCTGACCTGATGCTGCTTTTGCGCACATTACTACATGACCTTATTTTTGCAAGATTCTGTTTATGCCTTTCACATGAGAACCGTCTGCTTTGTGCGTTCTCTGCTGGTTCCTGGAGCTTAGTCTTAACACTGTAAGCAAGGTCGACAAACAATGCCCCTTGTTATTCTGTTCTGGTCAGTCCCTAGCACCTAGACAAAACACGCTAACACAGCTGCGGCTGCTGCTGGAAACTCGTGCTTTGATATTATGGGGATGCATGTTTGGTGAACAGACACTTGGAGAGGGATCTTTCCAGGGAGAAGAGCCATGCGGTTCCTATGATGTAGATATAGCATCTAGGCACTAAGGTATGGGGTCCGCTGACAAAGCCCAGAGATCTTCTATTATATAATAATACATCTTCATACCACGGGGATGGTGGTTAGGCCTTATATTCCTTTATCCACTGTCTTTATATGATGACATCTCCCTTTATGATATATGGCCTTGCTGCAATGCTAACTGTATTGATATTATGTATTTTGCTGCTGGTTGTGGCTTGTATACTGCGTTTTAAAGCACGATAGTTATAGTAAACATTTTAAACTTTATTTGTGTCTCGTTCAATTCTTATTGTGGACATGTACGAGTGAGAGAGCGAAAAGGTGCGTCTTGTTACCGCGATTCCGGAGAGATGCGGGAGTGTTGTGTTCTGGGGTGTCTAATCATTCGCATTTTCGTGATTGTTTAGGAGAGCAAGTGAGACACTATAGCTAGTCGGTCCTGGGATTGTGGGTACTGAGGCGGTAGGAAGGCATAGCCCCTATACACCGAGGTCCCGTATTCCTGCGCATAGTTCTGCGTATGTGCAGAATCCCTGCAACACCTGTTTTTGTGTCACCATCTTTTTGTGTCTATCGATGAAAACTAGGAAATTGCACATATGCTAAGATGAACTGGATCCTAACTGGTTGCTTTGCTCTTATAAGGGTTTTTTAACTGTTTTTTAACAGTTTTTAATATTCTTCTTAGTATCTATATTTGTGACGTTTATATGAACTTTTATGATTAATAATGTATTAATCGAATAAAGTAATTGAACTGAACTGAACCTTGGATAGAGCAAGCGTCAACATCGAGAGCACGACACATCGGTTCCGATTCACGCAGTAGGTTCCTGCGTCATCAAGCTCCGTAGAAATAAATGCACTGCGTTGTCGTCAAGCCGCGCAGAGCATCGTCATCGGGCCTCGCAGGCTGTGAAACTGCGGTCGTCGAACAGCCTCTGCATCGAAGGGGGATGCGTCAGTTCCGACCGGTATAGTGGTGACGTTGTGTCACTTTTGTACTAAAGCAGCTGCAGGACCCACTTCTGAGGTCAAGGACTGGAGGGGGCACCTCAGGCAAGGGTATGACTCACAGACGGCAAAATTGAAGTAAGTCTTTTGTGTCCTTGAGACTTCAGAAAACAGGAGACAAGCCAGCAAGCCCATGGAGTCACAATGGGTACAAGTGAGAGAAGTCCAGTCCTTGTCCTCAGCAGGGCAGAGATCAGCAGGTAGAAGGACAGCTCAGCAAAGCCGAGAAGTTGTTCCTCAGAACAGTCAGTCACAGCAAATTGGCAATCCTTACAGCACAGCAGTCTTTACTCCATCTTTACTCCAGCAGAGTTCAACTCAGATCCAGTAGTGTACTGATTT